>CP142134.1:9262535-9717535 GCA_036013995.1 Theobroma grandiflorum | reverse complement strand
GTCCCGAGTTGGTGGGTTTGGCGGTCAAGTTATACTTCCCCTGGCACATACTATCGAGCATGAAGAGGTAAGAAAATGAAATTTAATGGCATTTAAAAATGTGTTGTGTTATCATGTTATTAATTTCAATTTTCTACATTGATGTAATGGACTTTTGGCTTTTTTGCTTATATGTATTAATTAACGTGTCACATTATTTATGTTATTATTAGTTCTTAGAGGTCATTAAGTTGGAGGGAGTTGCACATTCTCCTGAAGATGCAATACTGCCACGAGATGTTTTTCTCTTACAAGTAAGTATTCTTTACTTGTCATCATGTTCATCGTTCTTTCCTGCTAATATATGTTGGGTGGTTTTAGCTTCAACTCCCTCTCTTTCTTTTCTTGAGTTATTTTTACTATTATTTAACATGCTGCTTGAATTGTGATGATGTATATTTCTACTACATAGTTTCATTGCAAGTCCTTTTTATTTTAATTTTTGAACAAGAGGAAGGGGAACTTACATAGAACACACTCCACAAGTGAGGTTCAGGGGTTGACAAGTGTAATATAATGTTATTTGGTTATGGTTTTGGCTTAGTTGATGGTGAATGGTGCTTATTTTTGGATATGTGATCTCTTGGTTTGTAATAACAGCAGGTTTCTATGGTAGTATCTTTAGGCAAAGAGATACATTCCTTTTACCTAACCCTTTTTGCTCTTTCAAGTTTCTTGTAGAACAGCTGGACTGCTAGTTGTATAGCTGTGTATTTGCAGCTGATGCTACAATGTTGGCTGCATTTTGTACTTCATCTAAGGAGTGCAGATCCGGTCTTAACATTTGGAATAAAGCATGATGGGCGTTATATTTTTCACTTGTAGTCATATGGAGTGCTACTAGCCTTTCATAGCATTTCTTCTTGTTCTTGTTATTTTAATATTGTCTTCTTGCATAATTATTGTGGTATTGCTTTATAGCTATGCAGCGGAATGGATGAAAATGCCGTGGGCACCTGTGCTGAGCTTATATTTGCTCCTATAGATGCTTCTTTTGCTGATGATGCACCTCTTTTGCCTTCTGGTTTTCGCATCATTCCTCTCGATTCTGGGAAGGTTGGCATCTATTTATTATGTTAAGCAGGGCCTTTTGTTAGTTTTTTCTGCATCTTTTGTTGAGTTTCTTATTAAGCACTGGAGAAATGATGCAGGAAGCGTCTAGTCCAAATCGCACTCTTGACCTTGCTTCTGCTCTTGAGATTGGGCCAACTGGAAACAAAGCATCTAATGATTACTCGGGAAATTCTGGCTGTATGAGATCTGTGATGACCATAGCGTTTGAGTTTGCCTTTGAAAGCCACATGCAAGAACATGTAGCATCCATGGCCCGACAATATGTCCGCAGCATTATATCTTCTGTTCAGAGGGTGGCATTAGCACTTTCTCCTTCTCATTTAAGTTCACATGCTGGTCTCCGAACTCCACTGGGCACTCCTGAAGCGCAGACACTTGCACGTTGGATCTGTCAGAGTTATAGGTACATCAGCCCACCTTTCTTTCCAAGGATTTTATCCATTGTTATTTATTTTGATATTAAGTTGGGGAGGGGAATTCAAACTCAATGGCTGGTTTTTAGATGAGATGTGGTTACCAACAGGTTATTGCCTCAACTGTAAACAGGAGCATTCTAGAAATGACCTCTTATGCAATGTCAAATAAGAAATACTTGCTGTCATTTTGCCTGGGTTTATTCTTCTAGATTTGGTTTTTTGGGTTTGATGTATCACAGCATATAAACATGTTTTTTTCTAGTGAATCTCTTGTTTTAAAACAGAAGTGAATAAAATGTTACTAGTTGAAACATATGGACTCCAAGAAGTCATTCATAACGGAAAGCATAAGACTTCAATGCATGTACCTTTGTAATGATAGATTTGAGAATCTGACTCATTGAATTTGGTGTCTGCCCTTGCCTTGTTGTGACCTGTACATTGCATGCCAAAGTGTTGCATAAGCTGGATATTTGTGTTAGGAACAACTGCTGCTATATTTTGAACCATGGATAATTTGTCTCTATTTTGCAGGCTTTACATGGGTGTTGAGCTGCTCAAATCTTGCAGTGAAGGGAGTGAAACCATACTGAAGACCTTGTGGCATCACTCAGATGCTATAATGTGCTGTTCTCTTAAGGTATGTGTGAAGTATTTAATACCTCACTTCCCCTTTCTCTTTCCCACCTTTCCATTGTGTTGTAGTTTGTAATATGAAATATGAATTTTTCTATTGGAATAGTCTGGGGCTGACACCATATCAAATTGAACCTATATATTTTGGCAGAGGATATTTGTATGTTTATGGTAGAAAGTGCTTGAATTAGTGTTAAATGCAAGATACACAACATGAAAATATATGCCTCGATATAATATAGTAATCTATCAAGAGAGAATAAAAATCCTGGAGCGCTTTTGCCCCCTGTGATTTTTCAATTGAACCATTAAATGTTTCTTTGCATAAGCACCGAATGTCAAATTACTGTTGGACTGAATTCCCTTGTCTACCTCTTTCTTTTTTTGGCCATTATATTTTTATTATTCTGTAAATGCTAATGCTAGCCTTTATTTAAATCTGTTTTATCTAAAACTAATAGTTCTTGCAGGCATTGCCCGTTTTTACCTTTGCAAATCAGGCTGGGCTTGACATGCTGGAGACAACCCTGGTTGCTTTGCAGGACATAACTTTGGAGAAGATATTTGATGATCATGGACGAAAGACTCTCTGCACAGAGTTCCCACAGATAATGCAACAGGTCTAGCATCATTTTGTTCTGATTTCTAAAGTGACATATTTGAATACAATAACCAATGGATGGATATCAAATGTATTTAAATGGTGCGTTTAGGTAACATGAATTTACTGAATTCTTGGCTTTGTTCTGACTTGTTTTTCTGCTGGTAGGGTTTTGCTTGTCTACAAGGCGGGATCTGTTTGTCAAGCATGGGAAGACCAGTTTCATATGAGAGAGCAGTAGCTTGGAAGGTGTTGAATGAAGAAGAGAATGCTCATTGCATCTGCTTTATGTTTATCAACTGGTCTTTTGTCTGAACTTTTGGACCAGAAAAGAGAGACAAACTCTAGAATTATGGTTTAATATTTTGTTGGCTTGTTTGGCTTTAGTCCGTAAAAACCTTGTAATACTTATCAGGCCTGTTTTTCCTTTGTACTTTAGACTGCCCAGGGTTACTGGAATCTTATGCTCGAATCAGTTGATTGATGATGCATGTGAAACTGTATTCGCGAATTGAGAGTAAGCTCAGTTAGGGCTTGTCTGGACCCAGGAAGACAAATTGGTAGGGTCAAATTATCCCTAGCCATAAGCAGTCAACTGATGTGTATGCCGCTACACGTATGGTCCACGTGAAGTATGTTCTGGTTTGAGGGTCATGTTTAAATTATTTTCCTGTGTGTTTATGGTAGAAGAGCTAAAGGAAGTATACTATATGCTATTGAACCAGTTAAAATTGTGAGCCAAGCGTGCATCAAAGCTCTCAGGTAAGTGGAATTGGATGGGAAGCCATACATTACTATAGCTGTAGATAATGAGGAATCGATTGTTATAAGACAAGTCGAATGAATAGGATAACCCTATAAAGGTTGGTGCCATCTTTAAACTGTTTATTGCCAGTACCAGAATATAACATCTCCAAATTAAGCTCAGCCGAGTGAGTGCGTGCTGGTACAGCTTTACGCGATATCTTTTTCAACTCCCAAGTTCAGTCAAAGTTGCTTAAGAAAAATATTATTATGCATCTAAGTTTATTAAAAGAAATTAATAGTTTATATAGCACTTGGAGAGAACGGTAAATACACATCGAACCTACTTATGTTAATCTTATTTGTTTGTTCAAAGCAATTTATTATTCGATGTAGTCATCCAATGTAAGATATGTCTACATAAATTTGCTTTAATTTATATAGAAGAATTAATTACCCAAGTTCATGCAATTCATGACTGCTGTTTCTCCATGTTCTTTTTTTTTTTTTTTCATTCTAATTAGCAGAGAATTGTGTGTTCAATTTGAATAATAAAAAAAATGGTATTATAATTTAAAAACAAAAAAGATTGAACTGTTTAATTTGTTTAATCATGAACGTCGAGGAAAGAAGGGTATTATTAATAGAAAAACATGCTACAAGATGGAGTTCATTTACTGAACAATGCATATATATACCTCCAGATACATGGATTTAGTACATAAAAATGAGTTTCAACTACTTGCTACTACAAATATAATAAAAGAGCTTGTTATTAAGAGTAAAATGAAGGAGCAAAGGATGCCATCTCTCCTCCACAAACATTATTCAACGACTAAACCTAGCTAGCTCTTTTCCCCTAGCAATTACAAATGGTGCACTGCTGCTAGAGATCACATTGACAATAGCTGAACCTGCTGTACAAATATAAAACTAGTAGCATATGTGGGGGAAATGGAAAAGGGATGGAAACAAAGGAAGCATTTGAACCAAGCTATAGCTTAAAAAACCCTAGCTAGCAAGAAGGTGGTTAAGTTTTTGGTTCTAAGAAACATATCCCTGGAAATAGGGGATCAAAAGCAGGAAGAATTTTCTGCCCACCTATAAAAAAAGATTAAAATCTAAAGCGAGGAAGGCAATTAGCTAATTATACGAATCAACTGAGGATAGAAAAATAATGCTCCTTGAGTTGATTTCATGGATAAGAGGGAGTTTGGACCAAACCCAAAAAACTTTCCAAGGAAAAGTTTGGTCCATACGAGAGAGGCCATGGAAAAGAGAATTACTACTAAAGCTTATGGGAGGAAGGATTGAAATTCCTGCCGAAGGCTAAAAAAGGAGAGACGATCAAAGGCTTAATTTGGGCCAAATCAGTTTGCTAATGTGAGGTTATTCATGTCCCTTGTAATGGCTGGAATGCAACTGGAACTCCTAGCGATGCCACCTTTCTTTTGAGCTCCTCTAATATCCCTAGGGCTAATAGATTTGGCCCTAAGACTACCTTTCCCTTCCAATCTTGAACCCTTCCTCAAAATCTCCCTCATGGCTTCAGCTGTCAACAAAGCTGGATATGCCCTCCCGAACTTGTTAAACCTGGCACACGTATTCATGTGAGCACTCAAAGCTTCCTCTATCTTCCCTCCATTTTTCTCCATCTCTTCTTTCACTGCCTCAGCACATAACCCGCAGATCCATTTCCCCAGGAACTTGTTCCGGACACGCTCGATGTACTCCGGCGTGCACTCTTCACTCATGCCGCAACACTCGCACTTTGCATCTTCGACTTCGGATATGGGTGGGAGCTGTTTCTCATCCGCTACTGCTGCTTCTTTGTAATCAAGCACTTCCTTGCTGATGAGTTGAAAAGAGATATCCGATATAGTTCGATGGAGGCTGTCGTTCGAGAGTCTTGGTGGCTTGGGGAAGTTGTTGCTCCTGGTGTAAGTGCTAGTGATGGCCTCTCCATGCGGTGCCATGTTAAGAGACAAAAACCCAAAGCAGGATTCTGGAGATGATCAGCTAAAAACTTTGAGCTGGTTATTGGGAGTGACTGGAAGTGAAGAACCTTGCAGAAAAGCTTGGAAGATTTCTTTGTCAAATGGTGGTAGATAGAGGGTTAAGTCATAAGTGCATGAAACCATCTTATTTATAGCAAGTGGGATTCCCTTCTCGGGTATCTAACAAGTGTTATTATGTGTGGATCTTGTGGACTCACGTGTCAGTTATCAGCAGCTGCATGCAGGGCCTGTTGCATTTAAACATGCTAGATTTTTCAAGAACGGTTTTGAAAGAAATGCCAACTTGTGTTTCTAGTTTTTGGGTCTAAGGGAACTGTTCATCAAAGTCCAGAGAGGAGCATCATTGTCATTTCATGGAAAAGTTTGTGGATATTTTTTCATGCTCACCTTCTCCACTCTCCCAGTGTACAGTTACTTCATCACCAGGGTGATGCAATTAGTAAGAAAAAATTTTATGTCCTTTAGTCTGTTGAAAAAAGAATAGAAAAAAAAAGAAAAGAAAAGAAAAGAAAAGAAAAGAAGCCCTAGCTTAGAGCCTGAGGAGAATTAATGTTGCCTAGTCATTTTTACGAAGGAGATTCTTTTTCTTGTGTCTCAATAGTACAAAGAAAGGAAGCAGAAACTTCAAAAATTAAGAAAATTAAACCTTATTTTCATGTTTAATTTGGTTAGAAATATGTGTATCCCAAATTATACAAATGGAATATATAATTTCACAGGTCATCAGTCTATAACAGGGAAGATGAAACTGTTCCTAGTTTTTTTACCATCAAAATAAATGATCAATAAGTTGTTCCCAACATATAAGGCAAATGAACAATGAAGGGTGAAATCTTGTACATAAATTACATCAATTGAGTTTGTTGAAATGATCTTTTCCTCTTTAACTTTCGAAATATATATATAATTTGTCTCTAGAAAGTAATACAAGCTGGGAATTCACGTGAAGGCCTATATTAGCCATATGCCCCCGGCCAACTACCTTTTTCATTAGAAGACAACATTAAAGGAAAGGACGTTTCATTTTATGAATCAATCATCTCTGCACCAGAAGAACCTGAGAGCTTCACGGGAGCAGCAAGCTTAAAAACAAAAAAGAAAAGAAAAGAAGAAAGGAAGCAGTAGCCACACGAGAGAGTGATAGAGAAAGGTGGTTGAAGTTAGGTATTTGCATAAGGAAAAAAAGGGGTACACTAATTAATTAAAATTCAATTAAAGTAATGATATAGATAAATTATTCACATTTATTTTGAAAAAGAGATGGAAAACGAAATTAGCTTTCGGTTTGTGGGTTTGATCGAGCCTCTACCCTGGATAGGGGGGGGGGGGGGGGGGGGGGGGGGGGTTGGTTTGGTTTTGTACTTTGGATAGATTTTGAGGGTCGAAACTTTGCACGGTTGTACATGGCTAGCCATACATGTGAATGACAGTGAGATGATACAACTTCATACTGCTACTTCAATAATATATGCAGAAGAAGCTGGCTTTCAGTTTACGAGTGGGTGTGGGTAGTTGGGCAGGCCATTGAGTTTCTATTCTTTTTCAATTTATTAATTTTAGTATAAACCCTAACACTGTTAAATTTCTATCATTAGATATATTGACATGACATTTTGATTAAATTAACATTACATTGATTGAGATGATGTGACATTTATTTATTAATGTAGCATTGATTATGTATTAACATATCATTTATCATACTGATGTGGTATTGATTAGATCGATAATAATTTATATTGATGTGACAAGAAATGTTGACATGATAAGAAATGTTTTCTTATTTTTGATAAAAACATAACAAGAAATTTTGATATGATAAGAAATATATATATTTTTTATAAAAACATAACAAGAAATGTTGATATGGTATTTTTTTATAAATGTCAATATGTAATTTAAGAATTTAAAAATAAAAAACTTCATCTGTTTATAAACTAAGTGTAGCAATTATCATCCAACTATGGAGGAGATTGCTAAATTAACACTAGGGAGTCTATTTGACATTAAAACATATGCCTTAATATTGCCCAAAAAAGTGTTAATTTTTTTTTGTTCTTTTTTTCTTGAGAGAATTATTCACAATTTTATAAACAATATGAATAATATCGGGCACAATATGCACACAAGGATGAATTTCCTTTAGAACATTTACATGAGTATTACCGAAATGACTTCTCAAGAATGAATTTCCTTTGCTTGTACTTCTGAGTTTCCTCATAAGCCCACTCATATTTCCAACCCAACACCTCTCACCGCAGTAGACATGAGCCACCGTGAAGACCAGTCATCAATTCTCTATCCTCCTTAGGACCCATCATTGCGTTCATTGCATGAGAGAACAAAAAGGCTCGACACTTTCAATCCTGAAAAGATTTCGACAATCACAGCATAATTTAAGATAATTTAGGATTAAAGTGTTTTGGATATTTAATTTGAGTGATTTTGCGACGGTAATCCTATCAACAAATATCATGTCAATATTTTTCTTCATGTTAGCATGTGCCATTTTAACATAAATTGTTATCAATCTAATCAATACCATGTCATCGGCACAATAAATGCCATGTCAAGACATAGTTAATCACATCGTTACAACTAATACCATGTCATTTTGGTTAAAAAGTCAAGTCAATTTACTTAACAATGATATAATATAATTTTTATAAATTAATACTCGACAAATTAATAATTTTGATTAAATAATATTTTTAGTCGGTCTTAATTTGAGATCAATGTGATAAATTAATAATTTATTAAATTTATAAGGTAATAAATTAAAAAAAAAACATATAAGTCCCACTTGATATATAAATTAATAATCTCCTTATATAACAAAATTATATATATATATATATTTAACTCAATTAATAGGCTTTTGTAAAATGTGATTCTAATGTTACTTGTTTTCTCTTAAAATTGATATGTCTCCTTATACCTCATCTTTAACTTTTTTTAATGCATTAAGAAATTTTGATGTAGTGTTCTCGTATTGTAAGAGAAAATTATGTACAATACATGTATTGAGTTTAATATTTTGAAAAAAAATATTAAAGAATATTTTGGTAAATTATTTTGTTCTTAATTGATATATAAATTAATAAATTATTAATTTATCAATTAATTAATAAATTTTCATGGTTTTGAGAGTATTAGTTTATAGAGATTTATTTTTATTTAACGATGTTAAGGTTTAAATTGAAAAAAAAGTATACAAACTCAATTCATATAAATTATTATATGTGGATTAAATCTATTTTTCTACGGACTAAGACCAAATTTTTTTTTAAAAATAAAGTTTTCCAATAACCACAAATCATCACAAGGTACCACAGAGAAAAGGTGAAGAGGAAAAAGAGTTTTTTATAAAGTATTTATATTAGTTGGGCTGAACGGCACCATTGAATTGGAGTAGTGGGTAGGCAAAAAGAAGGAGGAGGCGGGCCGAATCACCTCGGCCCAATTTGAATTAGCCTTGAGTCCATCAAATTGGTCACACCCGAATAGCAGTTGAAATACTTAGCCCGTTTTTATATATTTTATTTTGTCTATTTAATTTCTAATTTTTATACATGAATTAAATAAATGAAATTAGGAAAGGAAGTAGGAAGAGAAAGAAAGAGTGACGGCAAAAATTTACTTGTTTTATAATATGATTAAATAGAATCATTTAAACGTTAATCTTTTTTTATATTTAGTAATAGATAGTTGTTTATTAACAATCAAATAAAAACTTCTTAATAAAAATAATTTAATTTTTAAGATTATATTTTAAATGATGATTTAATTTCAAAATTACATTGTTATCATGAAAATAATTTGACAACATGAAAATTAATATATTTTTACCATGAATATTAATATATCACTACAACATAAAATGGGTTTTAACTACACTATTTTGGCTGCATTTTCATTTTTACATTTAAAGAATTTGAATTTTAAAATTTAAATATATTTTTTATTTTACAAATCATAAAAAATTCAATACCTTTTATTTATTTATTTTTTGTTTTACTAACTCTAGTCTCTCTTTTTCTTAAATTTGAAATCTCCTTAAATGTAGCAAAAAATGTTGAGTCAAAATCTTTTAACATTTAAACCTCAAAAAGCTCCAATTCCTTCGAAACTCGAACCCCAAATTATTTGATTGTTTGTCTTCCCCCATAATCAAAACCCTAATCCCAATTCTTTCAAAAATTTCCCTTTTGTAGAACAAGATGTAAGGTTCTTTAAATATCAAATGTGTCTTTTTTTGAAAATTGACGATCACATGAAGAAAGAACATCTGCCTTCCCTTCTCTCACCGCCATTCATGTCGTTGGCTATTGTTGAAAACCCTTCTTTTTTCTCCTCTCTCAGCCTTCTATCTTTCTACCCCATCTTTCTCCATATATTTTTGTGGATTGTTGATTTACTTTACTTTAATCTATGTTCTTTTTGTTTTCATCAATTTCTCTCTCTTTATTTTCTACTTAATGGTAGTTAATGTTTTCTCTTTTGTTTCTTTGATTGCAGTTAACATAGGTAAGTTTCTGGTTCTTTTGTCCTTTGATTTCTTTTTGTGTTTCAGTCATTTTTATTTTGTTACTTTGTTTGTTAAGAGAAAATCTTTTGGATTTTAAATTGAAGTTCTTTGAAGAATTAATATTATTCAACATTTTATGTCATTTTTTTATTATAATTTTAGTATTTAGGTTTTTATTTAACATTTTACATATATATAATAGGAATAAAAATGTTAATTTGAAGTACCTCTTATCTTTTAGGTTCAGGTTACTTACTCTATCATTAATAATGGTGATTCAAGTTGTAGATGTTGTCCTTTTAAACCCTGTCATGTTTTACAGTTTAAATTTTTGTAACTTACCCGGTAGTTTTCAAGCATGCTATTGAAGTTTGAATGATTGGTTTTATGTTGTCATCTTCTATAATACAAACTATGCATCATATATTATTGTGTTTGTATTTACATATTATATGTAAGGATTTAAATTTGATGCACTGACAATGTATAACTTCTATACACTATCAGCTTACTAAAATGTACCACCTCATTAGTGAGGTAAAATAAATCATTTTGAAGGACTTAAAATTAAATATTAAAAAATTTATAATAATTAATTAAATAAAAAATAAAATATTTTTACTTGTCTTTTCTCTCCCAACCATTCTTTTTCTTGTCTCATCTTTTCTGTTTCTCTCCAACTCTGTAATCTTCTTCTTCTTATTTATTTATATTAAAATTACGTTTTGCAAAATTTTATAATCTTAAGAGCAATTTTTAGATTTTTCTCTGATTCTTTAAAGATTGAGAAAACAAGATTCAAATAAATAAATCTGACTAGTAGAATTTTGTTTAGTCAACAATTTTGCTCCTAAATAATAGGATTAAGTCCAAAATTGTTCTTTTTCCACTAGCATTAAGTTTTTTTCCCTTTGAATGCACTCATAAAACTCCAAATTCCTATCAAAACCAAAATTCTTTTGAGGCGTTACTTTACCATTTTAATAAAACCCAAAATGCTAATTAATTTAAACTTGAAATGTTTAACTAAATCACATGCTTTTTTATATTTAAACAAAAATCATTGTTTACATGATATGTTATATATAATTAAACCCCATGTTTCAAGATTTTTAAGATTTTAAATAAAGATCAGTCATTTTTTTTATGGGATGTTACTAACCATTTTACAAGGATTTCAAAATCAACTATTTGAGTGAAAGTGAATTTTTCTTTCCAACATTACGATAAAGGGAGGCTGGATATGGCTTATAGGAAAAGAACAATTTTTGGCTTAATCTTGTTAATAAAAATTTGCTTATAAGATTTATATATTTAAATCTTGTTTTCTCATTTTTTTTTGAACGATATGTTTCCTCAAA
The DNA here is from genome assembly GCA_036013995.1 of Theobroma grandiflorum. NCBI lineage: Eukaryota > Viridiplantae > Streptophyta > Magnoliopsida > Malvales > Malvaceae > Theobroma > Theobroma grandiflorum. Next base: position 9,706,118 of record CP142134.1, on the reverse strand, counting down.
TCTTTCTTAGGGTTTCAAAAAAATACAAAAAGAATCTAAAAGTTGCTCATGAAGTTGTAGAGTTTTGCAAAACTTAATTTTAATGGAAGAATAAGAGGAGAAGAAGATGATGGAGTTGGAGAGAGATAAAAGAAGTAAACAAGAAAAAGAACTATCAAGAGAGATATAAAAGTGAAAATATTTTTTTATTTAATTAATCATTATAAACTTTTCAATATTTAATTTTAAGTCCTTAAAAATTTTTTATTTTACTTCATTAATGAGGTGACATATTTTGGTGAGCTGAAAATGTATAGAAGCTATACACTATTAGTGTATCAAATATTAACCCTTAGATGTAAATATGTGTGGGGTTTGGGGGAGGTAAGGGATGTCGCTAAGGCCTTGGCTATATGTATATAAATTTTCATATACAGATATTTCATGCTGTTCCATCCATTAGCACTTTGCTTTGTTCCTTAAATATTGTTTGTGATATCTTCATAAATTTGTTTTTTTTATTGCTTTACATTATCTTATTATCTCTTGTTTGATTAAAGCTAAAATGGAAATAGAGTTTGACATGTCACTTTCAATGTTTTAGCATTGAAATATTTAATTAAAGTTAAGGGGTAATTTAAAGATAATGTTTTACTTGGTATATTATTAGGTGACTTTGGTTTTGGTAATTTAACTAGAATGTTCAAATGGAAACAAAAAGGTAAGGAAATGATAGAACATTAAGGGGTTATATTATTGTTAACTTGTTTTGAAAGTATGATTCAAATAAATACAGCCTTGTAATTAATTTATGATGTTGCTTTTCCTTTACATCTTTCCCTTTCTCTTCCATTATATGTCGAGATTTTTTTTTTATGGCAGAGAGTACATATAAAAGTTGCTGTCTATATTTGCAGTTCTAAAATTTAATTTGATGGCTAAACTTAACGAAACTGTTAAATCACTGGATGAAGATAACTAGAAGTTTGAAGGTCCTCATTCCTGCATCCACGGATGTCAACACTAGGTTAGTTCTTCAATTCATTGGACATCAATTGCCTTTTCACTTTTGTTGCATCATGTATATTCTTGTGGATTATTACTCTGGTTAAAATATGGAGCTACATAGAAATTTTGAGTTCTACATATAATAAGTGACTTAAAGTTTGGATCTTTTGACTTATTTTCTTTTTTCAAAGTCTTACATCAAAAGGGAGTGGCAAAGTTACTAGCATGTTTTAGAAATTGATTGTCACAGCCCAATTTCCGGGCCATGATCGGCGCATGGGCTCAATGAGCGTAGCTCACTAAGCCCAAGCAAGCTTATCCCATTTATATTGCTTAACCTCTTATCAACTAATGCATCCATACGCATTCCAACCGGTGTGAACGTAGCCAACTCATGATGGCATTACCGATTAAAATATACATATATTTGTTCATGACATGTAACTTAGTAATTTACATCATATGAACATATTCACAAAACAAAAGGACTTGTGACTTCCAGCGGAGAAACTACGGTAAAAAGGTAGCTATTGAATGCCAAACACCTACCCAGGAGATGAACTACGGGAACTCCTCGACCTAGGATCCAACAGCCTCTTGATATGAAAACATGAATTTTTAAAACAGTGAGTACAAAACTCAATGAGCGAACATTAGAAGGGAACAAGAAATAATAATAAGGAAAGTTGAGAACCATGATGCACTTATTTGGAAACAAGACAATTTAAATCAAGTTAATATTAAAACCCTTTTCACTTAACCTTGAGTTATTAAACATTCAATTATAAAGCAACCATGTTCAACATCAGTTGAGAAGAAAAGAAATTTATAGCAAGAATGCCTTCCCGCTACAATGAAGTTTAATCACAAACCATCACGGAATGAGGGTTTCGCTCAACTATATGAGGGTTTCGTATTAGATTCCTTTTCCTCAATTTAAATCATATAAACCCTTAACATTGAAATACACAATCAATCGGGAGGTAAAGAAGTGGAAAGGATAGCAAAAGCCAGTAGAATGATACACAAGACAGAAAGTTTTTCGCTGCAGCGAGATACAGGGCATTTATGTCAAATGTGGCCTCTTTTGCATTAAACATTCCTCTTTGTGCTGCCATAAAAATCAATTTGCAATAAAGGAGAATTTCTCAAGGTTCACATACCATACAATCACATTTTTTTATCATGCACACTATATCACACACACACACACACACACACACACACACACACACACACATATAATCACGTGCAATTACATACACCACCCCATTTTCCTCCACTCTGGTGCACTCCCTGCTCGCACCTAACAATAAGACCATGTGTGCACTCCCTACTCGCACATCCCCTGGTCATCATGTATACATCCCCTACTCGTACCTAACAATATGACCATGTGTGCACTCCCTACTCGCACAACCCCTAGTCATTTATACACATTACCCATTCATTCATATCATTATCAACACAATAAATGAGCATGTATTCATTTTCTTTACACAATGTACACACTCATAACATTAAAATAATTATCAAAGGCTTGTTCCCGAGACTCATTTTTTTTTAAATAAGAAGTTGGATACAAATCATTCAAGCATTTCATCTCAGCTTAATTAAAATTCTCAAAAACAGTTTGAAATGCAAGCTCACTCACCGAATTTGTTGAACCTCTAACCAGCTCTAATTTGCCTTAGTGATCCAAAGGAAGCTATGGAGTCTTGTTAGGACCTATCATGAACAAAACATCACAACCAATCCAATTACATTAATATTACTCCGAAAGTTGTTTTTTAGATCTAGCTTTACTAGCCAATGCCAACTAGCTTCCAATTACTAGCAAAAGTCTATTATTTGCACTAGGCTAATCATATTAAAATAAATAAACGATCTTCAGTCGCAAATCAACTCAAAACCCCATTTACTAACCATTAATAGAAATTTAAAATCAAGTCCAGTTCACTCACCTTAGGGTTTCTTTGTGACTGAATTTCTCCTTCCAAAAATTTCCAAATCAACGTGTAAAACCTCTTTCTCTCTCTAGAACGCCCCAACTAATGAGAGAAGTGTTGAAACTGACCTTTAAAGGTTTATTTAGGGTAAAGGAGTAAAGAATATGAAAAACCCTACAACAGGATACGTGTAGCATGAAAATCGAGGTAGTTTTGAGAGAGTGAGGGAAGCTTGAGAGATGCTCCCATGGAGAAGAGAAAAACATGAGAGAGATGGGGGAATGACGAAGAAGAAGCTGTTGGAAAAGATGAGAAAGCTGCTGGAAAAGAGATTTTTGTATTTCAAGTTTATCCATTTTGCTTGCCAAATTACTAAAATGCCATTTTTCAAGGCAACTTGCCTTCCTCCTTTTCCAAGTGAAATCTTTTCAGTCTTTTAACATAAAGACAACATCTAGGATAGTTTAAAGCACTCGAGTTCATAAAACTCATAAATTTCGACTCAGGGTGCAAAATGACCATTTTACCCTTGTGGTGAAAATTACTGTCATCCTAGTTTTCTTCGCACTCTACGTAATCATATTTCATTTATAAATTTTCAAAAACCACTTGAACTTAAATAACATTAAAAAGTTATTTTTGGGAGCTTATTTAAAAGAATTGACAAAAATACCGTTGAGCCGTGTTATCGAGTTTACTTCTATTTACGGGTCTATAGAGGTCGAGGTCTCACATTGATATTTTGTCAATATCTCTTTTGCTAAATGTTTTTGGTATTGGAATCTAATGTTCAATTCTTCATTGTTACAATCTATGTTCCTTTTTGTAACTACATTGTTTTCATATATTTATGTAGTTTTTTTTAGTCATTTGATGTTACGGACTCCAACCCTGTATTCAGGTGGACTTCTATAAAAATAGATGGAATTTACAAAGAATCAGAGCATAGCACCACTGAAATGATTGAAGATTTCTTGAGGATGGAGTTCATAAAGTGTAGAGATTTGAATTATTTGACTATCAACAACTTGATTACATTTGTACACTAATTATTGAACTTCATTATGGAGGCATATATCAATTTTTTTTGAAATTGGTGATATTTTTCGTTGATTGTTGTGCAAGGCCTTCTAATAGTGCTTTATTGTTGTTATATGATTTAGGATTGCAATCAAATAGTATATGGTTGCATATTGATTTTGTAGTCAAATTCCATTAAAAATAAGCAACTAAACTTTTCCATCACTTATGCCGACAATTTTTTTTGTAGTTAAAGGTAAAAAATGTTGTAGTGTATGTTAAGTTATACAATGTAATATATACAAATTACTCTTGCAAATAAGTTTATGATATAAATTTTGTAATTTATGAATAATTACTTTCAATATATTTTTTCTTAATTTTAATTTAATTTCGTTATTAGAATTATCATAATTAAAAATATAAATATATTAAGTTTTGTAAAAAAAATTAAACATTTTCAAAAATTAATATTTATTCAATGAAAAAATTTTACTCCAACAGCAAGGCATTGGAAAAATATTTTAAAAATATGAATATTTTAAGATAATTGTCTTTGCTTTACTATTACTACTATTAGTTATGATATTTTTTAATTTAAATTTTTTCCATTATTACTAATATTTTTAATAATACTTAATTTAAAATTATTTTTTTTCTAAATATTAAAAAAAGTTGACCTAATGCGAGCGAGGAATCTATTTTGGTAAAGGTATAATGTATATATTTTTGTATTTTGAATCAAATAAACATTTGTTACTAGTAATTGACTTAATCAAAATATTATTTGTTATTGTATACTGCATGACGCTGACATGGTATGTTAATATATTATAATTGATAATGATTGTGACATGCTAATTTGACATAATAATATGATCATGTGGTATTTTTTATTTTTCACATCAATGTTATATTAGTACTGTGAAGATATAAAATGATAAATGACATTTTGACTAATAACAATTAGTCAATTATTAATTATAAGAACTTATTTAACCTAATAAAAGTACAAAAACTTGATTGAACAAAATAAAAAAATAATGATTTATTTAATTGTTTTAAAAAATTTAAGAACATATTTGAACATTATGCTTTTTTTTTATTTTAATTAGACGACAGACATTTTCAACTATAAATACTTTATCATGAATTTATATTTCATATTTTTTATTCTTTTTCCATTCATTTTCTCACTAAACATTTACGAACAAAAGATTATAATATAAAATAATTTGAAAAAAATTATCATGCATATTGATCTCTAGACCATTTGGTGAGAGAGAGATATAAATATGAAAGAAAGAAGAAAAAACAAAAATGAAAACTAAATAAAAGTTATTCTTCTTTTCAATGTTATATTTTTTCTTTTTTTGTTTTTTTCCCATTTTAGATATTTTTCTCAAAAAATAGATAATTTAGAATAACTCTTTTTTTGTTTTAAAAAATCAGCTATCAAAATTTGATAAATCAATTTATATACTTAAAAATAAAATAATTAACACTAGAACCGAAGCACTAAAAATGAAAAAAAAAATTCCCGCAGAATTATGTTTGGATACTTGTTTTTTTAAATCACGGAAAAGAACGAGAACCACATAATGAGGCGCAAAACCGAACAAGCCCATGAGAGGCAAGAGATGGGCTTTGATCTCAGGCCTGCGAGACAATTCCTCCTGTTCAACACTGGGCCAAGCCCAATTGTAACCCAAAACCAGCCCCAACAATCCAACCTAAGATTTGCCGGCCTTTTTTACCTCTAATTCACACGCTTGAAATTTTTTGACAAGTGCTCGGTGGTTTTTTTCAAAAAAATCATAAAAAATGAGAAAGAACTTCCCCGCCCCGCGCAGCCGATTCTCATTTCTCAGGTAGGATCAAAAAGCCCAGGCCAAGGCACGATAAAATTCCCGAACGTTTCTCTCTCCCTCGCTCTCGCTCACGCTCTTGCAGAAATGGAGGCATTATTGACGAATTACGTAGAGAAAAGCCTGAACAATTACATGCGAAGAAACGCCATCTTTCTCTGCGAACGCCTCTACGCTGAGTTTCCTTCCGAGGTTTAAATGTCGTCTCTAAATTAATTAATCAAATTAATTTCGTTAGTTATCCTACTTGATTTACGTGATCGAATTTTCGAGGGCTTGAAAGTTTGAAATATTTTTGTTAATGTAGGTGAATTTACAATTGTTGGCCAGATGTTACTTGAATAACAATCAAGCTCATTGCGCTTATTATATTCTTAAAGGTATTACTTTCTTAACGTATTCGTTCCTCCTTTGAATGTTTTTTTTTTCCCTTTTTTCTTCGCATTAGGGAATGATGCTGGTTTTTTTGTTTGTTTTGATTGATGTTTGTGTTTGTTTGTCCTATGTTTTGAAGGTATGCAAATGGCTCAGTCTCGCTACTTGTTTGCACTCGCCTGCTTAGAGATGGATCTCTTTGGTGAAGCCGAAGCTGCGTTGCTGCCTATTGAAGAGCTTAGTGCTGAGGTATGTGATCGCGTTTTGGTAGTGGAACAGTCATAATTATGAAAAATTAAGTTGGTTTTGGGGCCTTTCCTACCTGGATGTTAATCGTAATTTCATGCCCACCATTGTTGTTACATTTATGCAGGTTTCAAATCGTGCGGCTGTGCAATATCTTCTTGGCATTATATACAGGTTTCTGCCACTTGCTTCTAGGGTTTCATTGTTGGACTGTTTCTTTTCATTTTTCCAAGCTTTACGATGCTATGCTAGGGCCTAGGATTCACTGTGGTGGAATCCTTCACTAGGTTACTTGCTTTATTCATACAATTTTTGTTTGGAATGTAACCCTGAACTCACAAAGGTTTTTTTGTAATTTCTTCTAAGGAAAATCAGATGTTCATCTCTTTTTCCACCTAATTAGTCTGGCAAACTTCGAAAAATAATTTGATGGATCCAAAATTTTACTTTACTTAAACCAGCTGCTTTTGGCTTTTAATTGATTTAGCATTCCTGACTAATCCACTAATACTAAATGCCCAGCAAGTTTGTGTGCTTGCCAAGTTTAGCCATAACCAACGCTGAGTGTAGACAACTTTTACTTTACATGACTACGGGCATTAGCCAGAAAGGCTGAGTCTAAGCTGTTTGAAAGAGGCAAGGTATTTTGTGCAGGATTGGCGTAGAGTACTATGTTATAGTTTCCTTTGTGTTTTAGCTGGATGTTGCTTGTGCTGGATAGGTATATACTCTATTTGTCTTTCTCTCCCTTCACTCCCATATCTTTATTCTGGTTTTTTGCCACAGGGACACCGATAGGATGAAAAGTTCAGTTGAACACTTTAGAAAGGCTTTGTCAGTTGATCCATTATTTTGGGCAGCATATGAGGAACTGTGTAAAATAGGTCAGTATAGAGGGATTTTTATTGAGGTTAAGTGAAAAATATTACATAATGTTAAGCTCTGGCATTCTTTCTATTCTCTTTTAATATATGCAAAATTTCTCTTATAAGCATAGAAAAAAAATAAATACCTTTGAAAAGTTTTGTTGGGATAATAAATAAAGAATTGGTGTGGTTGGACCTGTTGAATGGTTCAAATTTTTGTTATATTAAATTCAATGTTGCATTAGTCTTCCGGACTCTTGTACATAGGCAAAAGGCTAACAATAGGGTTTCTGGAATATTATAACTTTATAAAGTGAATACTCATGCAATTTATGTTTATAGATGAGTGGGTTCAGGATGTTTGTGGTAAGACAATAAAAAATAAATGTATTGATAAGAGAGCTTAGGAAACGTAATAAAATAAAAGTTGAGAAAGATTGCTCAATGGTTTTGCTGTGTGCAGTGGAGATTTATTTTTGAAAATGTAAGATGTTAGACACTGTTGATTATTTTTACTCCAAAGAAACCTAATTCAAATTGGGGAGTGATTTTCAACAGACTGATCAAGATTATATTCCATTTCTTGGTTTTTCTTTTGTATTTGTTGCTTCCTCTTTCCTGAATGTCACCTGAACAGTTCCTCCTGAACTTTCATAAGATTGGGTATGATTACATGTAATGCACAAAGTCTGCATAGTGTTTCAATTGATGTTATACTACTTTTTTCAGTCATAGGCATGAAAATGCGCAATTACCAATTGGCAAATTGTTGCCAAGGCTTAGATATATTTATTTCAGGTGAGGCAGAGGAAGCTACTATTTATTTTGGTGATGCTGCTGTTCATTATGTTCAAGAGCATTATCTAGGTAATGCATCTAGTTGTTTGCAAATAGCCGGTGTGGATCAAAGCTTGGATTCTTCTCAGACCTTTGGCTTAGAAGATTTGAGTCTGCGCCGTTCACAACAAGTGGAAGGGAACAACATCAGAGATATATGTCATAATAATCATGGGCGACCTCTTTTAACAGGGCCTGCTGGGCAAATAACAAACAGCTGTTGCAAGATATCGGTTCTTAATACTCCTTCTCCCTTGCTCACACAAGTAAGTCATTTTTGTGTAATTAGATAGGAAGAGTCTAATATAATTTGTGTGAATACTTATTTCACCTCCCTGTACAAGATCTAACTTTTTTAATGTCTGTGTATACATGCATATGTAAATTTGCTTTGTTTAATTTATTGCCTCCTTTTGTGTTGTTCTATCTGATGAGTATATTTTGAGCAAGCAACTATATCATGGTCCACTCTGTTCAACTTAGATGACATGGCAATATTCAGATTTGTGGACAGCTTTTTAGATTGAATTCCTTAGTTGTCAGAGTTATGGCACATGCTTTGAGGCATTAAGTATTCAACTGAAATTCTAGATTTTGTCATTGTATGTCACAGCATCATTGTGAATTTTTCTGAAGCATGCAGATTATTTTCACTGTACTCATAACCATAATTTTCAAATGAGACATAGTAAGAAAAATGAAAAACATTTTAAAATGACATTAGCAATCTTGGGCAAAGAATTTAGATCGTAGAAAGCATTTATCAGTTACAGATGGGTGAAGCCTTGGCTTTTTCAAATATGAAAAGATTTAGTTACCAAAACTGTGATGCGTAGTTATTGATAACCGATGACTGAGTAACAGCAGCTGGTCGATTAGGCTGCTTAGACTTACACTGCTTTAAAGTTTCCATATATTTTAAGCATTATGTTTCTCATTAGAAGCAGAATTGTGTATTTTTGTTTATTTGTGTGTCGTTACATATCACCATTTAAAAATCCCTTGTTAAATGCTGTAAATATGCTTCGTCACCAATCCCTACATTTATGTTTTTGCTTCATGATTACTGTTCCGTCACTTCTCAATGAAGTTTTATTCTAATGTTATCCTGCTGGTTTGTGTTTCTAAGCTCTTTATTTTATACTCTTAAGCTATCAGATATGGCTCCAGCTCCTCTAATTAGAAACATACAACGTCCTCAAAGTGAAGGCTTTTTAAGATCTAGTACAGAAGCTCGAAGAAAATTAGTTCATGTAAATGAATCAACACAGGTGGTATTTACACATTTATGTTGTTGCTGTTACCCTCTTTACATTTAATAGTAATTGTCGTATTTTCGTTTGCCCAACACACAGATATAAATACTTTGCTATAAATTTACACTTGTTTCATTTTTCAAGAGGAGTCACCTCACTCCTTCTATGTTGCATCAAGAATATTGCATCTAACGCAAGTTGTGTTGGTAATATTTGAAGTATAATGTTACAAAGTAATCTGATAAACTTTATTACTACATGCGTTTGGTTGATGGAGAAGTCCCTAAAAAGCTCATGAAGAATAAAAACTAGATGCCTAGTATTTCCCTTGACATCAAAGAGTCACCTTCCCCTTCTGCCACAGGTAGAGGATTGCCCTTTAAACATCAATACCTTGTTGTCTAGTAGTGGCCAACCTTTAAAATACTTCAAAATACGTTCAGAGATTTGATAAAATAAAGACCTAAGAAGACAATGCATTTTTGGTATGTATGGTTTTGGTAGGGAATTTACTTTCAACTTGTTGAATTAGCTAGGCAATAAGGGAGAAGTATATTCTGAAAATGAGCTGGCTACTGGCCTGCAGGCTGTTTTGCCAGATTTGATGAAAGGACAGTATATCCCTACAGGTGGCCACATGTTACTTTCGAACATTCTGTGAATCCGTAGTAACTGAGAAGCTTACCAGATTTGTTTAACCCTATTCTCCTTTTCATCTGATGTGTTCCAGATGCTAATTCTTTTTTATCTTTGGGAATATATATACCATTCATGGACCCAAAATGTTGAGCTTCTTTTGCCTGTATTTGTTCGACTCTTATAGTATTTTTTTTATTCTGTTTATATTTTTGATTGGCTTGGCAGGAGGGGTAGGTGACTGCAGGATGCATGGTTGAGAGTGTTTATCTTTTGCAGCTTCAATCAGGCTTGGATTAGACCCATTAATTGTACTTTTCATAGTCATACTACACTAGCAAGAATGGAATCTTCAATCATCTTTCTAATTTGGCAAGCATTTTGCTTGGTTTTGACATTTAGATTCTACTTTAGACTGTATAGATGTAGAGATGTAGTCTGGTGTTGACCTTTTGCTGTCTTGCTTCTTGTCCAGCAGTTTAATCTCTTTCTTATTTCTTTCACAATCATGTTTCTGTTGCTTGCTTGGGATATCCTCCCAGTGTTGATGTTTTTTTATTTGTAGTATTATGAAGCATTGTCAAAATACATCATACTTCTTTTTCACTCATTTTTTTTTTCTAATGTTCTGCCTCTTCTGTTATCATTCTGAAGATTCGTGGCAGTTTATTTTTAGATTCAGGCCATCGTCGAAGTGCAAGATTAGCTGCTGCTCGCAGATGCTTTAACAGGTCACAAGCGTCAGAAAATGATGCTAACAATTTGCTAGCTTTAAATAAATCAAACTCTAGGACATACTCTTCAACAGTTTGCGAAGGCCAATCTGAGAATCTTGAGGAAGGTATAGTATAATCTGCATATCCTTTGTCTGTTTACGTTCAGTGCCTCTCTAACAAATATTTGATTTATTAATATAAGCTCATGGATTGTTTTTATCTTGTACACTAGATTCATTGAACTTCAAGAATCAAATCATGGCTGATTAGAGATGAAGATCCCATCTGATATTGGTTTTTCTTTAGCTTATGAGTTATTTGCATGCATTATGAATCTATTTAAATTGTTTGACATCATTTTTGTTAACTGGCTGGAAATAAATAACAGAAAATTTTTGGTCTAACTTATTGGGATGGACAAAGGCAAAAGATGCAAGATGGAAGAATTATACACTGTGCTCCACATCATTTCAGAGAAAGCTCTGTTTTACTAACAGTGTTCATCCTTTAGGCCCCAAATTGAAGAGTTCTTAAATCGGATATGATATGTGGATGTATCTTATTGCTATAAGCTATGGTTGGTCAAGACAAGGCATTGAGTCAAATTTAGTTTTCTGAGAAATTTCTTCCTTTTTTATCAAATTTCCATGACAAAGAAACATCTATTTCATGGAAAACCTCAAGTATGTATTCATTAATTCTTAAGGATTAGAAAATGCATTGCTTGTTAATGGGGGAAAAAAGCATTGACAAGTGGAAATTTAAAAGTGGATGAGGAGCTGAATTAGAAAGAAAGCACCTTTAGTATGCAAAGGTAGCTTGAGTTATGAAAAGATCCACAAGTCTGCCAGCTTAATGATGTGCTATAACTACTTAAGAGTATTATTTTGATTGTAATTGGTCTTTCTTCAATTTTCTTATTCTCTTTTAAGTTTGTCTGAAGTGAAGGAACTGCAATTAGCAAGCAGGTTGCAGGAGCTTCCATTAACATTGTAAAGAAGGACATGAACCGTAATTATTAGGTGATATAGCCCTTGATAGGAAAGTTATATATTTTTGCGTGTTTATTAAGAGCATTATCATGTTTAAATGTTCTTTCACTTAACAACTTGTCAGTCCTAGATGAGTTTAAAATCCATTTAATGTTTTATTCTTCTTCTGCTTCTGGTTAATTGGGCCCCGTTCTTCCCGGTTCCCTCCCTGTGCCATAATTGAATCTGATGCTGCATATGTCACACACAATATTCCTGTTTCCAACTTGTTTATATAAACACATTTTACAGCATTTTGAAGTCAAGCACTTTGATTTCACTGATAGGGAAATTGCTGGAAACTTATGATGACGCTGTATCAGAGTTCAGAGCACCTTCAAATTTATCTTCATCAAATGATGTTAAATCTGTTCAACATGAGATAGTAAATACAAAACTGAGCAGCTCTATCTCAAATGGTTCAACAATCAAATCTGGTGTCTTAGATACAATGAGCCTCCTGAGAATTCTTGGGGAGGGATGCAGGCATTTGTGTGGGTTCAGATGTCAGGTATTGCTTCTGTCAATCGAAAAAGGTTCTTCTATTATCCTAAATAGTGAGCTTGCGTGCATATTTTTCTGGACTGAATACTTTTCTTATGATGTTCCAGGAAGCTTTAAATGTCTATCAAAAGCTCTCATTACAGCAGTACAATACAGGTTGGGTTCTTTCCCAGGTGATTGAGTTGTACCCTGAGCTGTCTGTTTTCTGAATCTGTAATGTGTCTTTCTGCTGGCTTTTGAGAGAAAGTAATTAATTTAATTCTTCTCTACCAATCAGCTTAAAAAGCTTGAAATTTTAAAACCTCTTCTGTATCTAGAACAGTGAATTATTTACCAATCCTATGTTCTCATCAGTAGGGAGTTCAGTTCCTGCAGAATGAGAATGGAGAAAACAGAAAAATGCTGGTTTTTTGCTGTATGCTACCATCCTTTTCACTTAGAATTGGGATTATCTCATTTCAAATGGTATATTAAAACTACTTGAGGAAACAAATGTTCATAAGTGGCCCTGCCTTTTGTTAATTATGTAAGTTTCAGAAGATTTAGAAAGAAAAGTCATAGATTTAAGTAAGAATTTTTTGTTCACCCTTTTCAGAGTTTAAAGTTTTTGAGAGAATGAAGTATCTGTTATTGCAGGTTGGGAAAGCATATTTTGAGCTTGCAGATTACTTAAATGCTGATTATGCCTTTAGTCTTGCACGCCAAATATCTCCTTACCATCTGGAAGGGATGGATGTATACTCCACACTGCTTTATGTGAGTTATCTTTGCCCTTGTCATAGATTTGGGATAGGTAGTTCATTGATAGCCTCTTCAACGCAGATATTCATGTTCTCATTTATTCAATTTATGTGCAATTTGAAATCTTTTAGTTGTTGCCTCCCACTCTAATAAGAAACTGCTCCATTTTGCATACATAATATTCCATTCTGCTTTTGCTAAGTTTTTGTTTTCAAAGTGCGGAGTCAAGTTCTGTGTAATCTTTAATTCTGGCAATTTTCTTGTCTCTTGGTTAAGATTTTTTTCATTAGTGGACCATTATTACCTCTACAGGATTTAATGCTTGATATCTTTACTAGTGATGGCAACTCAAGTTGATGTTGCTATGCTATTATTCATCATTATTAAAGTGTGACTTAAGTTGTTCTATAAACTGCCATAATATGGCAAAGCTTTGGAAAGTATTGAATGCGTAAGCACAAGATAAAACCTGGTTATTTGTGGTCCTGTTGACCACAGTTTGCCCACACAATTTCCTATAGATCCCAGAATGTATATTTAGTACAATTTTAGGTATTTTCAAGTTGATTTGTTGGAAACTAAGCTTTTAGTATCTGTTATTTTCTTACCATGAGGAAATAGCAAATCTGCAAAATTTTCTGAATCAAGGACTTTATTTGAAAGCATAAAGAGGGAAAAAGTTCCAATGACCAAATTTTGGAGAGGGGAGACAATTTTATGGGATGCGATATGTGAAACCTTCAGTTTTCCTTTGATTTGATAGGAAATCTTTTGACAACAAAACCACTTCCCTCCGCTTCGTTTCAACTTGATTTCATACCGAATATTGGACTTCTAGCTGTTTCTTTGCGGAAATTATCCATGTTTTCTAGAGGACAAAGGCATCATGATTTCAATGGAACGGAGGTTGTTGTTAAGTCTGGCCATTGGATCAGAAAATTTTTCTTCCTTCCAAGCATAGTGTTATGAGGTCTGTTCATGAAGCAGAAAAATTAGATGATATGATGCTGTTATTTTGCTTTATATATATATATATATATATCACCTTTTGCATTTTTTGTATTTTTCTTTTTGTTACAGCATTTGAAGGAAGATATGAAATTGAAATACCTAGCTCAGGAGTTGATATCAGTTGACCGTTTTGCTCCACAATCCTGGTAACTTGGGTAGTCCTGTATATTATGAGGCTCTAAACCAGTTAAAACACGTTATTAAACTCCATGCATGTTTCAACTAAGCACTTTTCTGCTGTTTTTATTCATAATTTACTCCCAATGCATTTAGGTTTGGCTTGTAGTGCCATCAGCATATAATAGCTATTTGCACTAATCTTTCCTGAAAAATGAACAAAAACTGCACAAATATTTCTAATGACGCATTCTGACAGTTGCAAGTTTGTAATCAGCTAACTATTTTTTGTTTATTGTTTTTGGGAATCCTTGTTATGGCATAGTTTTGCTTCCCTTTTGGGTAGGGAATCTGTGCTATGTATATGCTTTGTTTATTTACAAGGGTAAAAATGAGGAAGGTGTTTCACTGAGTATTTCTTCCTCAGCAATTTTTTTTAAATAAATATTTTTTTTGGGGGGTGGGGGAGATGAGAAGGGGGGTTCTACTTGCAAAAATAACAAGGACAAAAACTTTACCCATTATATTACAGAAATGTATATTGGGAGTGGATTGTGTACATTGTTAAATTATGCTGTATCAAAGTTTTTGTCATTCATGCTGGTTTTTGTTATGGAATTCCTATTGCAGGTGTGCTATTGGAAACTGCTACAGTCTGCAGAAGGATCATGAAACTGCACTCAAAAGTTTTCAGCGAGCTGTGCAGCTGAATTCTAGATTTGCATATGCTCACACTCTTTCTGGTCATGAGTATGATTTGGCATCTGAGACTTCTCCATTAATTAATGACTTTGAAGGAAAGAAAAAGGGGATTCCATCATCAAGTGATCTTTTTGCAGGCATGTTATTATGGAGGACTATAGAGATGGAGTGGAGTGCTACCAGAGAGCTCTCCGTGTAGATGCAAGACATTATAAGTCCTGGTATGGTCTTGGGATGATATATCTTCGCCAAGAGAAATTTGAATTTGCTGAGCACCATTTTCGCCAAGCTTATCAGATAAATCCTTATTCTTCAGTTATCATGTACTATTTGGGAACCACTTTAGAAGCATTAAAGGTTTGGTCAATTATATGTTATCATTTCTACACCTAAATATGATTTTGTTTCTACCCTGACTCCTTGACCCTAACCTGTTTTTGTAGGATGAACTTTTATGCAATACTCAGCATATCATCTTACAGATGTTTGATATGTTTAAATATATGTCGATTACACAGGCTGCCTCTCTTGGTCTATCATGCTGCTGTGGTCATATTTGTTCTCTTTTGTGTAATTGGCTGTGGTTAAACTTTTTTGCATCTTCTCTAACAAGAGTTTTAAGTTCATCCACTTTATACATTTTATAGTAAGAAACCAGATATAATTGCCAGACTTGAGTCAATGTAGCAAGGACAGCTTTGGAATAAGATTACAGCAAGAGGCTATTTTACTATTAAATTGTGCGTTTGTCATCAGAAATGTTGCACTCACATGTTTTACTTTGTTGTCAATGGGCTTCAATGTAATGCCAAAGCAGGAAAAAATATGTGACTACTAAAGTCTTGTTTCGTTATTGTTTGTCCGAGTGAGAACTGTTTTTTAATTGTTTTGCAGAGGAGTGAAGAAGCTTTGGAGATGATGGAAAAAGCTATTGTCACTGACAATAAAAATCCACTTCCAAAGTACAACAAAGCAAAAATGCTGGTGACACTTGGAAAATTGAATGAAGCTTTGGAAATTTTGGAGGAACTCAAAGAGTGCACGCCTCATGAAAGTAGCATCTATGCATTGATAGGTGAAATTTATAAACAACATAAAAAGTATGACAAGGCAATGCTTCATTTTGGAATCGCTTTGGACTTAAAACCGTGCACATTGAATGTTGCTAAAATAGAGGTAATATTCATCACCCTTTGCTTTCTTAGACATTAATGTGGCCTGTTCTATAGTACAGCTTTTCATTTCCTCTTTAAGATGAGACTACCACATTAATTTGCAGAAACGGTTTTTCTGGAGATAACTCTAATGATTGCTTTCCCTTTTTCATCTACAATGTGCATAGCAATGCAAATTATACCAACCATTTTTCCAAAATTAATGAAGCTATTACTGTTTAAAGAATGTATATTTTTAATAGCCACAGCACATCACACGTTAGGTTTCTATTCATCTTCTGTTGTTTGTCCGATCATATTGCAGAAGGTTTCTAGTCACCAGAAATAAAATATTGTACTTGTTATGAAAGAGGTACCTAGTTGTCTTAAAATGATTATTCTTCTAATCTCTTTAGTTTCATAGCTCCAATTTTTTATTTCTTGAGCTTATCAGATAAACTTTTGGCCGAATGAGCAAAAATCCTAGTAAGTTCTTAAGTAGGTATGAAGTATAGTTTCTTAATGCTTTGTGTAACCCACATCTTGTTAATGGGTTGCTACCCTTTTGGTTCCCTTTAGTGATTTTTCCTATATATATATAAAGCTTATGCAGTTATGGACGAATGAAGGATGATTGCTTTTCTAATTCTCTTATGTTGTGAGCATATCATTCTTCCTAAAAGGTGCACGAAGAGTAATCATGTCACTTGCTTCTTTGTTGAATCCTTTTGGTCAACTACGATGGTCTTTTCTTGGAAAGATGAGACTCCAAGGGCTTTTTTGCATTTGTTATGATCCTATACGTGGTTGTCTGATTTGTGCCTTGTACAGCAGTTGATGTCTATGGCTGAAATTGGGTTTTCATAAAGGAGCAACTTTCTTATAGTAATAACATTTTGACAAACATTTCTAAAGAATCAATCATATCATGTGGTCCCTTCTAGGTCAGTATATTGCACTCAAAGAACACGTACGGATATCAATTGGCATGATATTACTATCACAACTAAAGATAAGTGGTGTTCTGTTTCTAACAAGCTGCCTAATTGTTATCCATGGGCAGGCTGCCGTTGAAAGGTTAATTATACCAGATGAAATAGATGATGAATTTTAGCACTTGCCAGCTGCAATATAGTAAATGTGAACAGAGACTTACAGTGAAATTTTTGGGTGTAAAAAGTCCCTGGTATCTGAGGTACTTACTTGGCTTGCCCGCGACGTACACTAGAAGAAGTTGGTAGAAGTTCCAGAAGGTTCTTCACCGCATTAGATGCACGTTCAGACAAGCTTGCAGCTTCTTACTAGTACCAAACTGATTAGAAAGTAAGTGTTAAAATAGCAATTTGTGCTCAAAGCTTACAAGCGGAATAAACCTCTGGTGTTTACTTCAATAGTCGTTTAATATTTCATGCCTAGAATGATCTTTTTGTATTTATTAATAGTGTGTAATTTGTTAGTCAATAGCAGCTTAATCCAATGCGGTTTGTTGGCACCTAATGCACCCAATTCTAGCAGTTTAAATTCTAAGTGCATAGAATTTTGTCAGCTCTCTTCTCCAATCTTCCTTCATGTATTACTGTCAAAACTAATAGACTATGGGTTTGTTGCCCCTAGATTCTGTTTAGTTAGGAAATATTTTTCAATTGTTTTGACATAAGCAAATTTTTCATATGGAATTGACTAGTATCTCATGAGTTAAAACTGTTTATTCTTTACCGATTCAAGTTCTGCAGCACCTCAACTAATGCCTGTCATACATGCCTCCTACGTCAAGGTATGATTAGAAGAGCTTCTCTCGCTTCCTCCCCCACCCCCTTGGCCCAAATATATAAAAGAAAATGGAAAACGGATTGAGAATAATATTATTATGACCTCCAAGGTTTCAACTTTTAACGACTTTTTTTTTTTTTTTTTTGAGTTTCAACTTTTAACTTGGTAAGAACTGTATGTCTAGGTCTCCAAGTATTCTTAGCAGATATTAGTTTTATTGTTTGCTAAAAATACAAAGATGGTGTTTGTGATTAAGTGGGAAATCAACGTTCTGGTGATTTCTGTCTGTATGAAACTGTGTGTATGTGAGCATTTTTAATACTCCTAAAGTCACCTTCAACATGAGGCTTTAATTCTTCCCGAGGAGCAGTTTTAGGCTCACTGCAAAGAAGCAGTCTGGTGGAGTCCCAT
The DNA here is from genome assembly GCA_036013995.1 of Theobroma grandiflorum. Classification (NCBI taxonomy): domain Eukaryota; kingdom Viridiplantae; phylum Streptophyta; class Magnoliopsida; order Malvales; family Malvaceae; genus Theobroma; species Theobroma grandiflorum. The sequence goes on along the minus strand of CP142134.1, from coordinate 9,687,921 downwards.
TCTCATCAGGGAATACATGCTTCTTGGGCAATCTCTGTTTCATTAGTGAGCAGCATAATTTCTAACAATTATCCAAAACACTAATAGGCAAGTAAGCGAAGCTGAATTTATTCATGATCAAATAACAAAATGTGGTGATCGTGCATTTACATTGTGATGTCAAATTACATGTCATTCTTGAGCAACCTCATTTCATGCATGTGGTCATAAATATTACTACTAACTACTATCCTATTCATGCTGCCTCCTATGAGAAAGCATGTGAAAGTCAAAAACAAAGCAAAACATAATTCCAGACCATTCATTTACACTGTACAAAATTGTGTACAATGAGTAATCTTATCAATACATGTACTAATTAGACTATCCTATTATAAATCTATTCATTACGAACAAAATTGAAAAAGATGTATACTTGTTTATAATATTCATTATATTACAGATTCAATATAAAAAGTTTAAATTAATTAAGTGATTGGATGGAATCATTTTTAAATATTCAAAATTTATTAGTTAAAAGGTAATTTTTTATATTTAAAATCTTAAATTCAAAAAAAAATTAAACATTTAACTTATTGATTGATACATAATTTTCTATTTAGAGAATTTAAATCTCTTTATTTTAATTAAAAAAAAAACATAAACACCCTATAAAAAGAAAAACGTAAAGTGGTCCTTTAAAAATAAAAAAGTAGTAAAATACAAAAATTCAGACAAGAACAACCTTACGATATTCGTACAATGTTGATGATACGAAAGAAAGAAAATGGTGCAATCAATTCTCCCACATTTTTTTTTTTTTTTGTCAATCCTTTAATTGAGAGTACAACAGAAATAATGGAACTCAAATGGAAATTGTATTGTTGACCCTCTTTTATTTTTATTTGTTTTGTCAAAGACAGACTTTGCTTTGTTAAAAAAGCTGTAGCTTTGCGTTTGCTTATAGGCTAAGGAAACTCCTCATGGCGTTGAAAGTCGTGGGATGGTTGAAATCCCAGGGCGACAGCGTTGGATTTTTATAATCCCTTTCTCAATAATACCCTGCATACTTTTTGATAATATCGTTTAATTCGCTAAAGTTGAAGTTGTACATCTACCAAAAGTAGGGGGATACTAATGGAACCCAAAATACCATGCAGCCGTCTGCCCGGTGCCTTTGCTTCATAATTGGCCTTTTTTAAATTGCACAGGGCACGGAGATTTGGGGCCCCTTGCAGCTTTCACTCATTCATCTTTTGGAAATATAACGAAGCTTTTTCAACCCATTATGGTTTCTAAGGCCAACTATAAAAGGTAACCATTTGGTAAAATGTGAACAATATGTGATATTTTATAATGTCGTTGATTGGGTTATGAATAAAAAATTAATAATCATTCATGATATGAAGTTGCTATATCTGTAAATAAACACAAGCTACAAAATATAAATGATTTATATATTGTGTAATAGTTAATCTATAAATTAATAATAAAAAAAAGAATGATTGGTAGCTCTTGCAATTGAACTATATATATATATATAAATACAAAATTTTTTAATATATAAATACAACAATATTGTAGTTAAGTGAAAGAGATGTGGTAGCAATATGATGTCTCTCCAATTTCCTTCATTTTAGATGTGTTTGTTGGTCAATTCTCTTTTCGTGCATTGAACAACTCTTTTTAAAGATTAAAATAGTAGGTGTTTTCCTAATATTCGGATTAATTTTAGAAAACTAAACCATGGCAGTATACATAAATATAATTAGGATTTAAATCTCATCAATTACTTTCTTTAATCAATACTTTTCAATATATATTTATATATATGCATCATCATGTTTTTAGGATTCTATTATCATTAATTATGGATAGTATAGATGTGAAGAATAGTAATTGATGAATGGAAAAATTTTAGTAGTAAATAAAAGGTGATGCAAAGAAGCCAAACTAGGATTTGATGGTACTTGCTAGCTTTTCCATATGGTCCTTAATTACTAGTAATTGCCAAATCAATTATTACTAGAGTTTGCTATCCTTTGCTTGGTTAAAGTAAAGGTAGAATTTCACACACTATATAATTGTTCAATAATTTATTTATTTTTTTAAAAGAAAAAGAAAAATCATTGTCTTTGAGTTGAAATGGTTTCAACCCTTGGCTCCAAAGCGGTGGTCTAACAGCTAGCCGGCACTTTCATCATCCCAAGCTCACATGAGCTTGAGCCCACCTAATCACCACCAGCCAAAAATGATTGAAGCAAGCAATATGGGCAAGGAAAGGAAAAATACTTAAACCACTAAAATAACCCAAACCATCCGTGCATCCATAGGATATTTTAGTGCCACCTTTAAAAAACACGTCTCCTTTACCTTGTCTGCTCGACCCTTCTCTTCCCCTTTATATACCCCACCTCTCCCTCTCTCCCTCTAACCCAAACAAATAATTCCTCTTCCCTCTTCCTCTCCCTTCACTCTCTCTCCATCTCTCTCAACCCATCACAATTGAAAAGGAAAAAATACTAGCAAAAGAAAAGGCAAAAAATGGAACAAAATCTACCAGTGATAGCCAAAAGAGTATGGAGCATAGTAAGGGCAGTTCTCTTCATGATGAGAAAAGGGATATCAAAGAGAAAGCTCATGGTTGATCTCAACATGATGGTCAAACGTGGCAAAATCGCTAGCGCCAAAGCCATTGGCAGCCTCATGTTCCACCACCACAGCAACCACCACAAAGACCGCCACATCTCATCCTTCATGGCGGCAGCCCAGGAGTACGAGTTCAGCTGCAGCAACACCCCCAACTACGTCTTCCCTTTCAACCTCGCCACCAAGAAGAAAAGCAGCATTAACAACTACTACCACCATTTCTTCGCGTGCACGCACGCGCCTCCCACTCACGACGACGACGTCGCGACGGCGAACGCTGTTAAGGTTGTGTTGGAGATGTTCAACAACAATGACAGCAACATGGTGGTGGAAGCCTCCCCTATGTTACCAGGGTTCGGGCAAACTCCGTTGGCCAGGCAACTTAGGATAACCGACTCTCCTTTTCCTTTGAGAGATGTCGACGAAGACAATGGCTACGTAGACAAGGCTGCCGAGGATTTCATAAACAGGTTTTACAAGGAATTGAAGCAGCAAAATAAGGGAATGGCTGAGTTATAAGGGAACTTTTTGTTGGTGCATGTTCATGTTTTAAGTTTTTGGTTAATTACTTTGGGGTTTTAATTTTGTTGTTGATATAACAAATAAAAGAAAACTACAAGAAAAAAAGACATGCAATTTTCAGTTTATTTTCCCTTTTTTTTTTTGTTTTGATCTTATGTTAAAAACAGTTTATGTTTATCATGAAAAATTAATGTAATATCAATGAGAGGTACTGTACACTACAGGGAATTTGAAGCTTAATTAATTAAGTAGCCCTTTCAAGTGTATCCTTTTTTTATTTCTTTTTAAATTTTGTTTGACTATACAACGTAAATGATGAACAAAATTCTGAGCGAAATTAAAATCCTTCAAGATTAAGTTATAAACATGTTAAGTATGATTTTTTGTGGTTTTCTGAATATATAAATCTTTTTTCTTTTCATAGTTACAAGCTTTTATTTTTCTTTGTCTTGGGGTTTTGTGCTTTTAACCTAAATTTTGAGTTTGAGGCAGATATATGGGTGGCAGGAAAGATTTAATAAATTATAACGTTCAATTTGGTGACATTTCATTGTAATGGTTTTTATTTATTTAATTATTTTCCAAGGAAGGAGACGAAAGAGGAAATAAATGGTTGGGAATTCCATGAAACCTTGATTAAATATGGAAACTGCATCGCTTTTACAGCCTGATCAAATCACTACCACTTTGGTTTTTATGTCCTGATGTGATTCCACTAAGCTAAAGTAAACTTGGAGCTGTACCCTCCTCCATATTCAACTTTTTCCCCCAATCACTTTTGCTTTTTTAGTTTTCTTCTTTTCAGTATCTTATTTTCAAAAGTTTTGTGACCAAAAACAAACCACAATTGGGCTTTAGCCTTGTTTTGCTTTCCCAATTATTGAATTACAATTGGTAGTGGTTGGCAATAAAGTTTGTTAAAGCACACCCCAAAAATAATGGAAAAGAAAACAAATAATCAAGGGGCGAAAAAGAAAAACAGGGTGTGGGGAAGATTAAAGTTCAAAGGGTGCTGATCAACTAAAGTATAATCCAGCCACCTCGTGAATCAAATCAAATTTTTCAATAGATTTCGACTAAATCCTTTTATTATGTTATAAAAAAAAGGGGTTTATTGGCTAACGAGATGGGGAGATCACATAAGTTATGTCCTAATTTTTTCTCCATGAAACTCATGAAATTATAAAAGTTAAATCCTTTGTATCATAAACATATATACAAACTAGGTAATGCATGTGCATATATATATATATATATATGTATATATGTATTTATGCATTGTATCTTAATTTTGTAAAATTATTAATGTGATATATACGTGCGCTATATATAATAAATTTAAAATTTTGAAAAACTCGAATTGTTTTGCAATTTGTTCAGCTTTTAAATACTAAAATACTTAATGCAACTCAATTCCTGTATTAATCCCCTTGAGAGCTTGTTGGATAATAAATAATTAGTGGAGTTTTTTTAGTTTAATTTTAAATAGCATGAGGTTTGAAGGAATATTTTAATCAAAGGAAAAAGCGAACCCTTGCAATAGTTTTCACTTGAGAATGTGCTTATAAGCTGGCACACAAAAGAAAAGTTAAGTTGACTAACTCCACTTGACTTTATTGTACGTACAATTAATGTAAAAAATCCTGTCTGGAATATCCAACCATAACAGACCACCTAAGCTTGAAGAAGAAAAATGCAAAGCAAGATATTTTTATTTAAGCCGCAATTGACACCGCTGTTACTATATCTATAATATATACAATATACATTTGTTATTGGAGCTGTTATTATGGATTTCTAGTTATTTATTTATTTTTTTAGAAAAAAAAAAAAACCTACAATCACACTCTCTGTATATATCTTTACCATATTGTGGACCTACATGGATTAGTTTTGACACAGGATCACAGATGAAACTGACATATGCATGGCTAAATGTCTACACGAAACTGACCTATCTCTAGTGAAGAAAAGGAGAAAAAAAAATGTCTTTTCTGGTAAACTAATCTTATTTGCATGTGCCATATTTAATGAGAATTGCCTGCATGCTCCTATCCTACGTAATTACTATTAATTTCATCAACATATATACTTCCAACCCCTTCCCCAACACACACTCTTACTTACCTTTTCTTTTTCTTTTTGTAAGAATTTATAACATCAGTAAAAATTAAAAAAAAAAAGTAGTTCCTAGAAAATAAAGAGAACGAGAGAAAACTAATAGAGAAAATCATGAGCTGTGGTACTTTGTAATTACTTGCGGGCAAGATCTTTGATGTTGGTAAGCCTGGTGGGCAAGATCTATACATTTCCAGAGTTTTATTTTTTATTTTTAAAAAAACTTTATTAATTTGCATGGAAATCGAAAATAGATGGTGGCGCTCTCAAACTCTTATGAAAGGCCAAAAGTTTTAGGTAATGTGTTCGGTGAAACGTGTGGATGTATGGCAACTTGCGGGACAGATGTCACGTTTTGAACTTACCTTCGTCTTGCTTTTTGACTTGCTTGCTTCACGTCTAGTTTTCACTTCAAACTTTTATCCTTATTGTTTTAATTTTATATGCTTTACTTCTCCAAAGCAACTTCGTATTTGCATTGTGAGGGTGGTATAGGGCTTTCACTTTTTTTGATTTGGAGAAAGAAGAATTTGTTCGCCAACGTGTCAAAATCGTTACATTGAGTATAATTAAGTAATTAAAAATTAATACCAAATATATATGCACTATTTGATAGCTACACAAATTGCTTTGATTTTCTGTAGTTTTTCAAAAAAGAAACAAAAAAAAAAAAGCCTTGCATGCATGCAATAGGTAATTACTATTTGTTTTTACCTCTAAAAGATAAAAAGTAAGTACTTAAAGGTGATAATTTAGTAGAAGCTAAATTTTTTTGTGAATATAAAGAAAAGAAACATTCAAACCCATTAATAATTATCCTCGAAAAATTATCGGGATTTTTTTTTAGATTATTTTCAATTAATATACTTAAAAAGGATTTCAAAATGATAAGTTATAGAGCTCCATTTATCTTGTCTTGATGTTACAAGTCAATATGATAATTCAAGCTGATTTGATGATTGATGTAGATATATAACATTCGGGCCCATTAATTTGTCAAAATGTTGAATCAAACTCTGTAAAAATGTGTGCGAATGGCTGGCAAATTTATAAAAAAATAATGTTTAAATTCAAGTCGAGATATGTCATTAATTAACAATTTAATTAAAAGAAAATTACAAATCAATTGTCGCACTCCTCCTCATTTTTAATATGTCGACACTTGATACTTAAATCTCTCGTTGGAATTTCTGTTTGAGAATTTTTGCCATGTTTTACTTGGAAGTAGTGCACTAGTCAAAATCATCCTAGCAAGTATCCAAAGGAGGCAAAACCTCCGGCAAAAGTTACCATGTAAAGTAATCTACTTTATTCATATGAAATTAATTTTACTTCTTTTGTTTTCACTTCATGTGATTTAGTCACCAGTTCTTTGTTCTCTACGGAGCGTCTAATTATTTTATATTTTTAGCAATTTATGTCAACCTAATTAAGCCAGGGTTATTCTTCTGTCTCCTAATAAAATAAAAACCCAAATTTAGAATCATAAGAAGGCGTGATGTTTCAAACTTAAGATCTTGAGGCATACTTAGATTTAGAATTTCAACTCTAAAATATACTCCAATGCATATAAAAATCCGACCTTACATGAAATTGCGATATTCAATGCGTGATTATTGTTTCAATCAAAGTATAATTGATATTGAGTTATCAATTCGATGACTTTTCATATTGATAAACACCAGTTATATGATTATAAAATTAGATTGAGAAAAATATTGATAATGGAGTTTAACGTTTCAATTAAGCATATAAATAAAAAATTTAATTTGTGTCGCGAGGATGATTTGATGGTTAGAATACGAGATCTTAAGTTAAAAATGTCAAATTCATATTAAAGAAAGGTGAGATTTATAAATAAAAAAGAAATACGTTCTTTAATTTATATATTTCAAGCTCCATGGATTTTTTAACATGTATATATATAGCAGACAAGACTTCTCCTAACCATGTTACTAGAAAAGACTATACTATATATAAATCCCGCAAAGTAATGTGAGAGGACATATAAAAAGAACGCCAATATAATTTTTTTTTTTGTTCTTTCATTTGAATTTCACAAATTCGTGTAATGAGGCATGCCGATGTGCATTTTTATGATTGGAGCTTCGTATCATATGCTAAAAAGAGTGTTACTTTTATCCATTATCATTAAAGAAAACATGAAACCGATATCATTGGCCTTGGAGATATTAATAGAATTGAAAAAAGGTGCCTTATTGTGGGTAGATTGCTTCCAAAAACCATGAGCTTGGAAGTATCCAAGAAGCAGGTACTTTGGGAAAGTGGCAAAAAGAAGAGGCTTTGTGAAAAGTTCAATTTCTTTCATGCCAAGCTTTCTCTACCAAGTCCAATATCTCTCCCACTAGCAAAAGTAGAACTCCTCTTATAATCATTCAAGCACGCTCTCACTTCTATTCCATCTCCCATGTATGAGTATATGGCCATGCATGCATCCATGCATACATAATATATGCCACTTCACATCAATGCTCATCATCATCTAGCCAAATAATTGTTTATTAACGTGTCCCTCATGATTTTCAAAAAGGAAAAAAAAAAAAACTTGTCCCTCATGACAAACTATAATATAGACTATGACAATGTCGACATGATTATAATATTCATAATAATGTTAATGATTTTATATTTTAATGCAAACCATGCGATTAAGACATATAGTATTGTTTTAATTAAAAAAACAATTATTGGCAAAATCAATATTGTAGATTGAAATGTGATGTATATATCATGAAACACAGCTTTTCACAATTTGTACTGGGAATTAGGTTTTTTCAACAAAGTGTATAGTATAGTGCAAGTGTGCATCTTTGTTAGATTTTAGCTCCTACAAAAAAGTTTTTAAGACCCGAAAACGACCGAAAAGAAAAGAGTGGGTGAAAGGCTGCCAGTGCTCAATTATTGAACTCCACACTTCTTCACTAATAATCTCTCTCCTCTCTTTTTTAAGGCAATGGAGCTTTTTGAATATTCCAGGATATCAGTCCCTGAAAGCTAAAGCAATAATTTAAATCCATTCAATTTTTGACATTTGGAATTGTACTGTATTTAAAGAAACCAATCAAAGACATGGACCATCAAGAGTCAGACCATGCTACACGTATCATATCTAATTACAAACAAGAAACTATAATTTTCCTTGGGTAACTTTTATAATTGTGTGTTACAAAAGAAAAAAAAAAGTTACTACTTTATAAATCTACCATATATATAAGGTCAATAAAGCTTCGACAAGATCCATTCAATCTTCAAATATTTGGACTAATATATCATCAGATTAAATTAAATAGTTTTGCTCAATGTTGGGATATATTATTTTAGTTGTCAAAGAGGAAATTAGATCAATTCCTATTTGCCAAATTATTGGGAGGCAGACATAGAATGACAAGAAAAGATGTTGAGGGTTCCCCTTTTGTCTCAACATTGTATATTTTTTGTTTTGGGGAAGTGGTATGCTTTAGAGTTCATAGATGCTTTTTTGGCCGCTTTAAAATGGCTTTACTGTTATAAAGCTAAAATTTTTCAGAGTCCAAAACTAGTGCTCATCCACTTTTGAATTAAAATAAGGACATTTGTCTTTGGCTAAACCTAAGAGATGTTGGATCAAAGGCGGCAACTCGGAACCCCAGTTCGTAAACTTAGCCTAAATGAATAATTAAATATAATTTGTATGTGCTGGGATTTAGAAGGCCTGCAATTTGCCTTAGGCAATCCTTTCTCCAACCCCAAGAAGAGACGACTAAAGAGTTGTTTAGAATTTTAAATCCAATGTTGTCTAAGAATAATTAGAATCCTTAACGCTTAAGGTGACAAAAAAGATTTAAACTGGATTTGAGAGAGAGACAGAGAGTGGTAGTAAATTAACTTGATTTTAGAGAGAGAGAGAGAGTAATACTAAATTTTAACAAAATATGTTTTTTTTTTTTTTTTGCATAATGTTCAAAATAGTCCATAAACTTATAAAGGAAATTCAAATAAATCTTTTTTTATTGTATATAATCAAATTCATTTATTTTTATTTTTGATTAAATAAGCTCTTATGATTAATATGATTAATTAATTATAATTAGTCAAAATATCATTTATCATTTCATGTTTATATAATGCTGACGTAGCGTTAATGTGGAATGTGAAAAAATGTCACATGACCATGTCATTATCCATGATGATATAAAACGTTAAGTGACATTTTAACTTTAAACAAAAGTAAAATAATTTATTTGACTAAAAATAAAAATATATGAATTTCATTGAACGTAATAAAAAAATTAAAATTTGTTTGAAATTAGCAAAACATTATTTATTTCATTTGTTTAAAGACTTAATAATAAAAGTCAAAGTTCCCAATTGACTATAATTGAAGACTAATAATTTGGTTATAAAAGATATAGTTTTATGTTTAGAAATTTTATTGAAAAAATATCAGGGCAAAATATTAATGGGATAATCCAAATCATCAAACCTCCACAAACAGAGGTGGCAATTCCAATAAGGAACACAATAAAGGACAAAAAAAAGACTAACAATGATGTGTTGCATTGTAGAAGATTTGTGCTCCACTCCCAAATGCTTAGTGATAGAGAGCAAGCTCCACCATAAAGATGTAAAATAATCATCAACTACTTTAATTTTAGAAATTAGTAATAGGCAAAACTTTAATTATTTATCCTTTTCTCTAAATTTTAACTTGGAATCCTTATCTATTTGTCATTTCAAGTGTATAGCAAAACGTTATATATCTTTAGACTTTTAAGGAAAGACAAAAATATCAAAAGATACAATTGACAAGAGATTGATGGATTGCCAACCATTTGTCGTTTATTCTCGTGGGGATCAAATATTTAATGTCCATAATAAAAATATCCTAGCAATATTACAGTTGATGAGATTCTAATGTTACCTATATATATGGTGGTGTACTATCCAATAAGACAAAAATATATAGATTGCCTGATGAGCAGTTGAAGGGTTTTTTTTTTTTTTTTTTGTTTTTTCCTTTGGTTCCCTTTCAATCAAATAATCAAAAGCCATGATATAGCATTAACATCAAGCACAACCATTAAAATCTAGATTAACATTACGATTGCAATTAAAAACTATAGTGTAAATTTCACATTAGGTTTGTGGTCAACTTCAGGAATTATATGATAAAATGTAGCTTCAATTTCAATAATAATAATTATAAAGTTTATAATTTGTATAAAATATAAACATGTTATTAAAATCCTCTCGATTATACACACACACACACACACATATATATATATATTAAAAAATAAGAGATGTCTTAATAGTTAGAATATGAGATTTTAATTTAAATATTATAAAGTTTAAATGTTAAGATGTATAAAATGAAATTTACAAATTAGAATATAAATATTTCTCATTTTGTATTAAAAAGTCATGTGTATGTGACACGCCTTCATAAATTATTGAGGTGCAAGTCTTCTTCGTAAACTATGATTTTAACGCGTGCACATTTAACTTTAATAACCATATAAAAATTGTACAAATAAAAGAAGAGAGGTTAAAGAAAGAAGCCGGTGTAGTTAAATGTAGCATGAACTATTGCATTGAAAGGACATGCATATAAGCAAAGCAGGTGGAGCATGTGAGAAATGTAGTTGGCTTTTAGCTCGTTAAATGAAATTGCAATTATGTGCATGTAAAATGTAGCTTTATGTAACGCTGGGTGCGGGGGATGTGGACATGCACTCATGGAAATCGTGATTTGGCTCAAAAGGGAAAGCTAGGTATTCAGTTAACCAATTCATTTAGGCGCATGCAAAACACGTATAAATCGTGCGCAATATAATTAATCAACTTCATATTCCCCTGCTTATGTTTGTGGATTCTTTCATAAGCACAATCTAGTCAAGGTTCTTGATGAAAGTCTCGTCACTAGTGACAGCTAGTTTAGTGCAGCATAATATGGTTGAAATTTAAGCATCAAATAAAAAATAAGGATTGAGGGAAGAAAGGGAAGATTTCCATTGTGCCTAATTTCATGTATATATTAGAAATCTTCCAAATCATTCCACTTTGGAAGGATTTTTATTTTATTATATATTTTTGTTTTAATGATAACTGAAATGGGTCTTGTGTTTTGAACCTCTCCGAACCCCTTATTTTTCATTCAAAAGATTGTATTACTCTCAACCTAGACTTAAAGTCCTCTCCAGCTGACCATAACGCCTCATGCCATAAATTGACGGTCGACTCCAAAGCGGAGAAGTAAGCTACTATATATGACAAAATGAAACATCCTTCTTTTTCCTTTTTTTCAGTTACTAGAAGGTAAACTTAGGAGTTAGGATATCCTATCCTCCATGGATAGATAACAATTTTAAAAGAAAAAAGAAAAACTTATGAGTCAGGAGTAGCCATGTCCTTGACTCGGTTATATCAAGTTAAAGTATTAAATAAACGGGTTCAGAATAGATTGAGTAGTGATTTCACCACCCGAATCAAGTTCGGGTATCACTCTTTAGATACTCGTTACCTGATTATTTTATATCTGGATTTCGTAGGTACTTGTCTCGAACCCAATTATACTACCCATTTATAATTGAATAAAATTACTCCACTTTGTTGCTGCTGTGAATCAAACCCAAGGAAGGAAGAAAAACACCCAAAGCTTGTACCATCTTGACAAATAATTTTCTTTGTTAAATGTTGACAAATATATTAAAAATATAATTAGCCAAATTATTAATGTGATGACATTAATAAACATAAAAAAATTATTAGGTTATTAATTATATTTAAATAATATGAATATCATATTATATTACAAAAGAATATAATTACTGTTATATACATTTTTAATATAAATGTATTTACTTTTTATTTTGTGTTAAGATTACAAAAATTATAACTTATAATATATATACTTAAAAAGAGTCTTTGAGTTTAGAATAGTTTTGAAATCTAACCATGTTTTTAATTTTATGCAATTAAAGACAAAACTCATATAGTTAATTAAATTAATTCATTAAACTATGATTATTAATTAACTTGGAATGTTTTTAAATATATATATACATTATATATATTGAGTTCATTTATAAGAAATATAATTACTATATTATATATATACTAATACTTTTAGTATATCTATACTTTAAATATAAGTATATTTATTTTTTATTTTGTGTTAACATTATAAAAATTATAACTTATAAAATTATTAATTGTAATATGTATATATACACTTTATAGTATATAACTTGTAATGTCGTTTAACACATACATTTTATATTATATATTATGTTCATTTATAAAGAATATAATTACTATTATATAAATTAATTACTAAATAATATATATACCTTTGTTTATATAAATTTATAATATAAAGACTTAATTATCTAAAAGAAGTTGTGAGGTTAGAATAGTTTTGAAATTTAGCTATTTTTTTAAAATTTCATATAACTAAGGAAAAATTCATATAATTAATTAAATTAATTAATAAAATTATGATTATTAATTAAATTATAATGTCTTTTAATATCTATACTTTATATACATTGGGTTCATTTATAAAGAATATAATTACTATTTTGTATATATACTATAATACTTTTAATATATATACTTTAAATATAAATATATTTATTTTTTATTTTGTGTTAATATTATAAAAATTATAACTTATAAAATTATAAATTATAATATATATATATACACACTTTATAGTTGTTTGGATATTTATTTTAATTATTTAAGTTTATGTTATTTAAGTTTATGTTGTTGTTGTTTGGATATATGTGTTTAGTTATTTAAGTTTATGTTATTTGTTTGGATTTTTGTGTTTAGTTATTTAAGTTTATATTGTTATTTGGATATTTATGTATAGTTATTTTAGTTTATATTGTTGTATGGATATTTGTTTTTAATTATTTAAGTTTATATTTAATATCTTTATTTTTTATTATTTAAATTCAAATTTTATTATTTTTATTTTTATTAATTTAATTAGTTGTTAATTTTATGAAATACGTAGAGAAATGTTATTGTATATGTATATGGGTTCAAGTAATTGGGTATTCATAAAGAAGATTTTAATAATTTTTTAATCTAATCAAGTTTTTAAACAAGTTAGGGTAATTATAGAGTAATAAAAATATAATAGGGTTAGGGTAATAATTTTTAAAATTATTTGAGTAATTAATAAAATTATAATAGTTGATTTTTTATAGAATTGGGATTTAGATATCTCCAAATTATAAAATACTTTACCCGTTGACATCCTTAATCATGACCTTATAATTGAGAAGGATTATTCTTTGGGATAGTGACTAAAAATAAAAATATTGTTTTGGAAAGTTGAATGATGGGACCAAATGAAAAGCCCAAATAGCCTCGAGGGGCCCAGCCCTATTTGATGATTGGGCTCAAAAGAGCAGCAATGTCTAAAGGCTCGAAAGAGACAAACCGAACGACGCCCACCGTGGGGCTCGAACCCACGACCACAAGGTTAAGAGCCTTGCGCTCTACCGACTGAGCTAGACGGGCAGTTGATGACTTTTTGTTCCTGTGTATCCATCTAAAGTTGAGGTTCAAAATGAACGATTCTGGATTTCTAGTTCTAACACTTCTGCTATTGACTTGAAAAAGTCCACTTATGATTCATAAATCTTTGCTTTCCACCATATTCGTTTTCTCAGCATATATTGATGAAGAATGCGACAGGTGCATTTAATTGATAAGATTACTACTTATTACTCATAGGACAAAGTAAAATTACATTAAATATAAAGAGCAATGAATATTTTTAAAATTTGAAAATTCAATTATTATAAATAACAAAAAACACAAATTTACTTTTATATGAAGCCACTATACATGGATAAGAATAAATGTTACTCGTTAATCTTTTGCTTAGTTTTAATTGAAAAAATTAAAGAATAAAGAGGGAAGGAAAGAGGTCAAAAGGGGAGGAGAGGATGAAGGAAAAAGAGAAAAATCAATGATAAGTGAACTTGAAGAGGGAGAGCACCGGATGCTCAGGTACAGCAAGACAATATACCCTAAAGCTAGAATTCATTCCACATGGAGAATATTCAATTGGTATTTTGTATTAAACTTTAATTTTATATTTTTCCCCATAAGGTCGCTTTGCTAACCTTCTAAAGTTGTTCCTTGCAAATGCCAGTATGCAAATATAACAACAGCATAAGAGAGCTGATGGCATTGTGCCGATATCCATTTTAGAAGAGGACCCATGTTTCCCAATAAACTTGCAAGAGCCACAGCCCATTTCTTTGGGTCTTAGTATTGATTAGAATCCTCCTTGGAACACATGGACCATAATTTACTATGATTTGTGTTAGATAGCTGAAAGCCCAATCAATCTTCTGCATACTTGCTATACTTTATTTGTAGTTTGGGCTTTGGCAACCCAAAATAAAGGAATTCCCCAAAAAAATTGAATTTTTTTTGATCGCACAACAAATATTTTTCATTTTCCTTTTTTTTATAAAGAGCAAATGCTAAATAACCAATTATATCGTTCGAGACCACGAAACGCTAAGCTTGTCTGTCAAAAAATAAAAACTAACATAAGATGGAGGAAAATCAAAGATATGTAAATCAAGTTGTAAGCTTTCATGGTGCGTGGCTAGCCGATCGGCATATTAGTTGGTTTCACGAAGAAGAATGTGAGTTAGAAAGTAATCTCAAAATTTTGGAGCAAGTCCTTAATCCTTTTGAGAAGATGAGCATTCGAACCCAGAGATGAAATATTGATTTGATAGTTTTTGGATGGCAATCACTAAGTCAATTTGAATCTTCTCAAAGCCCCTATTCCAACGCAATTGAAAACCCCAACATATTGTAAGAGAAACAGAGGTACTTATTTTATACGTAAACCCCAAAGTCCAATTTCCATTTGCATCTTTAACCACCCCTCCAACAGCTTAATTTCTTACATTTTGTCGACCTTTTAATGGAATTTCTATTAAAAAATTATTTATAACCATTAAATTAATAAGGCATAATATTTGAAAAAACTTTGAATTATTTTAAAAATTTTAAATAAAATTTTTTATTATATTCAATTAAGCACATATATTTTTATTTTGAGTCAAATAAATCTTTATAACTAATGGTTGGCTAATTATTATTAGTCAAAATAATACTTGTCATTTTATGTCACATAGCGTTGATGTAACATGTTGACATATCAAAATGAACAATGACTTAGCATATTAATGTAGTATGATGACATGACCATGTGACATTTTCACTTTGTATGTTATTACCGCGTGAGCATAAAAAATAAATGATATTTTGGCTTATGATAATTAGACCACCATTAATCTTAAGGGACTAAATTATGCTATTAATCTTTACTCTTTATAAAAAAAATGTGGATTTATAGTACCTATATAACAATTTATATAAATTGAGTCTTTATACTTTTTAATTTGTTAATTTTAATGCAAACCCGAACACTGTTAAATTTCTACCATTAAATACACTAACATGACATCATTAATCAAGTTGACGTAATATTAATTAAGATAATGTGTCATCTTTTGCTGACTTAACATTGACTATATGCTAACATGATATTCATCGTGCTAACACAGCATTAGTTGGACAGACAACAGATTATGCTAACATGGTACTTGTTAACGTGATCAAAAAATAGTTATGTGACATTTGTTGACATAACTACCAATGGACAAAATAAAGAGAAATTGAGCTATAATACATTGATTTTACAAAATTCTCATTTTGATCAGTAAATTTTAATATGTCTTAATTAAATATTGAAGTTTGTCAAGGATACTAAATCTAACCATTAACATATTCGTGCTCTTTGTTCAATCAAGTAACTAAAAAAAATCACATGATTGTCACATTAATCAAAATTCATGTCAATCTTTTAAACATTTTCCCCCTCACCTGACCATCAATAGTTGGAATATTTTTCCATTTAGGAGAGGTATCATAGTTAATAGGATTTTTTTGGAGTGGAATAAGAAAATAATTTGAATTTTGATTGACTTGGCAATTTATGTAACAACCATATCATTTTTCCATCAATTAATTGAATGGTCAAAATTGATATACATGAGAAATTTTGATAACCTTATCTAGATAAATGAAAATTTATTAATCAAAATGAAAATTTGTGAAAGTTCAATGGGAATTAACTGGCCAAATTATTCAATTAGTTTTTATAATTTATCAAAAAAGTTGACTAAAATGTACATTGTCGAGAACTTCTCTTCATCGAGTTCTTAATTTGGCTTTTTGCTTTTATAATCAATTGATTTTTTTCGATTTTGTGGATTCAGGTTTTGAGTTATTTTGCTTTGATTTTAAATTTTAGTGGGGAATGGAGATAGCCTTGAAGTGACGTAGCTTAAAAAATGAGTAAAATATACTAACATCTCTAAATTTTAACTATAATTTTACATGAGTTTATTAGTTTTCAAAATATATAGTTTGTTTCAAAAGAATATTTTTTACTAGACACATGAGTCCAGTAGTTAGTTAATCGTTAATATTTCTATTAATTTGATGAAGTGGTAATATTGAAAAGATAATTTTATTTTTAATTAATTTAAAAAATTACTAAATTTTTTTTTTAAAAAAAAAAACTCTACCTACCTCTCGTCGATTGACCACCTACAATCATATTTAGTTGAAGAGTGCTAAATCTGGCCAAATCTCGCTTTCTTAGGGAGCACCATGCTGGGGAGCACTTGATCGATACTCCTAAGATCTGGTGCTCCATTGGGGTGGTTGTCCAAGGTAAGGGAGCATTGCTGGAGGCTTGAAAGAAAAGAAAAGAGTGAAAAAAAAAAGACATTTAAGATATTTCATGTTTAAACATAACCTCGTTTATGCATTTAGGATGGAATGTTTATTTTAAAAACTATTAAACTCGCGTGTAATTATGATAAAAAGTTAAGAGGATCAATGTATTTTACCCTTAAAAATTTGATGTGAAATTTTAACTATGTTAGCGTATTTAATTGAAGAAAATTGAGGCCTTTAACAATTGAATTAACATTTATAATTTATAAAAGTGAAAAAAGTCAATTTGTATAAATGATTGTAAATGGACTAACTTCACTCTTTTAGTAAAGTACAAAAATTAATTACATAATTTGACTGAATTGCTTTAGACATAATACTTTAAAAAAGCTTCTGAATTATTAAAAAAATTTATATATATTCTATTTTTCTTTTACATTTAATTAAGCTATTGTAAATTTTATTCTAAGTTAAATAAACTCTCATAGCTAGTAGTTGATTACGAGTTATTAATCTAAATATCACTTGTGATTTTATATTTATGCGTCGTTGACATGACATTGACTAGGAGGATTAAAATAATATATGACCATGTTATCATGCTATACAAGTATGTTATGTCATCATCCATTATAACATGTCAATATATCCCGTGACATAAAAATAATGTGACATTTTGACTAATAATAATTTTTCAACAATTAATCATAAGAATTTATTTGATTTAAAATAAAAATATAAGAATTTAAACTTAATTAAATACAATAAAAAATAAAAACTTATTTAAAATTGTGAAGCCTTGACTTCTATAGACACGTAGCTAAAAGTAGACGTGATAACACGGATTAAGGGTAATTTCATCATTTTCTTAGTGAGCTCTTAGAAGTAGGTTTCCTAAAACTATTATGGCTTAAGTAAGTCTAGAGAATAAATGAATAATGTATATAATGATAAAATAAATGAAGAAAATAGAAATAATGATAAATTCCACAATGAAGGTAAAATGGTCATTTTGTATCTCGGGTCTAAATTTTTGAGTTTTCATGAACTCAAATACTTCTAGTGTATTATGGACACTCTCTTAATGGCAAAAGAGTAAAAAGTTGAACCAAATGAGAGAAATAAAGTAAAGTCAACTATGCAATAACAATTTTATAAATAAAAGGAACTTTAGTCAACTTAAGCATAAATATCTATTTCTCCAGTAGCTTATCTTCATTTCCATAAGCTTTTTCTTCTTTCTTCCATCTCTTTTTCCCTTTTCACGTTTTCTCATCTTCCATGGACGCTTGCTTTGTTTAACACCTTGTATCTTCGTTAGACGTCAAAAAGACCTTGTTAATTAAACAAAGGATCAATTGATGTGAATTAGCGTGCCGAAGAATGACAAAGTATGAAAGAAACGCTCAAAAGAAAAATATTTAGTATGTGCGGAAATAGTAATTTAAATAAAAATATTTTTGTCAGAGGTGAATTAGTGAGCTAAAAGATGATTCGGAGGTAAACCGAGACATAACAATGTGTTTTGGGACCAAAGAAGACAATAGCAAAATTTTGAAATAAAATAATATTTTATTAAATAAAATAATATTAAAATATTAATATTTTAATTATTATCGAAATTAGTCATGAAAAAATAAAATATGACTAATTTAAGTGGGGAAGGAACATTAAAGAAGAATTTTGGACGAAAACGGTGAAAATCGTATGATGTGATTTTTTTCGAGTTAATGCAGTAAGTAAATATTTAATTATTATGGAAACACCGTGTTGAAACACGATTTCGATATTTCGGTTATACACGTGTAAGAGAAGGAAAATAGATGAAAATTAAAAATTTTACACGTGTTGAAAGAATTAATTTTAAATTATAAAATTTTAATGGAGGCGTGTTAATTAAAATAAAGTTTAAGATATAGTATATGAAATTAAATTAATTACAAGGAATAAACATATTATGAGGATGAAATTGATAATTAATAATGAGGGAATAAAGTGAGGATGGAGACAAAAAGCAAAGAAAAGAAACAAAGGATGAAAGAAAAGACAAAAGAAAGTAAAAGAAGAAAAAAAATAAAAAAGATAAAGAAGACTAGAAGGATCGGTCAAAGGAAGCAAAAAAAAAAAAAAGAATAAGTGTGAAGAAGAGCCTAGAAGGGTCGGTTAAGGAGTGAATAAAAGACAAGAAAAAAGTGGAGAGAAGAGGAAAGAAAGAACGGTGGAAAAAATAAAGAAAAACCAAGAGAAAGAGAGAGAAAGAAAATGGCGTGATGGAAGGAAAAAGAGAGAGGAAAAATTCAGCTAATTTTTGTGAGAGGAAAAGGTTGATTTTGCTGCACTTTTGGAGGAGAAAAAGAGTTGGTTCAAGTGCAAAAAATTGACAGCAAAAGAAAAGAGAAAAGAGAAGGAAAATTCAACACATGGAAGAGGTGAGAAATTTGAAAATTTCTGCACTTGTTTGGGGGCTATTTTGGCTGAATTTTGAAGGGATTTAGGTGCTGAAAATTTCAAGTTATTGATGCTGAAAATTAAGCTTGAAGTTGCTAAAATTTTGAAAGTTTTAATGGCTGAAAATGAGGATGTTTGGTTGCTGAAAATCTGAGTTAAAGAAAACAGCATAGTTGCTGAAATTTTCAGGTTTAATTCTAAGGAAAATTTGAGTTTTGTGGTGATTGAATTTGAGAGGAAAGAAATAGAGGAGCTACGGTGGTGAAGGGAGGAGACCATGGTGGTGAAGGGATGAGGAAGAAGAAAGAGAAATGGACTGGAAAAAGAAAAAAGAAAGCAACGTAGAAGAGAAGAAGAAAAAAGAAAAAAAAAGAAAAGAAAAAAGAAAAAAAAAGGTGGCCATGACCCATGAAAAAAATAATTGGGCATGGCCCAATGGGAAAAAAGTGAATGAGCTAAGCCCAATAGGAGGAATTGGAGAAGCCATGGAGAGGCCCAAAGAGTCATAAAAAAATGACAAAGGCCAATTAGTAAGATTATGTTACAATTCAAATTTTATGGGTAGTTTAATGTTGTACATATTTTAGATGAAAAATATGCAAGTTATTTAAAGAATTTTAATTAAATTAATACCCATACAAACGTATAATTAAGTATATTGGATTTAAATGATTGCTAGGAACGTTTGTCGAGGAGGCAAGCCGAGCGAAGTACGCGATCGACAAATTGAAATAATTATATACGCATACAAAAATAGCAATATAATAACCCGTTATTTCAAGGTGAGTATCGGGTATCGATTTTAAAATATTCCTAATTATATATGTATGTATATATATGAATTAATTTATGTATAAATTGTGAGATGTATGAATCGATGCAAAATTATGAAATTGTGAGTGCAAATTATTTTTAGAAATCGTTCAAAATATATATGTATAAAGTATAAGTAAAGCGTTTTGAAAAATGGGAAACAAGCTTTTCAACCCGATTTAATTCCTAAATTGTGCCTTATATATTTTGTGTAATATGCATACACGATTTAGAGGTTTAAATTTCTCTATGTATGGTATTTTACGAATCACGCATTAAATTTTATTTTGTGAATATATGATGAATTTTTATGACTTTTATATCAAATATTTAGCAATAAATTAGAATGAAACTTTAAGGGTATAAATGATTTCTAAGACAGTTTTCATAAATGAAATGAGATTTCTAATTTGTTTAGAAGTTGAATGGCTTATGATAATATGGCATGAATGGCTAGATTTGAAATAGTTCAAATTGTTCCTTTCGAGGGAAATTTTAAAAAAGTCTGAGATTTGAAGCTTGGCAAGTTGTCCCTGTCGGGGGCTGTGGAGCTGTTGCGATAATGCGGCTGGCTAGTAGTCAAGTGATGAGGACCCAGACCTATTGATAATTGTCAAATCATGCCATTGAAATTTTTACTTAATTGGTGGATTATTATCTACTGTAGTAGACGGGTTTCCGTGGATCGGCCTACATAGAGGTGGCATGGTAAAACCCCTATATACTTTTATCTCAGTTGTAGAAGTGTACAGGGTTGTCCTGAGGAATGACAGAGTTCACTTCACGTAAACCACCACGTGAAGGTGAACTTAGCTAACGTCATGGAACGGTTGAATTTTGAATAATTTAACAGCCTTGGCGGATTTGGTTGAATACCTCAGCGCAAGGTATCGCCGAATATGAGTTTTATGGCACGAGCCAAGATTTTAAGTAGTCATAAGCCTTGTTGTGTATTTTTGATAAAATATAATCATTTTATATGATTGAAATAAATTTTAACACTATGAATTATATTTCTTGGCATGATGAGAAAATTGAATTAAACGATTTTTCACAGCTCTCCTGATTTTACTATCATGTGAATTTTCCCTCGCGTTCAAAGAGATTTGAAATAATGTATACGCTCGATTAGTGTTTGAATTCGCGGGAGCTTGCCCAATATTATCGATTTGATCTGAAAATGGTTTCACTTTATATGAAATTCTCGGTTTTGATATGAGGCACAAAACTCCTGTTTGAAATAAATTACTTTTATGATTCTAAGTTTTATATTCAACTGATCTGTCGTCTGCTTGTTTCCTATCTACGCCCTATTCACTGTGTCGATGATATTCACTAAGTCTATGAGACTCACACCCATTTTATTCCCCTTTTTGTAGACATGGATCGATTTGGCATGAAGTCATCGACGTGTTTGGTCTACCATGAATAGGTAAAGGCATCTCGTAGCATACTATTCCGAGTCGCTCCGCTGTACTTGTTATATTAGAGGTCAAGTGGTAGTCCTTTATCTATTAAGTTGTAAATGAAATCAAAATTTTATATATAGCATAAATTGGATAATTTTATATTTTCGTGTATATACTTGTAAATAAATAAGGAAAAAGTTTGTACTGATTTTTATATTTATGATTTAATTCAGTATGTAAAAGTAATAATACTATTTGATGAGTGAATGTAATGGATTAACGAGGGATTCGAGACAAGCTTGTTCGACACTTGGCGGGTTTTTTCTGGAAGTCTTGGACCCCGGTAACGACCGGAGAGGGGTCGTTACACTTTGAAACTTCCATAAATTTTCTCACGGTAACCCCAAAGTTTATGTTTTTATATACCTTGTCATAGGATTTTTCATACTCTTTCACTTCTACACTTCAAGAACCCTCAAAACTCTTACCTCAATACTTTCTCTCACTAGTTAGGTGTTTTAGAAAGGGAAAGAGAGACTTTTTATACTAGCTTGAGAACTCTTGAGAAAGAATTCAATTACAATCTACCAAGGTGAGTAATAAAATTGAGTTGATTTTTGAGTTGTTGAGAATGACTAGTGGTTAGATTTGTAAGTGTTTTGTAGTTGAGGTTGTTTATTCATCTTTAGTGTGACTAGAATAATGAAGGTAAATAGCCACTTAATGGCAATTGGAAGCTAGTTAGGAATAACTAGTAAAACATGATTTAGGAGATAGCTTTTAGAATTTATAGTTATGTGAATTGAGTTAATTGTAATGTTATTGTGTGATAGGTTTCAATGAGACCCCATATCTCCATTCGAAGCATTAGTGGAAGTTGGAGTCGAGTTAAGAATCAACAAAGACTGATGAGTGAACTTGCATTAAAATTGCTTTAGGGGGTAAATGCATATATGTTCGAATGAATCACTTGAAATGTTTTAATTGTCTTTTCTTTAAAATGTATGGGGGAACAAGCCCTTGGTAAAACATTTTTTTTTATGTTGTGAAATATGATTGTGATGAATCCACGTACTCTTTTATTATGTTGATATACATATATGTAACGGCCTAAGTTCAACCACTGGTCCAGCAGCTTTTTGAGCCTAAACCACGTGGCTCTTGAAAGCTTAAGCTCAAGTTGCTAGTAGTTGTAAACTTAGACTGTTATATAGGTCTTAACAATCACATTCACATCAGATGTAAGATGTTGAGTATCACAATCTCATCCACTCAAATCCTTGATGTCTTCATCAAAGCGACACATCATATCCACAAGATTAAGATCTCACCAGAGCAATGTGAAAGCTCACGTTCGACTAGCGCAAGCTTTGACACCATTTGTAACGATCCAAGTCCAACCACTAGTCCAATAGCTTTTTGGGTCTAAACCACATGACCCTCAAAAGTTTAAGCTCAAATTGCTAGCAGTAGTGGGCTTTGATTGTTATATAGGTTTTAACAATCACATTCACATTAAATGTGATATATTGAGTATCACAATTTCACCCATTCAAATCTTTGATGTCCTCATTAAGGCCATCCATGAGACCAATTATAGGTATCAGAGCCCAGGTTGGGCATAATTATTTAGTTTTGACAATATGCAAGAAATGAGAGATGGGTAGAAGAAATAAGATTGGGACGCGTTTCTCTATTTATGTTTGTTATACTTTTATTGTTGCTTTTATGTTAGTGTAAAAAAAAAATTTACTAATGTTAATTTTCCTGGTTATGAAAAATCAGTATGCCTCATCGCTGAGACCGCAAGTCTAATCTCGTCGAACTTGTGACTGGTGCTAGAGTTGTTGGTGCTAGGGGTTCTCGTCTTGAGAGATCTCAAAATCCTCCAAACCAAAATCAAGATAACGTTGAGACATCATATGCTTAGATGGCTGTCAAAATTAATCAGTCTCTTGCTAACTCGATAGAGGGGACACAAGGTGTTGCAATTGAAATAATGATAGGGTGCTAAACTTGATACATGAGGTGGCTGGTTTGGTTAGGGAGCAACGACAATGTCTACAACCAGTCTAACAGACTGATAATTTTTTTGAGTGGAAAGCTTTGGGTGAGTTTAAAAAGATAGCCCTTTCTCCTTTCAAGGGTTCCACAAACCCGAATGATGCAGAATTATGGATTGAGGAAATGGAGAAAGATTTTGATGCCATGTGTTCCAGTGATGAAGATAAGGTTAGATTTGCAGCCTATCTGTTACAAGGAAGTGCACATAATTGGTGGAAAAGAGTAGCGCACTCATGAGAACGACTCTGAGTTCTTCAATTGAGAGAATTTTCGCATTGCCTTTTATGCCAAATATTTCCCTCGGAGCACGCTGTTACAGTTGGAGAAGGAGTTCCTTAATCTGGTTCAGGGCAGTATGACGGTGGATGACTATGAGGCGGAGTTTGATCGGTTGTCCAAGTTTGCCACTGCTTTGGTTTATAACGATGAGAGTAGGGCCAGGAGGTTCGAAAACGGTTTGAATGTTCACATTCGTAGAGGCTTAGCTCCATTGCATTTGATCAGCCATAATGAAGTGGTTGGTAGGGCGAAATCTTTAGATGTTGTATGGAGAGAGATACCGAAAGTAAGGAGGGATTTTCAGAAAAAGAGAGGTAGAGATTCAGACTTTCGAGGTGTGAGAGTTTTTAGTAATCCTTCTAAATTCCAAGGCACTGAAAAGTCTCGAGCTTCTACTACTTTTAAGGATAGATTTTCACATCGGGGAACTCAATCATACCATGGCAAGACATCCCAACAAGGGCCTAGGCATTCAGGGACGTGCTTATGCTATCACTTAGTTAGATGCAGAGGCATCCAACAATGTTGTCTCAAGTACACTATCAGTTGCCTCAACTTTTGCTCATGTGTTGTTTGATGCTGGTGCATCCCATTCTTTTATATCTGCTACATTTGTTCGAAAGTTTACTTTACCTTGTATGCCTCTGGATTATGATCTATGAGTAAACACTCCAATTAGAGGTGAAATTATCTCAGATCAAATTTGTAGGATGTGTGTGGGAAGTATTAATGATAGGGAATTGCTTGCGGATCTTTATGTTTTAGATATGCAAAACTTTGATGTAATTCTGGGGATGGATTGGCTAGCTGCAAATTTTGCTAAAGTTGACTGTCGAGGAAAAATGGTGGACTTTGAGATTTTTAGGGAAGCAACTTTTTGTTTTCGTAGTAGTGGTACTTACACTCTTTTGAGAGTTATCTTTGCTTTGAAAGCTAGGCGATTGCTTACTAGTGGTTGCAGAGGATTTTTGGCAACTGTTACAAACACTGGAATGAAGGAGTTGATGATTGAAGAGATTCTTATTATGAGAGAATTTTCTGATGTTTTTCCTGAAGATCTATCTGGTTTATCTCCTGATAGGGAGATTGAATTCTCTATTGATTTGGTTCCAAGAACTAGTCTCAATTCTAAAGCTCCTTATAGAATGCCTCATGCAGAATTGAAGGAGTTGAAAGAGCAGTTGCAAGAACTTCTTGATAAGGGCTTTATTAGATCTAGTGTATCTCCTTAGGGAGCACTAGTGTTATTTGTGAAGAAAAAGGATGGGAGTATGAGGTTGTGCATTGATTATCAGGAGTTAAATAAGGCAACCATGAAGAATATGTATCCTTTGCCTCGGATAGATGACTTATTTGATCAACTAAAGGGTGCTTAAGTGTTTTTCAAAATTGATCTTCGATCTGGTTATCACCAATTGAAGGTGAGAATGGAAGATATCCCCAAGATTGCTTTTCGTACCCGATATGGGCATTATGAGTTCTTTGTTATGCCTTTTGGGTTAACAAATGCTCTAGCTGTTTTTATGGACTTGATGAATAGGGTTTTTAAACTTTATTTGGATAAGTTTATGGTTGTTTTTATTGATGATATTCTGGTGTATTCCCCCAGCATAGTAGATCATGAAGAGCATTTGAGGGTTATTTTGGAGACTTTAAGGCAATAGCAGTTGTTTGCTAAACTGAAGAAATACGAATTTTGGTTTTCTAGTGTTGCTTTCCTCGGGCATGTGGTGTCAAAGAATGGGATTTCAGTGGATTGAAAGAAAATTGAAGCAGTGGTGAATTGGAAAAGACCGAATAATGTTTCTAAGATTTGTAGTTTTTTGAGTTTAGTAGGATACTATAAACAATTTGTGGAGGACTTTTCTCGTATTGCCTTGCCTTTGACCAAATTGGTACAAAAAGGGATTTGCTTTGAGTGGACAAATGATTGTGAAAAAAACTTTGAGGAGTTAAAGAAAAGATTAACATCCGTTCCTATACTTACCATACATACTAGTGGTAAGAGATTTGTTGTTTATAGTGATGCTTTCAAAAAGGGACTTGGGCGTGTTCTTATGTAGGATGATAAGGTGATTGCTTATGCTTCTAGGCAGTTGAAACTTTATGAGGAAAATTATCCTACTCATGATTTAGAATTGGCAGCAATGGTTTTCTTCTTAAATATTTGGTGACATTATTTGTATGGTGAGTCTTGTGAGGTCTTTACAGATCATAAAAGTTTGAAGTATCTTTTCATGTAGAAGGAGTTGAATATGCGATAGAAAAGATGGTTAGAATTGTTGAAGGATTATGACTTGACCATTAATTATCACCCGAGTAAGGCGAATAGAGTTGCTGATGCTTTAAGTAGGCAGACTTTTGGGAATATGGCTGCAATGATTACTTCCCAAAAAAAGATTTTGGAAGACTTGCTGAGGATGGATATTGGTGTACGTATGCATGGTTCTGGGGCATTATTGGCTAACATACGAGTACAACCAACTTTAATTCATCGAATTAAGACAGCCCAAGCAGATGATCTTCGACTTCAGCATATTAAACTTGGGGTTGAATCTGGTTTGAAACCAGACTTTAGGATCCATGATGATGGCTCTTTGAGGTTTGGTGATAGAATTTGTGTTCCCAATGATGCATAATTGAAGAGAGAAATTTTGAAGGAAGCTCATTATAGTAATTATATAATCTATCTTAGAGGTACTAAGATGTATAGAGATTTGAAGAACACTTTTTGGTGGAACAATATAAAGAGGGAGATTGCACAGTTGGTAGCCAAATGTTTAACATGTCAGCAAGTCAAGGCTGAACATCAAAGGCTAACAGGATTGTTGCAACCCTTCCCGATTCTAGAATGGAAATAAGAACGAATTACTATGGACTTTATATCTGGCTTACCGAGAACCCTGAAAGGTAATGATGGCATATGGGTGATTGTTGATAGATTAACAAAGTCTGTTCACTTCTTGGCTATTTGTACGGGAATGCCATTGGAAAAGTTAGCGGAGTTATATGTGGAGCAGATTGTGAGGCTACATGGGGTGCCAATGTCTATTGTATCTGATCAAGATTCTCGATTTGTGGTGAAATTTTGGGAGAGTCTGCATAAAGCTTTAGGTACCAAACTTGATTTTAGTATTGCTTTTCATCCCCAAACAGATAGTCAGTCCGAGAGAACCAATCAAATTCTTGAGGACATATTGAGAGCTTGCACCATGGATTTTGGAGGTTCTTGGGATCGACACTTGTCATGGGCGGAATTTGCTTATAATAATAGTTATCAGTCTAGTATCCAAATGGCTCCATTCGAAGCTTTCTATGGTAGGAACTGCAGGTCACCTCTATGTTGGGATGATGTGGGTGAAAGACAATTATTGGGTCCATATCTTATTCAACAAGCAGTTAAGAAGGTTCAGTTAATCAGAGGACATCTTCGTACGGCTCAAAGTAGACAGAAAAGTTATGCAGACAATAGAAGAAGGAAGTTAGAATTTGAGGTTGGAGATCATGTTTTCTTGCGAGTTTCACCTACTAGAGGAGTAATGCAATTTGGGATTTAAGGAAAACTTAGTCCTCGTTATGTGGGTCTGTTTGAGAATTTGGATAGGGTTGGTGATGTGGATTATAGACTAGCATTTCCACTTGTTCTATCAAGGGTGCATAATATGTATCATGTTTCTTTGTTGGGAAAATATGTTCCAGATCCTAGTCATGTGGTGGAGTTAGCTCCTCTGAGACTTAGAGAAGATTTGTCCTATAATGAGCGTACTATATGTATTGTGGATAGAAAAGAGCAAGTTCTAAGGAGGCAGACTATTCCTTATGTTAAGGTCTAATGGAGTATTCATATAGAACGAGAAGCGACTTGGGATTTGGAAGAAAATATCAAAGAGAAGTATTCCTACCTTTTTGAGGAACAAGGTAAGAGTTTAAGGGACTAAACTCCTTTTTAGGAGGGGGGATGTAATACCCTTCACAAAGTATTTATTATACAAACATTTAAATTCATTAAGATATAGTTTTATATAGATAATAAATAGATATTGTTTTAGCATTTTATTTATTTGCATATATGACTTTGGATGCCTTAATAATAAGAGAATAGAAGAAGGTTTTTTAAGTAAATGAAGAAGTTTAATTAAAGTCAGTTTTATTATCACATTTAAGTTAGTAGGGGTTAAAGTCTGTTCACTTGTTACGTTTAAGATAGTAAAGGTTAGGCAGTTTACACGTTTTAAAAGAACAGACAAGAACTTACACCAGTTTATTGAACAAACTCAATCAATAGGCAGTGAGAAGGGCTTAATACCAGAAAAGAAGAAAGACAGAGGAAAGGGAAAGAGTTTGCTAATTAAGGTATATTGGGATTATATTTTCATAGTTTGGGTTACAAAACAAACCCTAAATTAGTTATACTTTTTTATAGCCCTTAAAAGCTTAAGCTCAAGTTGCTAGTAGTGGTGGGTTTGGATTGTTATATAGGTCTTAACAATCACATTCACATCAGATGTGGGATGTTGGGTATCACAATCCCACATACTCAAATCCTTGATGTCCTCATAAAGGTCACATATCACATTCACAAGACCAAGATCTCACCAGAGCAATGTGAAAACTCAAATCGGACTGGCATAGGCTCTGATACCATATGTAATGATCCAAGTCCAACCACAGACTTAACAGCTTTTTGGGCCTAAACCATGTGGCCCTTAAAAGCTTAAGCTCAAGTTGCTAGTAATAGTAGACTTGGATTGTTATATAGGTCTTAACAATCACATTCATAACAGATGTGGGATGTTGGGTATTACAATCTCACCCACTCAAATCCTTGATGTCCTCATTAAGGCCACATACACATATCACATCCACAGGACTAAGATCTTACTAGAACAATGTGAAAGCCCACATCGGATTGGTACAGGCTCTGATACCATTTGTAACGACTCAAGTCTAACAACTAGCCCAGCAGCTTTTTGGGCCTAAACCACGTGGCTCTCAAAAGCTTAAGCTCAAGTTGCTAAATAGTGATGGGCTTGGATTGTTATATAGGTCTTAGCAATCACATTCACATCCCTTCAGCTGGATTAAGCATGCTTAACACAGTTAGGCCAAAATGTCATTAATATAAATATCAAAACAAATATTAGGTAATCTTATTCAGAATCATATGCTTTAAGATTTCTACTTTCAAATAACTGAACAAACATATTTCACGAATATCTAGATTTTGATGGTCTCCTGTAACATGTTACGACCATACTTAACCCCTGTGGCATAGGTCAGAAATAAATCCACAATTAACTCTAGTGGCACGGGTCAGAAATATATCAAAAGTAACCATTGGTTGCATTAAACAGATATCACAAATGCCACTATTTTGTAACTGGTGGTGCGGTTGGGAGATCGATCTCTAATTACAGAATACATGTCGACATGGCCAACATTTAACCCTCATTGGCAAGGTCAGAGCATAGCCATATTAGGAGACAAAACAGAAATAAGAAATCATGCTTTGCATAAGCCATATTCTAAATCCAATATATAAAACTCATATACATATACATTTGCATGCTCAACCCAATTTTAATAAATCATAGGACAAAATATCGTATCTTATATACAAATTCACATTGAGGCTAATTTTAGGGTGTGAAAACACCGAAGGGATATCAGTCACTTACCTGATCTTGTTATTTTTACTTTCAAGTAACAAATCCGATAATCCTCATAGTAGCGTAATATTTCAAGAAACACATACAAAAATCAGAACTAAATTTGCAAACAGATCCTACAAGGCGACTTTCCGTTGACCATCCTAAGCACTCAGTGTGTAGCGACTTCAATTACAATTTAGGAACATTTTCGATTAATAAGGTAATATATTATTATTATTATATATATGTTTGAATTAAACAAAATTTCCACTAAGGTTGAGAAATAAACTTAAATCATAAAATTAGTAAGGATTTTAATTTCAGATAGAGAAATAACACTAATTTCACTCATAAAAATCATATTTATAGTTTTTCATAAATTTTTGATATTTTAATAAAATCTACTAATTTAATAAATAAATTTATAAAATATAAAGATACATACTCTTTGACATAAAAATACAGTAGAAATCATATATCCAACATTTAAGAAGTTTACAACATGATTTATCACATATTAATTAAAATTGAATTTCAAAATAAATTTAAAAAGAATTTTTTATTTTTTGAAGTTTTCATAATCTGATGGTCATTTGGCTTACTTCAAGCTCTCATAACTTCTAACCTGAATTACTTCCAGTGATAAAATCAACACCAATTTGAAGTATTCATATCATACTACAACACCAAAGTTTGTTTTGATTAAAAAGAATACAAAATTCTCAAATTTTGAAAGCCAAAATTTCTTGAAATCATCACAGAAATACCCAGATTTCTGGGTTTGCAGTATCAACGAACCTATTTTGACGTTTTAATTCTCTTAACACATGAAGTTTCTAATCGAGCCATTGATGCCAAATTAAACATCTCATTTCATACTACAAAAGCCCTCAAGAAACGACTAAAAATGTTACTAGAATATGGAGTTCCAGTGACCCAAAGTTAGGCTGCCAAAACTGTTGAAACCAAGTTTCTAATTATCTTCAAAAATTCGTATCTTCCTAACCACGAGGCCAAACGAGATGCTACAAAAACCA
This sequence comes from Theobroma grandiflorum, assembly GCA_036013995.1. Lineage (NCBI taxonomy): Eukaryota > Viridiplantae > Streptophyta > Magnoliopsida > Malvales > Malvaceae > Theobroma > Theobroma grandiflorum. The sequence goes on along the minus strand of CP142134.1, from coordinate 9,657,156 downwards.
TTGGAAAGATCTTTTCAAGACCTTTCCATTGGTACCTATCATTCTGCTGGAAAGTCATCAAAAAAGTATCGGATTTAAATAAAAAGATAAAAAAGTATAACTAATTTAGGGTTTTTGTACTCCAAACTATGAAAATATAATCCCAACATACCTTAGTCAGCAATCCCTTTCCCTTTTCTCTATCTTTCTTCTTCCTTGGTATTAAGCCCTTCTGACTGTCAATTGATTGAGTCTGTTTAATAAACTGGTGTAAGTTCCTGTCTGTTCTTTTAAAACGTGTAAACTGCCTAACCCCACTATCTTAAACGTAACAAGTGAACAGACTTTAACCCCCACTAACTTAAATGTGATAATAAAACTGATTTTAATTAAACTTCTTCATTTACTTAAAAACCCCTTCTTCTATTCTCTTATTATTAAGGCATCCAAGGTCATATCTGTAAATAAATAAAATGTTAAAACAATATCTACTTATTATCTATATAAAATTATATCTTAATAAATTTAAATGTTTTTATAATAAATACTTTGTGAGGGGTATTACAATATATATATATATATATATATGTTGTGCATTGATAGATAATATTATGTAATAAATATAATTGTCTGTGTGCGGTGTAGAAGTGCACATGCTAGTAATGATGTGGGCAGGAGTGCGTGTGATAATATTGAAATATGCAGTAAGGAGTGCACATGATGATATTGCCTTGTGCGAGTAGAGAGTGCACATGAGTTGAGTAAGGCGATGGTATACGTGTTTATATATGTTTATATATGTATATGCGATAGAAAGCTTATGATTACAATATGTGATTGTATTGTATGTTAAATCTCGTATGTTGAATTTTGAAAAACTGCTAAGTACTTTCAAATTGATTTTTGTTATAGCAAAGATGGCTTTTTATTATAAAAAGAATTTCTTTCTTGGTTGTTCTGTTTCTCGCTGCAACAAAAAACCCTCAGCTTTGGGAGCCTGACCACAGTTCTGTTTCTCGCTGCAGCGAGATTGCCTCAGATGGTTTTCGCTGCAACGAGAATTCATTCTCGTTGCAGTAAGAAACTCTCGGGTTCTTGTTGTCTGAATTTCATTGCAACGAGAATACCTTTTCGCTGCAACATGAAACTCTCTGTTTGCTTGTCTTGCTTGGACATTTGCTGAAATTTTCATTCTTTTCAACTTCATAATTTATCATGGATTTTTCAACACTAAAAAAAATAAATAATCAAGTTTGAAATGAGGGGTTTAACCAAGAAATTAAGCTAAATTGCATAGTTTTATCATAAGAGCATTATGTTTTCTAAAACATTCCTTATTGTTTGCTTGTTCCTTTTTTATGCTCACTCACTGAGTTAATACTCACTCTTTTAAATTTCATGTTTTCAGATTTGAAGGCAATTGAAACCTAGATTGAGGTATCCACGTATATTCACCATTCGATAGGTACCTTGGCATTCAGTAACCGTATCCTCACCCAAGGTCACTCTGCTAGTCGTCAAAAGTCTTTTGCATAAATACATGTATATTAGATGTGAATTGCTAAGATGTATTTTGCAAATGATGTATGTATATGTTGAATTGATGACACTATTATGAGATGGCAATGAATGACAACATTTTGAAATGATACAAATGTAGATACTTGGTTGTAATGGTATGTTATTACAGTACTTATATAGTTGAGAATTACAAAACATGGCTTTAGGAATGTTTGAAGAAATTATGAACTTGATTACGTAGAAAGACTTGTTTGGGCTTAGTGGGCTGTGCCCATTGAACTCATGCTCTGGTTATGGTCCAAAAATTAAGCTGTGATAAAAATTTTTTTTAGATATTATTTTATTGATTTAATTTACTCTTAAATTTAAGAACAAAATAATTTACTCCAAATACCATCTTCCTCCGTCCTTCTGGTCTTTCCGGCCCCAAACGTTCTCAATCCAACGATCTACATTTATCCAGCCTCACCAAAATAACCGTAAACAGGCACGCACATCACCATTACCAAACTCATAAAAATAAATTTAAAAAAAAAGAAAAAAAAGGGAAGTAAGGAACCCGTCCCGTAAAACTCCCAACTCCTTCGGGTAATTTTCGTCACGTTCCAATTCTAATGATTCAATGAAAAAAAGAAGCCCAAATCACCGTGAACTACATCTCCGTCAACGGCATTTGTTCTCCCACGTAATAAACACTTTTTTCTTCTCATTTGTTTCCCCGTAGTTATTTATACACGTATGCAAAATTATTAAAAAAAAAAAATTGGGAAGCCCTTTACTTTACTTTCTTGAGTACAGAACAGATCTCCAAACTTTCACAATCATCGAATCTCCAATATTTCTTTCTTTCTTCGATTCGGCGATTTTCTCTCCTTTCGGTGCTTTTTCTCCGATTCGTTCTTTTATCTAATACGTGATAATAATAATTATAAATTCCTCAGCGCTTTTCTTTTCTTTCCTTGTTTTGTAATTTGGGGTATCGTTGAGCTTTTGCTTGGAGGAGAAGAGACGACAAGGAGATAGGGACGGAAAGGTAAATTCAATCTTTGGGCGTTTTTTCTTGGTGATGAGAATCGAAGGAGAAGAAGAATGAACGATGCCGGTACTGCGTAGCGGAGCACGCAGGGGCCGGGCAGCAGCACCGAAGCAACAGCAACAGCAGCAACAGCCGAATCCGATCGAGGAGGGGGAAGCGATTGCGACGCGGACTAGGCGACGGAGGAAGGCGGCAGAAGAGGCGGCCGCAGCAGCAGCAGCGCCAGTGCCAAATAACAACAACAATAATAACAATAATAACGACGACAAAAATAAGAATAAGAAACAGCGGGTGCAGGGAATCAATGAGAAATTAGCTGTCGCGGCGGCTGGGGCAGCGGCAGTTAAGGTGGAGGAGAAGAACAATAACAATAGGGTTTTAGAGGAAGGGGAGAGAGCGGAGAAAGAGGAAGTTGGGGAGAAGGCGATGGACGAGTTCGATAGCGGAGGGCGGAGCAATGATAAGGGTAATGCTGCTGAGGATGAAGGCGGCACCGCGCCCCTTCCTGAAAAGGTTTGAGATTTCCTAACAAGATTTGGCTTTTCTGGTTTTGCATTGCGACATTACGTTATATTATATTGTTTGAAAGCTGTCAGGTTAATTGATTTTTTTTTTGGCGAAATTAGTTGATTTAGGATTGTTTTAACAGCCTTCATAATCTTGATTTCGTTTTGTTGTAGTCTATAGACTTATATGGAAGGTTCTGACGTTCGAATGCTTTTTTTATTATCAAAATTTGGAGTCTTTGGCACCCGAAGTTGGATTTTTGCTTCTTAAAAAGTATAACTTTTAAACTGTTATGAAGCTATGTGAACTGTCTTTCTGGATATAGTTAATGGTATTCACCATTCGGACTTGATACTTGTTACGTTTTGATTTATAATCTCCGTGCTCCTTTATTTCATGGAGCCAGTGTTTTGGTAAAACCTTGAAAGAATAATAGGAGTAATTAATATGGGCAATTTATGTAGTTTCAGTGTTAAAGGTGTATAATTTTTGTTTTAGTAAAAAGGACAATGTTAAGTTTGTGGTTTCTTCTGAAGGCTTTTTAGGAGGCTAATGGTTTTATCAAATGAGTTCTACATGTGGTTGTGAGTGCATCTATTAGATAATATGTGGTTATAGTTTAGGACCTGAAATTTTTTTTATTTGAAGTGTTTGAGATAAGATGTTTTGGGGAATAAACAAAGAGAACTCCTAAGAGCTGAATTCCCCAAAAAATGTGATTACTATCTCATTTTGGATCGCCTATATAAAGTAAAAGTTGTTCTTTATTAATATTGAGACAGCACATACTTTTCTTCTCTGGCATCTTCTGAAGGGCTTGGAGTGCCATGTTTCTCTCGTTTTATTCCATTTTACTTTCTTCTACCAGCATAGCCTGAGTTTACTCTGAATACAATAGATTTTCATTTATTTGGTTTTGTTTCTCTTGATCTATGGCCATTGGTACTATAATCTTGTCGATGGAAGGTTATGTGCTACCTTTCCAGGTGGGAAATGTAGCAAGGATGCATCTCTGGTTTTTCAATGCTTTTATGTTTTGTATGATGTAATGTCTTCGTTATCACCATGTGTACATTTTACTTCAGTTATGCTACCTTCTGATTGGTTAAGTCCTTAAGAAAAAATTTATCATCTTCTAGTTTAAGAACTCTGATAAGTTAATAAAAGCAAAATTTTTCCCTTTCCCCACTAGATGGGGTTGGCTACAGGGATTGTTGCTTTTGGTTTTCTCTATTTAGGATCATATTCTCAATAAGATTAATAAAAGCAAAGTCAATGTCCTTTTTGATACTTTCTACCATGTCTTATTTGGTCTTGCCTTTGTGCTTTTGATAATTTGATGTATTTTTTTTCTCAGGTGCACATTTTGGTATACAATTTATGGTAATAATTTTTTGTTTCATCATGTGTTCTGAAAGAAAGTTTTTTATTTACCTTGCTGCAGGTTCAGGTTGGGGGCTCGCCAGTGTATAGAATTGATAGGAAGTTGGGCAAGGGTGGCTTTGGACAGGTGTGTGTAGGTCGGCGTGTTTCGGCTATAAATTCAAATGATAGAAATGGTTCTGGGGCTGTAGAGGTATGCAATTATTTCATTTTTGTTTTCAACAGACATGGCGTATGATCTTCTTTAATTTGGTCTGAATGCTCTAGATCGTCTCTTTATTTCAGGTTGCCTTGAAATTTGAGCATAGAAGTAGCAAAGGATGTAACTACGGACCGCCATATGAATGGCAGGTTTACAAGTAAGTCTGGTTGAAATCTTATTGTAATTTTTATTTTTTGCCAATTATGTTTGCAAATATTTGATGTATTTGGTACAGCACTCTTGGTGGCAGTCATGGTATACCCCGAGTACACTATAAGGGCCGTCAAGGTGACTATTATGTCATGGTATGTGTTGTTTAGTCATGGTGGTCATGGTAGTCATGGCCTTTCTTCTTTAATCTGTCTTCCTTTTGGTGTTGAGGTTTTGATGAGTTTCTGATTTAAACCATTTGCAGGTTATGGATATGCTGGGCCCAAGTCTGTGGGATGTTTGGAATAATAACTCTCATACGTGAGTGCTACTAAACTAAGATATATCCTTTAATCTTTTACTGGCTGTTAAGTTTATCCTTTTGTTGCATTTCAATTGCTTAATTTGATTATGCTCTTAACTACAGAATGTCCATTGAAATGGTTGCTTGCATTGCTATTGAAGCAATATCCATATTGGAGAAGATGCACTCTAGAGGGTAAGCAATTCAATCCCCCAAGCTCCCTAGCCTTTTGTTGGCCCTGAAATGCATCGCTACCCACCCCCCCCAGGATTGTTGAATAGCTTACAATGAGAATCTTTCTCTGCTTTTAATGTATAATCTGTCTTATAGCAGCTAAAAATCTTAGCTCTTAACTTGATCATATCTGGTTTCTTCCAGCTTATTAATAGTTTTTATGGTGCTTTGGGCAGTTATGTGCATGGAGATGTAAAGCCTGAGAATTTTCTTCTTGGTCCTATAGGAACTCCTGATGAGAAAAAATTGTTTCTTGTTGATCTTGGATTAGGTAAGTTGTAAGTCATATTATTTATATTGTTAAGTGCTCCCAGCTAAATCAATATCTCATCACTAATAACCTGTTTTCGCAATCAGCAACTAGGTGGCGAGATAGTTCAACTGGTTTGCATGTTGAATATGACCAGAGGCCAGATGTTTTTAGGTACTACCACTGCTTATATTATGATTTCTGAAGAAGTTAAATGTAAGTTGCTCCACTATCTTATTTAAAAGGAGAAATTTTGTCTGTCAGGGGAACTGTCCGTTATGCCAGTGTGCATGCTCATTTAGGGAGAACTTGTAGCAGGAGAGATGATCTAGAATCTCTTGCATATACACTTATCTTTCTTCTTCGAGGTCGATTGCCTTGGCAAGGATACCAGGTTGGTCCTCCTATAGTATCAGCTTTCTTAACTCTAATATTCTAGTTTGCTTTTGGTCATGCATATAATCTTTTAAGATTTTCTTTTTGATATTTTTTTAAACATGATGTCAGGGTGAGAATAAAGGATTCTTTGTTTGCAAGAAGAAGATGTCAACATCTCCAGATGCCCTATGTTGCTTCTGTCCGATTCCTTTCAGACTGTTTGTTGAATATGTGGTCAACTTGAAGTTTGACGAAGAACCGAATTATGCGAAATACATTTCTCTCTTTGATGGGATTGTTGGTCCAAATCCAGATATCCGCCCACTTAACACAGAAGGCGCGCAGAAGGTACATGTTATTCTTTCTTGTATCTGACCTTGATTCAGCTTTCAAAGTAATTTTGGGTGTAAGAGTGTACTAAAAGTTATTAAATGTTAAGTATTACAAATAAAATTTGACGTAACTCTTTTCAAAAAAAAAAAAATTGTTTGACATAACTGACTTCTACTTTTTTTATAATATATTTCTTTTGCAGCTTATTTTTCAAGTTGGCCATAAGAGAGGCCGGTTGACAATGGATGAGGAGGAAGATGGACAACCGAAGAAGAAGGTTCGTATGGGCATGCCAGCGACACAATGGATTAGTGTTTACAATGCTTGTAGACCTATGAAGCAAAGGTAACCACGCCTCAAGTTCTTTGTCGTTCTCTCAGTTTTGGGACTGCTTTATTATTTAATTGATCATATTAGACTTTTGGCTTTTTCTTTTTTGGTTAATTTCTTAGCTTGGCACATTTTGTTGTTTGCCTATGTAATCTTCAACATTTCTATTAGTAAATTAATTAGTGATTAAGTTGCTTTAGTGTAAAGAATATTTGAGGAAGGGAAGTTAACTTGTCATGTGATTCTAGGTATCACTATAATGTGGCAGATGGAAGGCTTGCGCAGCACATTGAGAAAGGAAATGAGGATGGCTTATTTATTAGCAGTGTAGCTTCCTGTCAAAATCTATGGGCCCTTATAATGGATGCTGGCACTGGATTCTCTTCACAAGTCTATGAACTCTCACCCTATTTCCTTCATAAGGTACATGCATTTAGACTGTTGATGTAGAGCAATTCTTAGCTTTAATAGGTTCTACTTTATTTTCTGTTATCTGCTTTTTTTATTCCAGTAGTTAAAAGATGCCTTTGAAATTTAGATTCTAGCAAAGTGGTTAATTTGATGTTTTTTGCTGTGTGAAGGAATGGATAATGGAGCAGTGGGAGAAGAACTATTATATCAGTGCGATAGCAGGCGCTACAAATGGAGTCTCCTTAGTAGTAATGTCAAGGGGTTAGTGTGCAAGGTTCCAATATTTGCTTTCTGTGGTCAAATCTGTTTGGGTTCTGTTTACTGACCTTTGATTCACTGTGTGCAGGTACTCAGTATTCGCAGCAGTCATACAAAGTCAGCGAGTCCTTTCCTTTTAAGTGGATTAACAAAAAATGGAAAGAGGGTTTTCATGTTACCTCAATGGCCACTTCTGGTAGCAGATGGGGAGTTGTTATGTCTCGTGGTGCTGGATTTTCTGACCAGGTGCTTATCAATTTTAATAGCATGTTAGCCTAATACAGTCTGTGAAAGAAGCACATATAACAAAGTGTTGTTGTATATTAATTCCAGGTTGTTGAACTTGACTTCCTTTATCCTAGTGAAGGCATCCATCGTCGATGGGATTGTGGGTATCGAATAACAGCAACTGCAGCAACTTGGGACCAGGCTGCTTTTGTTCTTAGTGTGCCAAGAAGGAAGCCAATGGATGAAACACAGGAAACCCTCAGAACTTCAGCATTTCCTAGCACACATGTCAAGGTGGATTATATGAACTTTGCTGGCTTTTGGCTTATCTTTAAACTTAATTTTCACTGTCTGTTTCTAAATTTTCTTGACGGTCTTGCAGGAGAAGTGGGCGAAGAATCTTTACATAGCTTCGGTTTGTTATGGACGAACAGTTTCATGAGCTGCCCCGTTCGTTGAAGACGCGGGCCTGTCAAACTCTCTACAAGCTGGAGCCCTCAGTCTTGGAAAGTTGCTGCTCTGTGTAGGTAGGCTTAGAGAAATTTTGACCAGTACAGGCTTTAATTACTTGTAACTAAAGTATAGAAACTTGTAGTTGAACTTTATGTTGCGTCCCTCCATTCCATCCATTGTGTGGAATTTATCTTCTGCTGGCTGATGTCTCCGGAAAGCCCAAAATGACGGGTCGGTGTGTTAACTTTGTATAGTCTCCATTAATATACATACACCTACTTTGTTCAGCTAGATGCCAACGTCTATTTGGTTTGGTTTTATTGGTTTGCTTTTTGACAAGCAACATAGCTTTCACATGGTTCAATTTGAGATATGAGAGTTCACTAGCAAAAACGAGTGGCATTTTTCAAGTTAGCATCAAAGGGCCGGTTCTGACCTCCGGGCACCTCTTTGTATTTTCGAACTTTCTGAGGTGTAACCCCCTTACATGAAAATAACTAGAAAATCTTGAAAACAAAATGAATAGCAGCCAGTGAAAAGGAAAAACAAAAATAAAGAGAGTAGAAAACAATACTAATTATAAAGTAAATAAAAAATTATATATATATATATATGTTTGTAAAAATGTCCAACAGCTCTTTCTCCCACTTAAAACTAATTTGTTACCTAATTTTGCTATAAAGTAAGGACAAAAGCACAAATCTCATTTAATTAATTAATTAATTAACTAATTTAATTACTCTTTTAAATTAGCTAATTTAATCATAAACTAATAAAAATACAAATCTCATTTAATTAATCAATTAACTGATTTAAATTAAATCATTTAATTAACTAATTTAGTATAACAAATGTAATTGTATCAAACTTACATTTTCATATATATATATATATATATATATATATATATATAAAGGTAATTCTAGAAATTAATATCACATTCCTAGTAAATCAAAGAATGTAATATTGTTTTCTTAAGTATTTTGTTCAGTACTTTTAAATATATACTAAAAGATATAATATCATTTTCTCAACAACCACATTCCCAACAATTGCATTACAACAATCACATTACATTGTAGGACACCAAATGCTACCTTACTCGATGGTGAACCCAAAAAACCTATTGCCGAGGCCTACAACATAACCTCTGCAGCGGAACCTTTTCCTGGTTAAGTATATGCCAACATTAATACACAGTTCAGGATTGCCAAAAACAGCAAAAAGCAGCAGCTATACGCACCCATACAAGATGAATGCACCACATGCATAACCACACACAAAGAGAGAGGGAGAGAGGGTTATTGATATTGCTTATATATACCTTACTGTAGTCATGGTCATAGCAGACCATGAAAATGCATGAGCAGCCCTTAACGTCGTGCACCCGCCTTTGGATGTCCACAACATGGGCATCATAGTAGACTTGAGAATGCTCTCTATCCTATACATCATCAAAGGCGAAAAGCTAAGACAACAATAAGGTCAAGTAAACCATCAGCCTAGCTAAAAATGAGATGCATATGTCCTCTCCATCACCTATCTCACTGTTCCTTCACCATCAATGTCAGTGAGATACACTCTTGCATTACTTCTTAATGCTGGGTGATTTTTATGGGAAGTTCATAAATATAGATCCAAAATGCAAAACGCCATGACTTCACTGTTGTGCAGTTTAAATACCTAAAACATAGACTGGACTGTTGCATGGAAATATTAAGAGGTCATCAGGCTTTTGTGTCTGCTTTGACATAAGATTCATCATTATTCTAATCAGATGGTGACACACAGCTCACGAATATTTTTAATAGACCTTAGAATAAGGAAATACCTGGTAGCACAGCACAAGGTCTCCAATTTTAACCATATTGCATTCCGAAGGTTCTAAAGGAATAGATCGTTCACGAACTGCCTTGTCCACATTTACCCACTCATCCTCTGTTTTAGCGAACCCAGAGAATCGTACACGCACTTCCTACCACATAACAAGTTATATGATTTAGCATGTCACTTGCACTTTCCATCTTATAGTTTACATAACCAGTATCAAAGAAACCAATTGGAGAAAAAGGTTAAATAAACACAATAAGGCACAGGAACCTGAACTTTATATCAGAAGATGAAAAAATTTCATACGCACGTAGCTTTTATAAGAATCATTGCAGTGAATCAAAAAAGTACAGAATCTGTAGAAAAATCTTACAAGTTCACCAGTACTGAGGACTCTATAGGTGAGGAACGAGTCAACATCATACCTGAAAGCCAAAGAACTGTTATAGCTATGCACACTAGTTTAAGTCAGAAGGATCGTACACAGTTTACAACAAGGTCATGTATTTGGATTTTGATTTCTCTCTTCACCAGCTATTTTTTCATATAAAAAAAATCTTAAAATAACTACAGGCTACATAATAATTAAAATACAGACTTAATTGAATTATAAAGCCTTTAATACCAACCAACATTTTAGAATACCAATGCCAATTAAGAATCTTGAAAATCATTGAAACTTAAACTTGATTGTCTCTGGTCCATAAGTGTAAGCTATTTTAGTCACATTTTTCTATACTATTTCCAGCTTTCTGAGTTTCCTTTTAATGCATCCAACAGATTAAGCTTACCATCCTCGTCTGTCATTCTAAACAACTTCATCTTATAATGGATATTTGATTATTATCCTATTTTGCACATCATCTTAGCGTTCTTGAATAAATTAGTTAGCCAAAATCAAATCTAAACCTGGAGTTTCCAATCAATAATTAAATTAAAGATATAACCAAGAGGTAGGCCTATAAATGGCCTCTTCAAGGGATACATGAAAAACATTTCCATAAGTTTTGCATGCTTTCATTAATAGAAACTTTCTCACCATGCATAATCTTTTGATGATCTGGCTTCAAATGACAATTCCTTAAGATCTTCAACCTTACCTGTTAAAATTGATATTAAAAATCCTCAGTTTCAATTTCAACCAGGAAATATAAGGTTGAACTACGATTGCAACTTTGCTAAAACGCTTCTAAAAAGAATGCAGGCTAATCATGATATCGATATCATAGCTGCAATTATAGATGCAGTATATGCTAACTAGGCCTTTAAAGTGAACCAACTTGTATGGTTGCTTGGTAAAACAACAGTAGCATAATGGTCAGATTGTTAGAGGAGTGATGCTATTTAAAAACTATAAAAGGCTTTGTAGGCATTCCTGGTAAGAAAAATATCTGCTTCTAACTAAGGTTGACACAAGGACATTAACACAGCTGCACTCCCAAGCCAATGCACTATGGTAGACCATTGTGTGCTCATAAATTAGCAGGTTGACCTAATATACACCAAATTAGGTTGCAGTCAAATGATAAGGGTTAAACTATCAGCTGCCCATTCCATTGCTTTATGTGCTTGTTTTAATTTTTAAATCTGCTATAAGCTAATATTACCCCCATGATAAGTTTTGTGATGTCATGCTGTATGAATAATTTTTTTTTCCTTCTTCACCCCGATGGTTTCAATATTTTAGCACATACAAAAACTTCAAACTTAATGAAAGGGACATATTAAGTTAATGTAGAAAGTACTAAAAAAGCTTCGTCACATTGTATGAATCAAATATCAATTCCCCAATAACTATAAGATATTACCAACAAATAGCCTAAAAATGTAAAATATGATGCCAATAAGCAAACCTTTGTGCCTCCGCAAGCTCTCAGGTGGTTTGCTTGAATTTGCACTTGAAAGATCAACAAATAGCTCCAAAGCCATTGGTGATGGCTCTTGTTTACTTTGTGTCTCCATTTTTTTTTCTTGGAACCAAATTTGGACCTAAAAAAAATAAAAAGACAAAGAGTTATGAATGTCTATATTAACTTATTAGAAATCCGTAAGTATATTTCAATAGATGAATAAAACAAACTTGTTGCCATGTTACAGCAGATTTTCCCATACGGTTTGAAGAGGAGCTGGAAGGACAAAGCAATCCAAAGTAAAGATATTGAAAACTATAATTTAACAGAAAATAGATGAAGAATCTTTAGACAAAAGCATGTAATTAGCATATTTTGGAATGGTAATTGTTTTTCTTCACCTGAACTTGGTAGCAAGCTCCTGGCAGAATTCTTTATTAAGCGTTTTTTCTCCTATTTCCTTGTAACTGTTCTCCATTTCCAAAATCTTTTTGTCACAAAGAAAGGAAAAATCATTAATACTTAAAAGTTATGTAAAAGCAATGATAATTGGCTAAACCTGAGGAGCTTTTGCAGATTATAGAGTGAAAATCAAGACCCATATATAGAAGGGAAATGCCAACAGAGCAAGCTGTTTCGTTTATATGTTTATCAACTTGAAAAAAAAAAACACATTAAGCTACAGCTTTAAAGAGAGGGAATTCACGGTGATTAAGACTTAAAAAGGAGTGAAAATGAAGACCCATAAGGAGGGAAAATGGGGAAAATAAAGAAAGAGAAGTGTTCACCTCAGAGAGTGTGAATTCAAAGCCGGAATCCCATGAATCTTTGTCGTCCATGTCTGACCAAAATCTGAACTCTTTGCCAACATACAGACGCGGAATTCCCTTTGAAAGTGACTATGGACTTGGTTTTGCGAGGTCTAAGTAATGTAAAGAGAGTCATACGTTTTACTGTATCTCTTCAGCGAGTTTCAAACTGGCCCAGCCCCTTGTTCTTGGGCCTTCTCTCTAGCCTTGACGGGCTAGCTATCAACACAATTCTGTGGGTCGTATACATGGGCTTGCTTCTTTTCAAATGTGTTCATTGCTTGTATTATAAAAGATTTTCTTTTTCAATGTGGCTATTGAATATACTTAAGAAGTTGCCCATGATTTATGAAACAAACAATCATCCCATGCCTGACAAAATTTCATGATTTAAATAAGATTTAAAATAATCTTCCCATGCCTGACAATATTTCATGATTTAAATAAGATTTAAAATAATTAGGTGTATAAGATTTATGAGCATGAGTGTCAAGATGTGTAACTTTTCATTGCTTGATGGATGATCCATGACAACATTAGAATTTGTTGTAAACATAGACTAAAATACGGTACACAAGAGTCAAAAGTATTGCAGCCATGGCCTGCTGACTAAGTGAAATAGTTTTTCCTTTTTCTTGGTCAATCCTGCTGCTGATGCTTGGAGCTGGAGGAGAGTAAAGGAAGGCCATTGAGATGTAGTCTTCTTTCTCTCCTTTATAGATGGGCCTTCCAATGACATGCTTGAATTGCCCACCACTTAATGCCTGTCACAGGAACAGAAATGTATGAGCAATGACTCTGGACTAAAATTCATGTTGACAAGGAAAGGAGAGATATGATAAACTTGTCATCATTTTCTCCTTCAGCTTTATTGGAAAATTTCCCCTAGCATGATGAGAACAGACCCACATGGCTGTCATTGCAAGAAAAAAACACATGAAAGAAACTAAGGATATAGGTTTTTCATCAAAAAATGAAAAAAGAAAAGATAGATTAGAATGCTTAAAATTACATCTAAATCAAGGTTACATATTGTGAACCATTATAGTGTGTTTTTACAGTTGTAAAGGAGGGTATGCCTTTTAAAATTTTACCATTAGCTGTCTGTAAGTGTTGAAAAAAAACAAAAGAAAGCAGGATATGATATCAGAGAGGAGAACAAAACAGGCAAAAGACAGTGTAGTTTGCTGAGCTTTTTTGTTGCTAATGTGTTATCATCTAGCATAATGCTGTCCCATAAAGCAGACACATCAATGTTACTATTTTTTGTCATCAACAGCCACCATAAAGACTACCCCCTTCCTTTGAGGGAGATTGAAATCATGTATTTGAGTTTAACCATCAGCATTAAAATGGTTAAAAGGGATGAGAGAGGATTGCCTTTCCTGAAATAACCTGGCTGACGACAAGCACTCTCTAACCACTATACTTATACAGTCCTTTAATGTTCTGCCGTTAACTGGCAAAAATTGCAGCAAGCATAATGTGGTCCAAATAAAAGCTCAAAATAATTTAAGAAAATATCTGAATTATTACCTGAGTTTGATCCCCAACTGTTATAACCAAGGCATCTTTTTCTGGGCAGAAAGACACCCAACCTTTCTTTGAATACACATGAAATTCAGAAGATTCATCACATATATGCAAACACAAGGCATGTGAATAATCAATCCCTCTTATCAGCATTCTGATCACATCATATCTTAGGGAGCTGCTCCACTGGTCAGCTGAAACATTCCGGCTATGCTTGTAGAGATAACATGCAGAGCCAATGATATCTTGCCCTTGCATCATATCGTTTTCATAAACTGATTTTTGTGGGGAACTTTCCCTGATGACTAGCAGAATTTTCTCAGCAACTTTCTCAATGTCAGACAGAAGAGTTTCCATTTTCTCACTGCATATGTTTAAAAGTATCAATGAATTAGATAATTCTGTTACTCATTTTTTAAAAAGAACAAGTTCGGAAATATAATATATCTATATATCAACACCGCCAAAACTCAATTAGGAAAAGCCAAAAGATAAGTGAATATAAGCTTGGCAGTTATTACCTGAAATTTGAATACCCAACAGTCCAAATTCCCTCCATTTCCAACTTCAAGCCCTCACCTCTACACCACACAAACTCTTCACTCTGTTCACCATCCTCTTCCCCATGAACTTCTTCAAACCCGTATAACTTCTCTGGTGACCTTGTCACTGCAGTCCGTTTCTCCGGTGGCAGTTGAAAAATTCCGGCAGCCGCTGCCAGGGCTGATCGGATAGATTCCCCTGGAATTCCATAATTCACCAACTGAAAGCATCCAATTGTTGCAATAGAATCCAGAATCTTGGGGACGGAATCACTTTCCATGGAACTCAACAACTGGAAATCAATCTTTGGTGGGTTTTCAATGAACTTTTGCCTAGGGAAGACCTTGTCAGGCAAAATTAAATCAGGGACACGTAGAGAGTGTTCAAGGAATTCAGAGAGAACATCATCATTGGTGACGCAGGACCTGCGGCCACTAGCAATTGGAGACGGCGGTGGAGCACGGAAGTCGAGGGGCTTTTCAGGCATGGCTTCAGGTGAGACTGCCATAGAAATTGTGACCAACTATAATAATACAAGGCGACAAGGGCTGAAACCTGAACTGAGTTTTCCTTTGATTCTTTGATAAGGAGCTTAGTTGTGAGTGTTCAGCATTGGCATTCTTTTTTTTCCTTTATGGTACGTGGTTAAAGGAAAAGTGTATAGCAACACAATGATGGCTTGTCGTGGGGCATTGTAGACAGTTGGAGAATCATCACAAACATCACTAACTTTTTCTTTCTTGTGCTTTCTTTTCCCCCCTAATCTTCCCTTTACACCTTTTACTTTTTTCAATTATCATTTTGATAGCTAGCCAGCAATGGCCTGCCTGACATATATATAACAAGATTTGGCTTTTTACACACTTGTGACTCAAGCTATAGTACTCGGACCCGAGGGTGGAATTTGAATATGGACCCCTATTGTATCCTACTATCACAAGACTTTATACCACATTGCTTGCTTGCATCTTCTTCCCCTTCTATTTATTGCTTTGCTTTCTTCTGGTACCCTTGTTCCAAAATTTCCAAATAATTAGCACAATTTAAAGTTGTTAGCTATATTTACATTAATGGGAATTTATTTTGTAATAAGAAGTAGACAATTTGGAAGGTGCCACTCATTTAATGGGTAGTCTTCTTTCAGTTTTACTGAGCATTTTTATATCATTGACAGGAGAAGAGAAAAAAAAACCTAAAGTCCTATTAGTTTAACCATTGAATTTGTATTAATTAAACAAAAGAGGAAGAAATGGACGTACAAATCACTTTATAGATGTCTTAATCCAAACTATGCTTACTAGTTTCTGATAATAAAGTCATATTTTGATTCATAATTATGGCCACTAATCTCTCTTTAATGTGTTACTTGTGTTGGTTTTTTTTCTTCTTTTTTTGAGAAAAAAAAAAGCAATTTCATTTTTCCAAAATTCCATTTGAAACCATGGAAGCCGGTTATTATTACAGCTAATTAATTAAGCATATGGTTCTTGGTTAGCACTTTAGCTGTTATATTTGATGGCATTTATTTGGGTGCTAAATGGATGATTATGTGGGCCTGAACAAGGCCGCTGCCTGGATCCAACTTTTAGGACAGGTTGTCCTCAGTTTTAGAGTTAAAAGCTTTTCTTTGGGCTAGGACCAGGTACAATGATTAATTTGATAATGCCCAAGTCTTGACCCCTCCATTTGTACGTTTAATTGGGCCAGAGCCATCCACTTTAAACTTGGTTGTTGATGACACTGCAAATGGGCAGAGTTTGAGCCTAATGATTCGGGTTAAGACAAAAAGTAAATACCCAGACAGCCTGAAAAGCCTCTGGCCCTAATTTGCAAGAATTTTCGGCCATTGACCTTTAAATAGAAAATCATGCAGCCCCAAATTGCATACCTTTTCATAAAAAAGAAAAAAAGATGTAATACTAAAAAAAAGCCTTTAATTGTTTAAAAAAATTTAAATAATTTTTTATTTTTTTATTACGTTTAATTAAGTTTTCATATTTCATTTTGAATTAAATAAACTTAACTAATGATTTATTAATTATCATTAATCAAAACATCACTTGTCATTATTTATCAGGTAACTTTGACATGACATATTAATGTGTTATATTGAATAATAAAATGATTATGTGACATTTTTCACATTCTACATATAAAAAGACAAGTACCATTTTGACTAATGACAATTAATTAATTGTTAATCATATAGGTCTATTTGGTCTAAAATAAAAATAGAAAAACTTGATTGATCGCAATGAAAGAATAATAATTTATTTGAATTTTCTTAAATAGTTGAAGACTTTTTTGAGTATTATATCAAAAAAATTATTAATATCTTTTATAAGTTTATTCTATTTTTTTTAATTAGAAAAAAGAGATATTTGATCTCCATTTTTTGAGCTCTATTGAAAAGTAAGTTTGACAAAATTACTGTTTATCACCTTTGTCATTGTCATATTTGAAATTTGATTTGAAACAAAATATGATCATTTTTAACAATCATTTTCATATATTTCTTGTATTATGTACTGCATCGGCTTTATTGTCGATTATGTGTACTTGCAACTCGCAATAATACAAACAATTGAAATAATAAAATTTTAAGTAACTCAACCCTTGGATTAAACTCATCAAGTTATGAGTTTATTTCAACCAAAATCAAGTAGGATGACGTGATAGCACATCTCAGAGTGTTGAAACTTTACAGCAAAAATGTCACTCTCAAGCCTTTCTCAATTTGAAAGTCTCTATCTTCTGGAAAAACCATCTATTAATTCCTCTTGGTTATCCACAAAGGCTTTTAAATGTAAACAATTAAGGATTCTGGCCCCACAATTGAAGCCGAACACAGCTGCCTGTGCCTGGACCTTTTGCTAACGTTGAACCAGCATCATCAGTCATATGCTTATGTTTTCTGGGATTAAACACTTGAACTAGCTCATTGGTGTTCCCAAAAACTAAAAAGACCACAATCCACCCTTCAACGGCCAGCCGGTTGCTTCCCATTCATTTCTTTTGTTTTTTAAGTAGGAGAGTAGATTCGACGACGTTGGAATTATATAATATGATGGGATTATAATCAAGTTATATTAGTTTAATCATATTAAATACATTTCATTTTAGAAAAACAATAATAATACGGAGTAATTTTTTTTATTTGTTTAAAGGCATGCATGCATGTGCAAGATTTTGTGTTCAAATTGTTCCAGATACATGTTAAGAAACCGCGGCTATCGACCGTTTACATTATTATAACTTGAAAATTGAATGAAATTTCTTATTCATTTTTAAAATGAATTAATCTGATAGAACATATAATATACAAGCCAATTAGACCACGTTTTAAACCTTTTTTCGAGTATCGTTTAGAGATAACAATCACTCTTTTATATATAGGCAGGGACTATGATGTATTGTCTGCATGAGCTACCGAAATTCTAAGCTCAAAGTAAATTGCATGGAAAATCAAGTGACAATTAATAAATATGAAGTGGTCAAGAAATTTACAGTCTCTGAATTGATCAATGAGTAATGACCCGGAAACACGATGCGAAGTGTCCAACTCTTAGAGTTCCTTCTAACAAGTTGGCCAGTCAATTGCTTAATATGAGTTTATAGGCTAAATTATTCACAATCGACGACTATAAGTATATACGTTATTTCTCTTTTCTTCTCCTTACCTTCTAATTGCTTTCCCGATCTAGAAGATGAGCTGTATATGTTCTTCTTAATTTTCAATGATGCACACGTAGATAGATGTTCGAAAGTGAAATGGTTGATTGGAAAAAATGTTTGGGATATGGTTCAAGCTAGTAAATTGATTGCATCATATTTTGTTGAACAAGTACCGGAAGAACTACAATGTCAAATAAATGCAAACGTAAATAAGTTTTTATGTAAATGAGAGATTTGCCATGTATAATCACCTTGTGGAATTCCAAATTCTTTTGAAAGGAAATCAGAAAGTACTTCAAAAAACGTAAAAGGATGGAAATATTTTACTTCTTTCGATCAAATTATTATAGTAAATAAAGACCGATAAACAACTAAAACGCAATCTTCATTTTAAGAAAAAAAAATTTACTGAAAAATAAAATCTATTTCGGTTGCTAACTTAACCTTCTTGCCATGTGGGTTAAAGACAAACCAAAGGAAAAAACAAATGCTTTTGGCGGTTTATTAATTTAAATCTGAACAAGAGTGAGGGTGAATTTTGAGTTGGGTAGGTGCACTTGGTTGACCATCTTGGCTCCTGTGGGTCTAAAGGTTTCGTCTACTTTGCGCCGTCGGTGGCTAAACCTGTGCCAACCAATTGACCCATGTTTAACAAAGATCCAACTGTGTTGGCATTTTGCACCATCGCAATAATCAAACTGAATACAACGTTTGTTTATTTAAAAACCAAAACAAACAGAATTGGGACTAGTTTCCTCCATAAACTATATTAAAAGCATAAAAAATCAGGTAATTAAAAGCAACAAAAGCCAAGAAATGTTTGTCTTGGTTGTTAATTCGTAAATAGCAGTCAAATGTTACTATAGAGGCGCCCTTTATTGATTCAAGAAGTCAACAGATCTCAACGACCAGATAGTAAAAGGTCCTTGAATATCTAGTCTACTTTTGGACAATATTTCATAAAGCATTAATTTTTCTCTCCGATTTGACCTTCAAACTGGCAGGCATGCGGGATGTGTTGAATGTGATTTCGTTTCGCCTTGCGGGGTCTAGAATCTTTGAACCCCTCAGTTCCTTTTAAGTGGCTCATATTTGAAGAGATTATACCCACAATAATTTTGTAGACCCAAAAAAAAAAAAAAACAAAAAATCTCATGTTAGGATCAACGGGTAAAGTTCTTATTAATTTTAAAGTATTTGAATTTGAACCCGATTAATAAATAAAATATTTAAATTTTATAACTATTCGAATATTTTTTAAATTTATTATTCAAACTCAAATCTTAATATATACTTATTACTCAGTAATTACTTGAACTAGTTTAAAAATTTAATTATGTAAAAAAATTATTAAAATACTCTTCATAGGTAATTAATTACTCGAAATCGAATCTGTACCCGTATTTATATACAATAATATTTTTTATATGTATTCCATAGAATTAACTAATAATTATATTAATAAAAGCACACAAACACTAAAATTTAAATTTAAATAATCAAAATTAAATATCTCAAATATCAACTTAAATAACTAAAAACAAATATTCAAATAACAACTTAAATGACATCACAAGTTTACAATAAGGTAACAACATTCCAAGTTTAATTAATTATATGGATTTGTCCTTAATTATATAAAATTAAAAAAAAAATAGCTAGGTTCCAAAACCATTCTTATGTCACAAGTGTGTGCGTATGTGTGTATTATAAGTTTATATAAACAAATGTATATATATTACAATTAATAATGTTATAAGTTATAGTTTTTGTAATGTTAATACAAAATAAAAAGTAAATAAGTTTATATTTAAAGTAAATATATTAAAAATATATATAATAGTAATTATATTCCTTACAAATGAACACAATATATAAAGTATATATATTAAAAGATATTACAAGTTAATTAATAATCGTAATTTCATGAATTATTTTCATTAACAATATAAATTTGTCCTTAATTACATGAAATTAAAAAAATAGATAAATTTCAAAACTATCATAATCTCACAACTTCTCTTTAAATATATATACTATAAGTTTATATAAACAAAAATATACATATATATTATAATTAATAATTTTATAAATTATAATTTTTGTAATGTAAACACAAAATAAAAACTAAATATGTTTATATTTAAAGTATATATACTTTGTAGTATATATATAATAGTAAATATATTCCTTATAAATTAACACAATATATAGAATATATATTAAAAGATATTACAAGTTAATTAATAATCATAGTTTTGTGAATTAATTTAATTAAGAATTTGAGTTTGTCTTCAATTACATAAAATTAAAAAAAAAAACATAATTGAGTTCAGGTAACAAGTTGTTGGTATATGCCCTTGAGCCAATTGTATTGATTAAGAAATATATATTGTCATTTAATGCATACTTAATCACATAACTATATGTGATAGAGGTTTTTCTTCATGTTAGTGCAATAATAAGGAGTTATTAAGTACTAATTGGATGAAGCCCATAGAACATAAATGCCTTGCAAGAGAATTGTAAAGTTGTTATAATTATGAGATCTTTATGCATCAAAGCCATTTTCCTAAAATTGTTTCTGGTCATTGTATTGTCAAGACAGGGCATTGACAATGCTCAAAGACTAGTACATGTTAAGCCTCCTTACTTGAGAAGTAAGCAATTGATCTCAAAGATTGAAGTATACGGAATACTTGAGGATAACATTTAGGTGTTTGTTAAAGAACAAGTTCACTGAATATGACCCGCTATGAGAACTCCATTTGGTATTTTACTTAAGTGTCTATGGAAAATATTCTCATGTGATAGTCATGCAACTAATTCTCGGACTTGAAACACCAGGTCATCTTGTATGAGAATTGACATACTTTAATTTCATCACTACGGATTTGGAAGCAACCAGATACCTAAACAGGGTGCTTTTGGGTATGCCATGAAGTATGCGAATATGAATGAATGGTTAAGAGAGAATTCATTACCCCAAGTGATATGAGGGGGTGTATCTCACTTGTTTTTAATTCTTGATTAACTTGTATAAAGTCTTTGGCCAAAGTATGATGAATTGGAGGAAAGTTAGTTTCCTAAATTTATAAGGTTAGTCATGAATTATGAGAACTAATATGGAATGTCATAAGTAAACGCTGAGCCATGCTTAATGATATATCCCAGATATTTGATAAAAGGACCGTATTGCACTGAGAAGCTTATCATTAAAAGGCTTTGTTAAATTTTTTAATTGATTCTTTAACATTTAGGTGGTCATGATATATTACTAGATGCCGCTCATGATCTATAAATATAAATTAATTATCAAATTAATATTTGATTATTATTTATATTTATTGCCAACATGTTAGAAGTCTAATAGGTTACACACATTAAGTGACATGATTGAGATTAAATAAGGATAATTAATTAAGTTGAACTTAATTAAAAGAGACCAAAATAAAGTGGGAAGTTAATTAAGTTCTCAGAGACTTAATTAAATTAAAATACAACTGTTGTATTTAGGGTTACAACTTAGTTTGACTATATAAATATGTTATATTAGCAAACTAAAAACAAGAAGCCTAAAACACATTTCTTAACCGTTTCATGAAACATAAAAAGAAAAGTAGTTTTCTTTGTCTGAAAAATAAGATTCAGCAATAAGTTTTGATCATTTTGTTTTTGAAACAAAACTTGCTAGTACAAGTAAAAATCTTACCTTTGAGAAGGTCTTATTCAGTTATTATGTTGATTATTGTTAGACGCAAAATACTTGAGTGGCTGAAGATTTGACAAATCTTAAAGGTGAAAAAGCAAAGATTTTGATTTAATTGATTTTTTATTACGATATCTAGAGTAAAGTATGTAATTCTTAAACTTATGAGTATTCATACTTATTTGAAAGTTACCTGAAAACACAAACATTGATCTTGTAGAATTCGACTGTTTCTCTGGTTTAATACTAATTTATTATTCCGCTGCGTTATAATTTTAATTTGTTAATTATTTTTATGTTTGAGCATAAGGTCGAATCCCAGCACAAGTACCCAAGGGGAGTTACTCGAACTTTACCCAAACCTAATATGGATAGTGAAATTACTATCCAAACATGTCCTAAACCCAATTATAGGATACTTTAACCTTATATAATCGAATCGGGTACTTGTGGGTACCTTGTAATAGGATACCCATGGTCATATCTAAGGTGTCTTCCTTTCAGTTTGTCTATGTCGTTTCTTATATAATAATTTAATAATTAAAGTTACCAATTATTGAACTTGAAACTAGGGAATAAGTGTCACAGTCCTTGATCTTGTGACTAGTTTAGCTCGATGAAAGGTTCGGACTAGTAGCACACATTTGTGTCGCACAATGCCTAGAGGTACAAATTAGGCTTGAGACGACATCACTTGAGGGCCTATCGACAACCAGCATTGGGCCACCATTAATTGGTAATTTCTAGTCGGGCTACACACATGCAGACTTGATGGCCACGAGCCATTAGACCACACTTCATCAAGCCATAGATACATAGGGAGCCTGACTACAAGAGGATTGCTAGTATAAAAGGAGTTTTATTAGGGTTAGAATTCTTATGTATAGATATTTACCTATTATTATTATTATTATTATTATTATTATTATTATTATTATTATTATTATTTTACTTACACTAGGACTTTAAGCTAGTGGTATTCTATTTAGGGATAGAACACTTAGTTTATTTAACTATCTTGTTAACTATTGTAATTGTACTAGACAACAGAAGTAGATTTGTTTTAGGATTGAGAAAAACTAGATTACAAATAACACTCTTAGGTATTAGGGAAAGCCAATAGAGTCAAATTACCCAAGTAATTATATTCAAGCATTCAAGTAATTTAGGCTATTTACTTAGAATCATAGTAATTTATTTTCTTTAGAAATAATTATTTTTCCCTAAAGTATTTTTCTTCAAGTTTAGTTTTTTTCGTTTCTGCATTATTGTGCAATATTTAGGGTTAGGCTTGCTTAAGCTTTTGTACATAAAGCTATAAGCGTTGAATGGACCATGGCTAAAGTTTCAGTCCGTAATAGTTGGTATCAGAGTAAGGTTAGACTAAGAAAAGATCTAGGAAGAGCTAGGTTAGGCAAGAAGAATCCCACCTTTTCAAGGGAAAGGTAATAGCAGAGCAAGGCTCAATTCAAGAGTTAGGTACAATTAGTCAAATCCTAAAAGGTAATTTGATCCAATGGGAGAGTAAGGGTTGACAAACTCCCAAGAGATAATGGAAATTCGAGAAGGAAAAATTGATTTTGGGTAAGGTTCAATAACTTTAAGGGTCATGGAGAAGAAGAAATTTACTTAGAATCGAAGTCATGAAATTTGAGAAAAGAAAAAAAGAGTTTTGAAAAGAAGATAACATCAATTGGTAACTAGATTACATCACGCTTGAATGCCTTGGTTCAAAATAGTGTGAGCGTTGCAAATATGGAAACTACGCATACAAGTGCAGTAAAGTATTATAAGTCTAAGGATATTTTGCAAGCACTGGATAATCGTGTATTTTACCTTGAAATGATTATCAACACGAGGTGTGGAGTAACTTCGAATGTGTTGAAGACAACATAAATCGGTTGGAGTCCAATAGCCATGAGTTTTATGGGGGATGGCACAAAACAGTGAATAATTTAACTTGTAGCCATGTGGGGCTAGATGAATTGATGGCAGCAATGTAGCAGCGACAATGGCAATTGACAAAGTTTGTCAAAGGTCTCGAACATAGAGTTGCACATATAGTTGACAAGTATTAGGAAGTTGCAAAATGTGACTTCCAGATCAAGCAATTTAAAGAACAGAGCTTTGGCATTGGATTGACGACCTAAGCGTCAAGTTCAAACCCCTCGTATCTTATAAGTGCCACAAATAGAGACACTGTGCATATGGGAACTTTGTATTTGAATGTCATAAGCTAGTTGCGAGCAAGATATCCACATGATAGAACACATTTGGACTTAGAAGTGTTTCAGAGGCAACCAATGGGAGGCTACCTCAATAGTGTCCATGACATTCGTGGGGAACTTGCTGAAGACTTGTGGTGGAAAAAGACCACAAGGCAACAAGGGTGTTGCCTAGATCAAGTAGGAGAGAATGTCACGGTCCACGATCCCATGACTAGTCTAGCTTGATGGGGGGCTTGGAGCAGAAGCACACACTTGTGTCGCACAATGCTCAAGGGCACAAATTGAGCTTGGGACGATATCACTTGGGGGCTCATCGACAATTAGTATCAAGCCACCATTGATTGGGGGTTTCTAGACATCCCATAGATGTGCAAACTTGAAGGCCATGAGCCATTAAGCTGCACTTTATCATGCCATAGGTACATAGGGAGCACAATAGAAGAAAATTGCAGGAATAAAAAGAGTTTGATTCGGGCTAGAATTCTTGTGTATAGATATCTACAAATTATTATTATTTACTTGCACTATAACTTTAGGCTATTGGTGTTCTAACTAGAGATAAAACATTTATTTTATTTAAATCTTTTGTTAACTACTCCATTTGTAGTAGACAACAGAAGTAGAGTTGCTTTAGGATTGAGAAAAGCTATATTATAAATAGCACCTTTCCGTATTAGCGAAAGACAAGAGTCAAATTGCACAAGTAGTCATATTCAAACCTATATTATAAATAGCACTCATATGTAAGGATTCAAGTAATTTAGGCTATATTTGTTTTCTCTGGGAATAAGACAATTATTTTTTTCAAAATTTTATAAATTTCTTCAAGTTTATTTTCATTTTCAAGCATTCAAATAATTTAGGTTATGTTTGTTTTTTTGGAGAATGATATAATTATTTTTTTCAAAATTTTTTAAATTTCTTCAAGTTTAGTTATTTTTGTTTTCACATTAATATGTAGTATTTAGGGTTAAGTTTGCTTAAACTTTCATACATGAAACCCTAAGTGCTGCACGGATCTTGGCTAAACTTTCAGCTGGTGACAATAAGTTGCTTTCTAGTTTCTTACAATGATAAGCACTACTACGAGCCCATTCTTCTAGTTCCATTGCAGATTATTCTCTTTGAAGGCTTTTAAATCGAATATTATCAAATATAATATGAACAACAATTGAGGGAGAAATGCTTAAGGATTTGAAAGAGAATTAGTCCGAATTTGAGATATATAATTTTTACCGTTAAAGTGGATATCCTTTAGCTAAAAGAATAACCTCTTACATTATCACAAAATTTTCACATCAATCTTGTTTAGTTATTGTACCAGATAAATTCATATTTTATAATTTTCATCTAAATAAATTTTTATATTAATAGAAAAAAATCACATGAAACACTGACTTTACTGATTATTAGGCTCATTGATCAACTGATATCCCTTGCACCTGCTGTAAATGATGTGACTTTTTTATGTGATGGAATTGGTTGATTGGAATGATCACGTTTCAAGCGGAAAATTTTCACATTAAACCAATTTTATCATGTCAAAAAAATCAAGTTAGGTCTGTGTGTGCATAAAACACAATAAGGTAACGGTCATGTGATACGTATGACTTATTTTTATAAATCTATTTAAGTATAAATCATAAGATAAGAGTTTATCTAAGTATAATAAAAGAATAGAAATTTTATTTAAAAATAAATGAAAAAGTTCATGAGTTTATTTAGTAATTTGGCTTATTATTTACATATCATGTCATTATTATTTTTTTCATTTTTAGTTTCGGACTTTGCACATCCTTTGTTGAAGCGGATTCAAGCAAAATTTGGGGTACACTAATTTGATTGATGGAAAAAGGTTTTTAAAAGAACACAATTCTTTGTTTCTTTTGACAGAACTATTACACAAATAAAAGGAAGTTTCAAAGGGATTTCCTCCTTTAACCATGTGGAAGTCATAGAAAAAAAAGGTATTAAAGAAAGAAAAAGAGAGATAGAAAAAGGTCCGTGTGCAATGCACGGGTCATAATCTAGTACTAATAACGACTAACCTTTCAAATTGTTTTAAAAAATCTATTGCATAAATAAAAGGAAGTCTAAAAGGAGCTTCTTTCTTTAGCCACATGAAAATCATAAAAAAAAACATATTAAAAAAAGAAAAAAAGAGGTAGAAAGAGGTACGTTTGTAACGCATGAACCATAATCTACGCTTCCAAACTGCTTTGAAAAATCCCGAAGATAATTAATAGACAAGAGGCACGTACTCGGGAATGATTGGAGAGACAAGGGAACGAAAACTCAATACATCGACAAGGAGATCATTTTCTAAATTGTATATGAATAGTGAAAAAGAAATGCAAACTCTTATTTATTCATTAATTTTTAGTGTTGTGTTCTACTATCTTTTCTGTACTATGATTTATCCACAGCCACGAAGCATTGTTAGTAAAGCAGCAGGGCCAAGCTCTGCTGGCAGGACCACCACCATTCACCACAAACTTTTTCTACCAAACAGATATAGAATCGTCATCGTATGTCAATAGCAAAGAGAAAGATAATGTGTTGGGCGGCATCTGCATGCTTCACATTCACCCTTTTGATAATGACTAGTCAATTAAGAAGCGAAACCAAACTGAGATCCGAAGAATATGGTTCTATTCAATGATTTTAATTTGCCCAATTCTTTTGAATCCATATTTGCTGTTGCTCCCAACTTAAAGTTTCATGAACAATACAATCATTTGAGCTAACATATATATATATATATATATATATTTGGTTGGGAATCTGTTAAGCATGATTTGAACATGATATGGCATCCTAACTAGTTATGTGAAGTTAATAAATTCACTTTTTAAAAAAAAAAAAAAAAACATGATTTGAACAAGCATATAAGCAAAAGTTAAAAGCAAATAAGTGAAGGTTTACTATGTGTAAAACCTATCCCCGAAAGAATCTTTTAGTCAGATATCATAATTTTTATATTGATTGTAAAGTTTTTTTGAGGATGACATTGGACGTCCGTACTACAATCCTGATGAAATATCCAGAAATGAAATATAAGAACAAGACGGTATTAGGAGCGTTCTTCATTTTTTATGTGAATCTTGTGGATTCATATGAAACTTGGACTTTTTGGGTCTGAGAGTGCCACAAAACTCTTCTCAAAATTAAGGAACGTTCCAGCATCAGGGGTTTTACTCAGTTTTATTCAAGGTATCTCTTAAGTGTTTGTACGACATTTTTCAGATTCAGGTAGCTTGCTAGGTTCTTTTCTTTTCCATGACAACTATAGCCGGTGCGATGCGCTACGTTTATCATCTGTGTCCCCATAATTTTGTTTCTGGATGTAAGCCACTGGTTAAAGTCAACTAATTTATGGGTTGATCGCAAGCCTTGTGGGTCAGTCGTGACATAGAAATCTGATACAATAAAATTTGAGACTTTTTATCATCAGGATGATGCAATGAAATTCTTCAGTGACGAATGCTTGATGGAAAAATGAATCGGGTCGATGATCATTTATCTTCACCTTAATCAGAAACTAAAACATAGTTAGAACTTTGGGTGCAAAATTTTCTAGAATTCCAAAGCAAGAATTGATCTTCATGAATTATGCTTACGCAAAATTATGACTAATAGGGTATTTTCACCAACCACCACTTTATGCAACCATAGTTACATGTTCATACTATAAGCAAAAATAGAGCCTTGACCTTAACAAACAATGCATTTACCAATAATTTAACCCAACATCTTTACAATTTGCTTCTGGTACCAAACTAGTAAGTATGAATTGAAGTTAGATCCCCTTCCGATTGAGTAATTTTAACTTTTTATTATTATTATTATTGAAATTCAATAGTAAGCAATCAAAGTGGTTTCTTTTTCAAAATTTCCTTTCCGATTTAACTTCTTTTTTTCTCAATATTTAATGCAAATCAAATAGAGTTGACTTAATTAAGGTTATAATATCCGTGTATTTTATTCAATTAAGGGAAATATAAAAATAGTACCAAATTAAGTTTTTTTTAAAAAAAAAAATTGGAGTAACAGGAATTCGAATTTTACTTTTAAGCAGAGAGATGAGAAATCATGCACAAACCAATGAGTCAAATATTCAAGTGTGTATGAAATCAAGTTTTATTTTAAGGCTAAAATATAATAACATATGATTAATTAATACCATATTTTGAATACATGCCGTGGAGTGCTAATACCTTTTTTGTGCATAATCATAATCTCAAACCTTAATTCAATTTCATAAATCAAATCCTATCATTTTTAATGAACTTAAAAGCTTAAGATCTCTTTAAAAATGATAAATTCAATTAAATGATCAATTACATTAAACAAGAAAGATTGATGGTGATTACCTTATTTATATCGAGCGATTAGGTTTTTAGACCTGCAAGCATGAGTGGACCCAACTTTATAGGAGTGGTGTTTGATAACACCACTCAATTGTGTATACTTGACGTAGGAGAGTTTAGGATTATATTTTATTTAATTTAATTTTTGTTAATTTAGTTGATTTAGGAGTTTATTTTTTTATTCTATTTAGGTTGAAATTCTTTTTTTATTTTTATTAGGATTTTAATACTTTTTAGGATTATTATTTAATTAGGCTAGTCATATTGTATTTTATTTAAATTTCTTGCTAACTACTATAATTATATTAGACAATTAGAAGTAGAGTTTTATTAAGATGTGGGCTTATAATGCTATAAATAAGACCTTTAGGTTTAATTATGAGACATTCAAGTTAAGAGTTAATAAATAATTTTCTTAAGTAGGATTGCTCATTTCTTTAAGTTCTTTTTAAAGAGTAAGAGATTTTAATATTTTTGGTTTAGCCAACTAAAATGAGATTTTCGTTATTTTTTACATTAGTGGGGTTTTCAATCTTGCCAAGATTGATGATTCACCTTAGTAGAGTTTCCAATCTTGTCACAATTGGTGTGCCTCGACGTCAATACTACTTATCTAGTGTTTTATATAGTTAATGACACTAATGAACCTATCTATTTTTTTGCAATTTTATAGAGAATGTGGTCAAAGAGTCTAAGTAAATTTATGAAAAAGTAATTTATATACTAATATTTAAATACTAAAAGATATATTTTTTTATAATTTAAGATTTAATTAAAAAAATCAAAATCTAAACTATTCTCCCTGTTTCTCTCCAAAAATTCAAGTCCTACTTTGAGATCCTGTAGTTTCATTTCCTTTTTTCAGTCCTTGGTTGCTTTTTTTACTCTCGCACAACAACTCATCTAAGTTTTAATTGTAATTAATTTTTAATTCAAATTAAGTTTTTAAATACTTTATGTCTAAATATTTTTGATTAATTTAATAGTTTGAGACTTAAACAGAATCTAGCTAATAAAAAAAAGTATTGTGTATATGGCAAATAATATTTTGAAATTATAAAATTTTTTTAATTACTTTTGTAGATATATTGTTTGATTATTAGATTTTTGTATTTAATTTTATATGATTTGTAGATGTTTATACTTAGTTTTGATTAATGAATAAAAATTTATCAACTTGTTAGCTGTTGACACCACTCAGAAAAATTTCTGAGTCCACCTCTACCTGCATATTACAACAATCTTATAATTAATTTTTTACAAATATATGATTTGAATTTAAAACAATTTCAGATTTTTTTTTTATTTTAATGTGTTTGCATAAACTCTATACATTGCGGGTATGTAGACAGAGAATCAAACAAAGAAAGAAAAAGTATAATATTAAGATTAATTATATGCAACCGAAAAACAAGATCAAAACTTCTAGAACTCTAATATTAGCCAATCAAAATGATCTGCTCAAAGTCATGGAGATATCACAGCGAGAAGAAACCTTAATGAATTAATTTCCCTGGAATTTTGATGATGAACAAACGCTAAACCAATGTTCCAACCTAGTCATACGGCGAGCATTGCATACTTGATGACATGATACTTTTGGCTTCTAGATTAAATCTTCTAGATAAAGTGGAAATATATAGAATGAAGACGTGGAAATTTTAAAAATCATGTAAATATCTCGATCCTTGTTTTGTTTTTTCCCAAAAATCTCCATTGTATACGTATATAGCATTGATAACTAGGTTTTGTAGAGTTGAATTCTTTATAATCAATGCCCTACGAAAAGGTTAATTGGCGGGTTTCCCTTTGTTCAACTGAATACAAATGATATCTGGGGTTTTTTTCACCCATGATGAACTTAAGTCATGTCCATGTCAGGTAGATAATGCAATCCGCCATAATTGCGGAATTTTGAATTGGCCAAAGTTTCCATGTTGAATTCCAAGGAATCGGATCTTTGGGAAACAAAGTAGAAAGTTTGTTTCAAGTCTAACACTTTGAATTGTCTTCTCAACAAAAGTGCTTTTTGATAGCATTTTTTCTTCAATCAACCTTATTACGCAATCACAATTAATTAATTAATTAATTAGCAGCATCTTTGATTTCCATGTATGTCAAATTAAGTGCTGTGCAGCTATTTAACTTCATTATTCATTTTTCGAATTTACTAGTAATATATAAAGAATACAATCTTTGTTAATGTATGTAATTTTTACAATTACATTTTATATATAATGTTGTTAAAATTTTGTATATTGTAATAAAATTTACAAAAGCATGGTAATAAATAAAAAAATATTATTAAAAATATATGTGCAATCCTAAATCAATTGTAGCGTGAAAAAATTATTCGTGTGAGGAAAAGGAATGTTAATTACTGCCCTAAACCCTAATATTCTAATTAAGACAAGAATTGAACTTTGAAAAATTAGGTTCCACTTTAGTGTATGGAGGTAAATTAAGCTTCATTGTTAGCTTAATTATTACTGTAGTGTCCTCATCTTCAATACAAATTAAGATTTTTATTAGACTAGACTATGTGTTTAAGTATACTAGACTCTTAAAATGACATGAAAATTAAATTTATGTTAAATGTTCCATGTGAGAAGCAGCAATTCAAAGCCAACATACAGTACTGATTAAGCACGCAACTTGGAAAAGGTCATGAGAAAAATGTACACCAAGCATCAGCCAAATTGTCTCCAAAATGTTTTGCTGACCACAAGAGAATTTACAACTTGATACAAACTCGATGATAGTTTAATCCAAAGGCGGAGGGAAGGGGGACAACCGGACAAGTAGGGGCCCCCACCCCTCCAAAATTCTAAAATTTTATAAATTTTCTTGTTTTTTTTTTAAATTTTTCTAATTTTAATTTTATTATTTTAAAATTTTAAAATTTATCTTTATTATAAATATTAAACTTTTTATTTTCACCTCAAGCACGAAATCTCAATTTCGCTACTGTTTTAATCAATTAACGCGTGCATAATTAATCTTTGAACCAAAGGCAAAGGTTACACCATTGCAAACCTCACCCCTGTCAACATTTCGGAAACCAAACGTCCCAGCTGAAATTTTTGACTTTGAACAACTAAAACCTACCTTTGATTTCATATTTTATTAAGGAAAAACAGAAACAACAGTAAATTTTCTGAAAGAGAAAAAATATATATATTCAGAGTCTGTAAAAGTTGCAACAGTACTGAAACATCATATATATGATATGTATAAACAATCAATTAAAAGAATACATAGATCTGATAAAGTCTCAATGCTTCATTCAACAAAGCATTGTCTAAAATCTAAAGTTTAAAGATCAGACCGACTGACTTCATTCATCCATATATACAGATTTCTTCCATTGATAATGGAAGGTAGTGGGAGCTTTTCCTCGGATGGGATCATCCATTGACCTCTGCATTGGAAAAATGCTAAACTTTTGAAAACTATGCACCGTTAATCATATTGACCAAGTTCCTAATTATCTCACTATTAATCGGAATGATTAGGCACCAAAAGTCTGTTTTTGAGAATAAAAGTGGATCTCGGTTCATATTATAGCCTGATGTAGGATGGAAAGAAGGGATATGCGGATGTTTTGCCAAGTATTGCGAAGTTATTTGGAATATAGTTAACATCGTCCATTGACTTCAAAATGGCCAATGGCCAATGGCCAATAGCCAAGTGCTTATAACTAGTGAATGGAGGTTGATGAAAAGTTTAACTGGTACAAAAAATCATGCTTTAGATGTTCTGGTTAGGCCAACAGTCGAGTAAGTTTCACAGGTATTCAACCCCTTAACCACCAAAAATATGTTTGATACCGAGTAAAACGTGTGAGCATACACGTTAGAGTAACACTCTAATTATCTCATAAAGAGGACTTGTACATTTAACATCTGTCCAAATGATTACGAAAGCTGACGTTTTGTGAAGCTGTCAATGAATCTACACAAATTTTAATTTATTGGCACACACTTTAATTGCACCATCGTACGAAGGATCCAAACAGAGGTTGTTGGGTCCTTGTTTTACACAAATTCAGATTATATTGATTAAATTTTTTTTTAAGTCTTGTTTTGGAGGGGTTGGCAGTTAAACATTTCACTATCCACGAGTTTTTATTAAGTAATATTTTACTTTTAAAGGAATAGCCGGTTGGAAATTGCAATTGTTGCCTGCAAAGCAATCACCTACTCCACGGGTACTTTAGCCAACTAAATTTTGCCATATATCTGCAAGGAACGAAAGCTATATCTAGCTAGTTCTAAATTTCTTAGCACTGGTTTAAGAAATAAATGAACGGAAGACTAATTGACGAAGAATTATGGAAATTTTATATGGTTATCTGTTTTTGTTTCCCCATTTGTGGTAAGAAATACTATATACATCAAAACAATGAAGTTTTCTACAAAGAAAAAGGAACAATCAACTAATACCTTGTAATGAATATATAAAAATATCATGAATATCGAAGGCACTACATCCTAGTAATTTAGATAAGCAGGTCCTTTATTTTTATTCCCAAATGTGCATTAAATTTAGCCGCCCACTTAAAGAGTTGAAGTGGGTTGTGGTTTAAATTAAATCTTCCTCACCCTTTTAGTAATCTGCCCACTTAAATATTTTAATCCATGGTTTTAATGAAATGTAGCATGTAAGCCTTAAAATAGGAGAAAAGTATTGCAACAGAACGATCATGATAAAAGTAACGGATGCATAAGATTTAGCTGTTTATTCATACTACAGAAAGGAATTAAGTAAAGCAGAATTTAATTAATTAATGACATAATGAAATCTCCGAACGACGATGAGGTCCTTGAGATAAACATAAATGGCGTGACAGAAGGAAAAGCACCCCTATTGTTGTTTAATCAAAGACGTGTTGAGCGAAGAAGGAAATGACTTTATGGCGATGAACGAATCAAATATAAAGGCTTTCAATTAAAGTATAAAAAACAAACGATATAAAATACTTATATGAGTACTGGCATGCTATATATTTCCACTAAAACATTATCAAGACAGAAGATAACCCTTTTTTGCTTACACAAATACGGAAGGTTCACCTAAACAAAACAACCCTTTTGCCGCATTTCAACGCCCATTGCATCAAGTTGTCCACTTATAACAACCCCACTCTAAAATTTGCTCATACAAAATAGTTTCTCCTTGGCTAGTGGTTGGTAACCAGTGAAAGTTGTGAAAGGCCATATTTAGTTTTGTTTAATTCACAATCTCTAGCTTCGTAGCTTTGGTGGTGTTTGTATTTTATCTCTTAATGTAGGTAGTGGCAGAGATATTAATAATTTGTTTATATATATATATATATATATATAAATCAAGCTTTGTAATTCTAAATGTAATAAAATGTTTTATATTTTTTTTCTTGTTTTGTTCGACGGATCTCTCAAGGGAAACTTGTCCCAATTGTCAATCAAGTAGGTTCAAGTTTGATTCAAACATCATTTTCAGCAAATCCAATGTTGCTGGTGAGAAGGGACATGCAAAATTCATAAGACATCTGGACTGATCCAATCCTACCACAACCAATGTCAGTGGAAAACCACCCTTAGTCATTTAATAGCAACTCAGAAAATGTTTTCGGAATATAAACCAAGGATTTCCTTATTCCCCTGAAGTTTTGGTAGCTACGCTTACCATAATTGCTTGGATAGGGAACATTTTCAAGCCGGTGCATTGAACTTCTTAAATACACAATTTCGAGTATAAAACTTCCATTAATATAGAGCTAGCTAGCTTCAACCGCCATACTTTGTCTCTGTAACGATGGACATTCTGGCACATGTTTCCAAGGAATCAAATCAATGCAAAGACCAAGTCAACTATTCCACGGATAACTCTACCTTTTTTTGGGATCATTGGCCCTTCTTTATCACATGCCAATTTGGCTTTCCTCCTCCAATTTTGAGGTCACACTGACAATTGACAGTAATACAGTTTAATTTCTTCTTCTCTTTTTATGAACGACTTGCAATTTAGACAATAGTCTTTGCAATATACTTTCTAAATAGCGACCAAGCGAAATAAATTCTTTTTCTTTAATAGTTTTGTTTCAGAATTGTTTCTAAAATTATGATGATCATTTTTTTTATAATTGAAAAAGGAAGGATTTGAATTTTATAATTTAAGTAATTGGATTGTATATCAACTAATAAATTAAATATTTAAGTACAAATTATGACGATGATTGCACCTATTGACAAACGTGATTTAAAGATAAGATATTTAAAACATATTCATTCACTTTGGTCATATGTGAAAAATTCTTGATATGATCTTAAAATATCATAAATTTAATGAATGATATATGAATTGTGAAACTAATATTTCTAACTCTGATGTGCCATAAATGATGTCATGCATCTTTCCAATAGTTTCTAATGCGTCACAATCCGATATTTGGAGGAAGAAGTAGCGTACAAACAAGTTGCTCTAACCATGCTTTGACCCTTGGAAAACTTTTAACAGACTATTCCTGCTAAAAGATATGCATCCATCCCGTGGTAAGGAAGAAATTCAGAAAAAGAAAGATGAAAATCTGGGTTGTGACTTTTCAAAACCCTTTTCTTTTTATTATCTCCAAAGGGGATTATATGTTGTCAATGACGAGATCCATTTATAGAAGTTTTGGCCTCTTATTCCCAATGGTCTTCAAAGGCGTTCTACTTTATTTTTTATGAACAAAAAAAGGAAGGTGCTGACTCAATTCGAATAGTCCTTCACAATTTGTGCAAAGGTAGAGATAGAGTACAAAAGAACGACGAGGAGAAAAATTAGAACCACTTCTGACTTCACCAACCATCTATTTCAAAATAGAATAAGCACCAATTTGCAGAGACATTGTATCCCACCTACGTTCTCTTGCCATCTCCTCTCATTTCAACTCTCACAAGAATTTGGCAAAATCATTGGATTCCAATGTTATACCTTCCATTTTGAGTTCAACAACTTTGAATTATTGTTTGTCTTTTGGATTACTTCGTTTGATTTTGTCTTTGTAACAGTGTGAATTAACTTGGGTTTGGATTGAATTCTTTTCCTTTTTCCCTTTTTATACAATATTATAATGGAAGCAACAAATGAGACATGGGCATGAAGGCCGATAATAGTGATACAATTAATAATCAAGTGCTATGCCACTTTTCAGTTGGTGCATTTTTCTTTTGTAAATTGCATGCTCTTGATCTAACACGTACAACAAATTTTTGTTTTTGTACCTTACACGTAAAAGGCTATCGTTTTGTCAAAATAAAAAAAAATTAATCAAAATCTAAAATCTATAAGCAAATCGAATTAAGGAAAAAAAAAATTATGTTTACATATGAACCAATGTTAGTTGAAAACAGAGGACCCTGTTTGGGCCATAAGCAATGGAAACACCCAGAATTGACTTGTTGTTACGTATTGACCAAGTTGCATGAAGGTGCATGTGATGTGAATAAGGATTACGGCCTGTCATGTTTGAACATAATTCATTTAATTCAAAGAAAATAAAAATTGAAAAATATTCCCCCAACAAACCCCACACCTCAGCAGCCTCTCCCCTTTTTCCCTCCACCTCTTACTTGCATGTATATATACTCTCATTCACTTGGAATGGACTTGCACCACTTCTCTGCACCTTACAACAATAGAAGGTGAGAAGCAGAAGAGAGTGAGAAAAAAGGGAGAGTACCTTTCCAAGAATTCTTGGAGGCAAAAGTGCAGCGAAGTGAGAAAAACCAAATAACTCCACCAAAAGCTCTATCTCTCTTTTTCTCTCAGGAACTAAGTATATTTAAGTTTTGCTTTTTCCACGGTGAGTGCTTTTCTTGCAGTTCCTTGAGTTTCTTTTGTATCTATTGGTTTTGT
The DNA here is from genome assembly GCA_036013995.1 of Theobroma grandiflorum. NCBI lineage: Eukaryota > Viridiplantae > Streptophyta > Magnoliopsida > Malvales > Malvaceae > Theobroma > Theobroma grandiflorum. The sequence continues at coordinate 9,620,771 of CP142134.1, read as the reverse complement.
TTGTTTGTAGAGAAAACAAAAAGAGAAGAAGGGCTTTTAAACGTTAACACCAAGTGTTTTGATCCTTGTGGCTTTTCTGTTTTGCTGTTTTTCAGCTACTTTTTATAGCCTTCAGGAATTTCAAGCACTGGCATTTTTTGACGTTCAGATGTTGCTTTTGCTTACAGAGCTTTGAAAATCTCATTTCAACAAACTTAAAAGTGATTTTTATCAGGCTTTTATATGATCAAAAGAATGTTAAAATCCAAGCTCTTATCTTCTTCCCTTTTTAAACCACTTCCTTACAACCAAACACCATATATTAGCACTTAACAATTTTCACATGTCACTATAAATTCTAACTTTCTTTTGTTTCTTTATGATCCGGGTAACGTTCCATTTCCCTCTACAATAAAAATCCAGGAGAAAAAAAAAACAAGAAACAAAAAATGGATAGCATAGAAAGGGCGCGAAATCCCAGCAAACGAACAGGCCATAGCAGCATAGGCAGGAGCCTAAGCAGGAGTAGCTGGAGTATGGAAGATGTATTTTCAGGTTCCAAGCACTCCAGAAGAAGTAGCCGTGTGGATGAAGATGAAGAAGCTCTAAAATGGGCTGCAATCGAGAAGCTACCCACTTATGACCGGTTGAGAACCAGCATCATGCAATCCTTCGTGGATCATGAAATTGTTGGAAACAAAGTGGAGCACAGAGCAGTTGACGTGACAAAGCTTGACATGGATGACAGACAAAAATTCATCGACATGCTCTTCAAGGTTGCAGAGGAAGATAATGAGAGGTTCTTGAAGAAGTTTAGAAACAGGATTGATAAGTAAGTTTGTTCTCTTGTCAAAGCTCTAGATTCTTATGTTAGGTTTCCTGTCTTTTCTGATAAGGCATTAAGGAACTATGGCTTTTAATACTGTTCGGCATAAGTCACCATCTTTCAACCCTTCTAACCTAATTTCATTGCCAAAATTTCTTGTTTAGCATTATGGTGGTGTGAAAACAGCAGAATTATATTATTTATCAGAGAAAATTTTTCAATTTTCTTTTTGGTCAAAAAATTAGATTCATTGCACAAACAGCTTAGAAGCTTACATCAGTCGGGATCATAGCCCCAGTATTACAATTTCTAACATACTAAGCTCAATACAGATGGGAGCAATATCATAGGAATCAAAATCTTCCTCAAAGTTAACTCCATTTTTGCGTTTATTAGCGGCTGTAATATCCTAATAATTATGCCTAGTCTTTCTTTTTGATTGTTAGGAGTTGCCTCCAAGTCTCGCATAGGTTGTTGGTTCTGTTGAACTATATGAATTCTATATATTACCATACGTTTCATACTTGTCTCTGTCATTTATTTTTTTTATAAACAACAGTAAACCGCTCTTTGTCTTAATTATGCAATCTTTTCCCTCTATTACTTCAAGAATGTTCATATTGTTTGGAAGGGAAAAGAACCCAAAGCTGGGCTTTCGCCTTGATAATTACAGCATGTTACTATATTTTGTTGGATTCATTGAACTAGTCTGCCTAGTTGTATTGTTTTCACATACTTTTCTTGCTGGACCTTGCTTGAATCGGTCAGTTTCTCATTGAAAGACAAACAAATTAAATCAAAGCAAGAATTTTTGTACACTGAATTTGGGGTGGGAAGGAATTAACACTTTTCTCTTTCTTTTCTCTTCTCTTCTGAGAACAATTGTAATCAAATATCAGTAATCCTGTCCCAGCACCATTGACTTAAGTCAATGCTAACTTAAACATCATTATTCTGCACTCAATTTATATCTTTAAAATTTTCCCAAGGTTAAAACGCATTAGTATGGGACAAAAAACCTTATTTTTCTCATTACGCAACGTTTTATTCCAAAAAATATCAAGAATTATTGACAATAATTCACAACTTTTACATGTTATCTCTTAATTAATTACCATATTTTGTTGCGATCACAGGGTTGGAATTGGACTTCCAACTGTGGAAGTCAGGTTTGAGCACCTGACAATAGAAGCCGACTGCTACATTGGCAGCAGGGCTCTTCCTACTCTTCCAAATGTTGCTAGAAACATTGCCGAATCGGCTCTTGGCATGGTTGGAATCAGACTTGCCAAGAGAACAAATCTCACCATTCTTAAAGATGCATCAGGGATTGTTAAACCATCAAGGTGAATTTAAACGCCTCAAGTTGCTTCAGAACGACGCCTAATCGTTTATTTTGTAAATATTGATATAACTTCCCCTTTTTAGGATGACACTCTTACTAGGTCCACCCTCTTCTGGGAAAACGACCCTTTTGCTGGCATTGGCGGGCAAGTTGGACCCAAGCCTAAGGGTTAGTTACAATCATTTTTTTTTTATCCCCAACAACTCTGTTCAACTTGATTACATATATCTTCTAGTCAATATCAGTAACTTCAAGAAATCTGGAAAAGGTGATATGGCTGATTTTTCCATTAATGAAACAGGTTAAAGGAGAAGTGACCTACAATGGATATAGACTTAACGAATTTGTTCCTAAAAAGACATCTGCATATATCAGCCAAAATGATGTTCATGTTGGAGAAATGACCGTGAAAGAAACCTTGGATTTCTCAGCAAGATGCCAGGGTGTTGGGACTCGATACGGTAAAATTATACCACAAGTGCTCATAATTAATTAACAATTTGTAGTACATTGGTTCATGATTTACCAACGATAGAACTGTTTTGTTTTCATAGATCTCTTAAGTGAGCTTGCAAGAAGGGAAAAAGATGCAGGAATTTTTCCAGAAGCTGATGTAGACCTTTTTATGAAGGTAAACAAAATAAAAAAAAAAAACTCCACAATCTAACATAGGCAAATATTTGTCATTGTGCATAAAGTCATGCACACGTATTAAACTCTTCTAATACTTTATTGCGTTGGTTTTACGGTCATTTAACATCATCACATGGCTTTGAATTTTCAGGCAACTGCAATGGAAGGAGTTGAAAGCAGCCTTTTCACTGATTACACTCTAAAAGTAAGTTAAATCATTCCAAACTCTTCTTCCTTTGAAAAAGAAAAAAAAATGTCTCTTTTAGCATCCTAGCTCCTAGCTTTCACTGCAAGAATACTTCTTAGGATGTCATGTTTAATCAAGTCTTTATGACTTTCTGGCGAAGAAGGTTCAACCATATCAAACAAGGTCTTCTCCCATCTCATATTTTATAATTTCTTTGTCAAAAGTTTCTCCTCACCGACTCTCTTCTGACTCCTGTCACCAATAATCTCGTCGGTGGATAATATGGGCCACAGCCCCTAAGGCCCCTTTGTCCTTCCAATTTCAACAGTTTTGCTCATTATAAAAAGAAGAAGATGCCTAATCACCCACTTTTCTAAAGTCAAAATCAGCAAACAATCTGGTTGAAAGTTACAGGTACCAACCGTGGTAGTAATAAATATGGAATTCTAACAACCCATTCTTGTTCCGGTTGAATTGGTCAGCTTTTGGGGCTTGACATATGTAAGGATATCATTGTTGGAGATGAGATGCAGCGTGGAATTTCTGGAGGACAAAAGAAACGAGTAACAACAGGTTTGATTATTTTAGTCCCTAACCTTCTTTAGTGTTAAATTTGCTTTTTGTTTTTAATCCATAATGTGCTCTTGTTTATCCCATCTAATAAGCAATTAAACCATTTTTTGCTCCAACCATAATTGCCTAAAAGGCATGTGGGAAACGTTCAAAACCCATTTGCTTGATGTGAAAACTAAGCCAAATATAAATTCATTGACCAAAATCTCAAAGTCGATCTCCCACCAACCCATCCTTGAAGACGGAAATGAACCTTATATTGCAGAAGATAGAACGCGCAGCTTTTTCCAGAGTGTTTAATATTATATATAGCTTAATTTTGTCTTCACTTTCACATCAAAAAATCTAAGATAGAATAATGAAGACAGCATAAGATATATAGGAGCGGAGCACAAAGGATTCATATGTTGCCAGAACAAAAGAAGTTTAGGACATGTTTAAGAATCTGATATAAAATGGAGCCCATCAAGATAAGTTTATCTTCTTAATGTAAGTTTTATAATAATAGTAATGCAATGATTTGATTAATTATAGGGGAAATGATTGTTGGTCCCACCAAGACCCTTTTCATGGATGAGATATCAACGGGTCTTGATAGCTCCACGACATTCCAGATAGTGAAGTGCTTGCAGCAGATTGTGCACCTTACAGAGGCCACAATCTTGATGTCCCTACTCCAGCCTGCTCCCGAGACTTTCGATCTCTTTGATGACATCATCCTCTTATCAGAGGGCCAAATTGTCTATCAAGGTCCACGCCAGCATATCCTTGAGTTCTTTGAGAGTTGTGGCTTCAAATGTCCTGAAAGGAAAGGAACCGCTGACTTCTTGCAAGAGGTAAAATTGAAGTCATGATTAGTTCACAAAACATTACGTTGTCAAAATGAGGCCCGCGGCCCAACCCTGAGCCATTTCGAATGTTGGCAAAAACGGGCAAAGCCTGATTTAATTTGGGCTAACTGCTGCAAATGGTCTTGACTCTTAGGTGTCATTGTATGAAAAAATTAGTGCAACATAAGCTGACGATGAGTGAAATTGTCACAGGTTACCTCAAAGAAGGACCAAGAACAATACTGGGCAGATAGAAGCAAGCCATACAGATACATTACAGTAACTGAATTTGCAAACAGGTTCAAGCGCTTCCATGTTGGGATGAGGCTAGAGAATGAGCTCTCTGTGCCTTTTGACAAGTCAAGAGGACACAGAGCAGCATTGGCCTTCCAAAAATACTCGGTTTCCAAAATGGAGCTTCTTAAGGCCTGTTGGGACAAAGAATGGCTATTGATCAAGAGGAATTCGTTTCTTTACGTGTTCAAGACGGTCCAAATTGTCATTGTGGCAGTCATCGCGTCCACAGTGTTTTTGAGGACTAAATTGCACACTAGGACTGAGCAAGATGGGGCAATCTATGTGGGTGCACTTTTATTTGCAATGATCATTAACATGTTTAATGGTTTCTCTGAGCTCTCCCTCATGATCAGTAGGCTTCCAGTGTTCTACAAGCAAAGAGACCTTTTATTCCACCCTGTCTGGACTTTCACTCTGCCCACTTTCCTGCTCCGGGTTCCAATATCTATTTTGGAAACCATTGTTTGGATGGTTATAACATATTACTCTATGGGATTCGCACCTGAGGCCAGCAGGTAAATTGAATCAAAGCAATTAATTGCATGTCATTATACTGATCAGAGCTTTTTCTTACTTGAGCAACAAGTTAAATAGCAGCTGAGGAAATAGTATTAACATGCCAACCCCACGAATGTATTGCCAGGTTTTTTAAGAACTTTCTGTTGGTGTTTTTAATACAACAAATGGCAGCTGGGCTCTTTAGACTCATTGCTGGATTATGCAGAACAATGATCATAGCTAACACTGGTGGAGCTCTCACTCTACTACTTGTGTTCTTGCTGGGAGGTTTCATCATTCCTAAAGGTAAGCATAAAACTATATAAAAAAAGTTAGACATTAAACCTCTTCACTTTTTTATGATAAAAGGCTTACATCGAAAGGTTAATTAATATAGTGTTGCTTTATTTATGACAGGTCAAATTCCAAAATGGTGGGAGTGGGGTTATTGGGTTTCACCTATGACTTATGGTTACAATGCCTTCACTGTGAATGAAATATATGCTCCAAGGTGGATGAACAAACGGGTATGTTATTCGGCTTTCTTGTTCTGTAACAAGCAAAAGATATGAATTGGTTGTACATTATGAAAAGACACTTAGATTTTCTTTTAAGAGAAGAAAGCAAGTTACAAGCTGAAACTTTGGCTACAATGCAGGCTTCAGACAATTTTACGAGATTGGGGGTAGCAATACTTAGGAACTTTGATGTTCCCAATGATAAAAATTGGTTTTGGATTGGAGCAGCTGCTCTTTTAGGGTTCACAGTGCTCTTCAACATCCTCTTCACCTTTGCGCTCATGTACCTAAATCGTAAGTTACAACATTCTGTTACCTATTTTGTTCTCCTTCTTGCCTATCAGTATCTTCCTTTAGGTAGCTAATCTTCTATATCTTCTTGCTTGGCATAATAGCTCTTGGAAAGCCACAGGCCATAATTTCTGAAGAAACAGCAGAAGAGCTGGAGGCTGGCCATGAGGGTTCTAAGGAAGAACCAAGGTTAAGGAGACCAAGATCAAGCAAAGATTCATTCCCTCGATCCCTATCTTCTGCAGATGCAAATAATTCAAGTAAGAAATATGATGAAATGGACTGTTTTGATCCTGTTTTCTCTTTTAACTCAGTTATCGATATTAATTATTATGTTCTTCATATCAACCGAAATCTTTTAGAAGAAATGGCAATCCGGAGAATGAGCAGTCGGACCAATCCCAATGGAATGAGCAGGAATGATTCCTCACTTGAGGCGGTGAATGGTGTTGCTCCCAAGAGAGGAATGATTCTTCCCTTCTCTCCTCTAGCAATGTCCTTTGACACTGTCAATTACTATGTTGATATGCCACCCGTAAGATCCCTTTTCCACCCTCTAGAACACTCATTTCTTCATCAATATGCTCATCGCCCAAAAGAAAAACAAAATAAATGCATAAACCTTATAATTGCTGCCATAGAGCATGGTTTAAAAATCAAGTATTTAAACAGGAAATGAAGGCACAAGGAGTTGCAGAGGACAGGTTACAACTACTTCGGGGAGTAACAGGTGCATTTAGGCCTGGAGTGTTGACTGCACTAATGGGAGTCAGCGGAGCAGGAAAGACAACATTGATGGATGTTTTGGCAGGAAGAAAGACTGGTGGATATATCGATGGTGATATCAGAATATCTGGATTCCCCAAGAAACAAGAAACCTTTGCAAGAATTTCTGGATACTGTGAACAAAATGATATTCACTCACCCCAAGTTACTGTCAGAGAATCCTTAATTTATTCGGCTTTCCTTCGGCTTCCTAAAGAAGTCAGCAATGAGGAAAAGATGGTAAGTTCTGATTTGTGTAATTATCAGTGAACTGAAGCATGGTATTAGTTCTTTAATTTAGTCTCTAAACACTATTTGCTGTTGTCTTCTAGATTTTTGTGGATGAAGTGATGGAACTGGTAGAATTAGATAACCTCAAGGATGCCATAGTTGGGCTACCAGGGGTCACAGGGTTGTCAACAGAGCAAAGAAAGAGGTTGACAATTGCAGTAGAGCTTGTTGCTAACCCCTCAATCATTTTCATGGATGAACCAACATCTGGCCTTGATGCGAGAGCAGCAGCCATTGTCATGAGGACTGTCAGAAACACTGTGGACACTGGAAGAACGGTTGTCTGTACCATTCATCAGCCAAGTATTGATATATTTGAGGCCTTTGATGAGTTGCTATTGATGAAGAGAGGAGGTCAGGTGATTTACTCAGGACCATTAGGCAGGAATTCTCACAAGATCATTGAATATTTTGAGGTATATAACTATAGCAAGATACCTTATATTTAATACACCGATTTAAAGAGAAAACCAAAAAAAAAAAAGAAGCATTATCTGATCCCCATCTTATTCACCATTGCAGTCAATTCCTGGAATCCCCAAAATCAAGGAAAAGTACAATCCAGCGACATGGATGCTAGAAGTGAGCTCTGTAGCTGCTGAAGTTAGGCTTGGAATTGACTTTGCTGAACACTATAAATCATCATCCTTGCATCAGTAAGTCATGCAATAGTGATACTAATTCAAATGTTTATCAAACAACTTTTTTTTTTTTGGCTTTGAGCTAATATATGTATCTTTGAACAGGCGAAACAAGGCTTTAGTAAAGGAGTTAAGCACACCACCTCCAGGAGCTAAAGATCTCTATTTTGCGACTCAGTACTCACAATCCACATGGGGTCAATTCAAATCATGCCTTTGGAAGCAATGGTGGACTTATTGGAGAAGTCCTGATTATAACCTTGTCAGATACTTCTTCACTTTGGTTGCTGCCCTCATGGTTGGTACTATTTTCTGGCAGGTTGGGACTAAAAGGTCAGTACCTATTTCCTGCTTACAGAGCTCAAATTCTTATTCTTCCATGTCTGCAACAGAATCCAGTGCTAGACAAAAGGCTTACAGACCGTTTACATTATTTTTTCCTTTGTTCCACGGTTCAGGGAGTCCACAACTGATCTTACAATGATAATTGGGGCCATGTATGCTGCAGTCTTGTTTGTTGGAATTAATAACTGCTCAACAGTACAACCAGTGGTAGCCATTGAAAGAACAGTATTCTATCGTGAAAGAGCAGCTGGGATGTACTCTGCATTACCTTATGCCCTTGCACAGGTGAGGGGAAGGGTTTTATCACATGCATTCATCATCTGCTCTTCATAATTTTTCACATTCCTGCTATCTCATTATATGTGAATTTAACAAAGTAGTCCTCTTTAATCTGCAAGTACAAATGACTTACCTACATAAGCTGCTAAATGATTGAACTTTAATTGTATATCTTGCAGGTTTTTTGCGAAATACCTTACATATTTGTCCAAACAACATACTATACACTTATTGTGTATGCTATGGTGAGCTTTCAATGGACGGCAGCAAAGTTTTTCTGGTTCTTCTTTGTGAACTTCTTCTCTTTCCTGTACTTCACATACTATGGAATGATGACTGTTTCAATCACACCAAACCATCAAATAGCAGCTATATTTGCCGCAGCATTCTATGCACTCTTTAATCTTTTCTCCGGCTTCTTTATTCCAAGACCAGTAAGTTTACTTCTTTCACAAGCAATTGTGTTTTTAACCACTTGTTAATCATCCACCATCAAAGCTGATACAAATTCATTACTTGTTGAAATTTCAGAGAATTCCCAAGTGGTGGGTCTGGTATTACTGGATATGCCCGCTGGCATGGACAGTTTATGGACTGATCGTGTCACAATATGGAGATACTGAAGACACCATTAAAGCACCTGGCATTGTGCCTGACCCTACTGTTAAATGGTATATTAAAGACCAATACGGCTACGATTCGGACTTCATGGGGCCAGTTGCGGCAGTTTTGGTTGGCTTTGCAGTGTTCTTTGCCTTCATGTTTGCCTACTGCATAAGGACACTCAACTTCCAGACAAGATAAAAAGGGAATTTATTAAGGAAGTTCTTGTTCAAGCATGATTTAGTACTTTCCCAAACAAAAGTGAGTGACCCTGTACATACAAAAAGAAAGCCATCCAAGATTCATGTACGGTATTTATCTATCTAGGAATCACAGATGCTGTTTTGAATTTAAAAGTCGCGTATGCATAATGGTATAGATGATGACGATGAGTTTAGTTTGCAAAAAGCTTCAAGAGTTGTACCTGGAAATGTAAAGTTTTGTTGGGTAATACAATCTTAAGAGGAACAAATTATTTCTATTCTATGTGGCTTAATTTGTTCAAGTTATTCATGCATGCAGCATTTAGTTTCCTAAATTATTCCCTTCAGCTGTTTCATTTTAGTCCTTATTGGATTCAAAGACACAAAAAGGCATTTTAAAATTTCAGGATAGGAAGAGTAAAGTCTGAATCAAGAATTTGCTGGTGCCTCTCAGAAAGGCAGACCAAAATATTAGGAAAAAAAAAGTTTTTGAGAGAAAATGGTTCCATGAAAATATTCTCTCTCAAAGTTTTCTAATGACCAAGTAGCTAATTGTGGAGATCTAACAGGCCTCAAGGTCAGGGCATTATATAGCAATTTTGATCCTTTCAGGCCTTTCCCATATCTATATACGAGGCAGTGAAGGTAGGGTCCTCCCCCCACTATGGAAAATAACAAGAAGTATCCTTTGCAGCTCGTTTTTAATTCCTTAATCGGACTGGTGGAAACAGCCGACAACTTTCCTCATCTTTCACTCATTGCCTCCCATCTCCATCGTCTAGCTAGTCCTTTCCCACACTTTCCTTCAACCCCCTATGACTAGGATTCTCTCCACTGCTCCTCTTACATATGGAAAAAAGTTGTCAATTTTCTTTATTTAGGTGTGTGTCTATATATATATATGGAAAGAAGATTAAGTGACAAATGAAAAGGGTTTATTAATCGTAACTTAGAATTTCGATATTTATTAAGAGGATAGGATATCTCCATCACTAATAGATGTAGCAATTGGAATGGCATCTTTATTTGTCAAATGGTTTAGTATAAAATAATGCACGTATATCATTGTGTTGATTGACTTTTGAATTTAAATCTTTTTTTTATTAAAATTATTGAATTGGAATTTTGTGTGAAACACTATAGCAGATGAAATTAATTAATACTAGAGTGTAGCCCATGTTACGTGTCGGGTACAATTTTTTTATATATAAATAAGATATGAAATTAATTTACATTAATAAGAATAATTATTTTTTTTGGGTGAAATAAGGATAATTATTAAGAACAAAAAATAATTAAAATATCATTTACAAATTACATTATCATGTGTAAAGATAAATTTTTAAAAGTCAAAAGATATTATAATGACATATTAAACTTATTCAAAATGAACTTGTTTATCAAACTTGAACTTATTTGATCTTTCACATTGCTATCATGTATAGGCAATACTATTACTAACAGGTTTATATAATGCATTGTTACGATTTTATTTTTTTTTTGTTATTTCTTGCATTGTAATAAAAAAAGTTATAAAAAAGATAAATTTATAAATTTAATCAATAAAAAATTTAAATATTAAAAAAATAATAACAAAAAATAAAAAAAGAGAAAAACTACAAAAATTTGAATCTCAATTTTTTCTCAATTAAAAATTAAATTAAAAAAACTGTCCATTCTTTTTTCTCAATTTTTTCTTTTGTTTGTGTGATAATCTGATATTAACTTGAACGATTTAATCCATATTTTCAAGAAACTTTATTAAATTAAAATTAATTAAATATCATTAATAAGATTTGAATTTTGATCTAAAAAAACCCTTGTGATCATCAAGTCAAATATTATATTCATGTGTATTTTCAAAATATTTATTATTTAAACATATAATTACATATTACATATAAATATTATTTTAAAAAATTAAAAATGTGATTCAAAAATTGACCTAAGGTTGAACCATCAACCATTAACTTGAAAACCCAATACCTAATTGATTTTGATAACTAATAATTATGGATGGAACTACTGTTAAACATTAAAAAAAAAAAGGAAAAATAGTATATTAAGAAAATTGGACCGCTCAAGATGAGACCAGCCCATACGGGTCTAAGGTGGGCTTAATATTATAGCCTTGGCCCCTCAAAAGGGATTTTTGTTTTGGATTGAAGAGTGGAAGGATTTTGTTTTGGATTTTGTTCTATTGTTATTTTACTACTTACTTCAATTCTTGAAAGAAAAAAAAATGAATTAGAATAAAAAGGAACAACAATTTTTCTTTTGAATTTAGGATTAAAATTTTAACTTTTATGAACAACAAGGATGTGTAATTAGATTTAAGTTTAGGGTATGAATTAGATAAAGTTTTTTAAATAATTTTTTTGACCTAATACTTCAAGAGGAATAAAGTTTAAGGTTTAAATCTTTCTCGGACCTTTCTCACATGTATAAAAAAAAACTTAATTCATAATTAAAATTGAAAATTAGAAAGGTTTTCTAGTCTGTAAACGGGAGAAAGTGATAGACAAATTTTGTAATTATAAATTCAATAACTTGTCAATGAAAAGGTTTTTTTCGAAAAGTATTGATTTTATTAACTTTTTTTTACCATTATACCATCATCAAGTCTATGGCATAACCTGTAAAAGACTTTTCATGGCATAAAATAATGGTAAAGGCTTTGAGAACCAGAACAATTACAAAAGGCTTTGAAGAACAAAACCCTCAACAATCCACAAATCATTCCAACTATAATAATTTTAAATTTGCAGGATCTTTTCGGAAAAGTCTCTTCGTATAACTTTGATAATTCACTTTCACTTCAATAATTCTAAGTTTTTTTTTTCTAAACAAGCTTTAGTTGTTTTTTATTATTTAAAAAGGAAAAAAATTCAAAGGTAACTCTTTGATTAAGTATTTATCATCAAATTAAATACTATCATTGAGGGAGATTATGAGGTTCCACTCATAAAAACAAGTATGATTTATTATAATGCATCCAACTCTGTAAGGATCAATTGAGCTGGTACCTTGACAAACATTACAAAGTGAAAGAGAATGCAATCCTTGCATCATCCCGTTCTGAAAACCTTTTCTTCAAGGTTATCCATATATGGGATGCGGAGTTGTTGTAAAACACGATTGCTGCAATCGGTGGAGTGATTGATCCCGATAGCCACACTACTATCGTGTTATTATACCTCGTCTAGGGTAAATACAATTCATATGGAAAATTAATCATATTTGTTACTGATTGAGAGAGATGGTTCCATGAGGAATAGTTTGTTGAAGTTAATTTGGGATTAACTGATACGACTGAATCGTGATAGTCAATATGATGAAGAAAGTAGGGAAAGTGAGGGTCCTTTAATGGTGAATCGACTGACTGGGAAGTAGACATCGTCGCCAAGAGGAATCAATAATCGTTGAGGTTTCCATTCTCGGAAAAGAATTTGATTTCAGTTTGTATAAAATTAGAGTAAAAATGAGGAATTTTGTGGCAAAAAATCCTAATCTTATTTTGATACCATGTTAGTATTTAAAAGAAGAATCAAGATTGAATAGAAATGAAAGAATGCTTCATCCCTAATCGATTAAAGAATCAAACCTTTTATCCCGGCTTGTTCAATACACTACTGATCCTTCTTAACAAAACCTAAAACTCAATAATAAAAAATTAAATAACTAAGGTGGCGTGTGGTAACTTAATCTACTTTTTTTTTTTCGAGTAAAAACAGAACCATTGTTTATGTTTTTCTTCTAAAAAAAAAAGAATTAAAACACATTTGCTAATATTCCTATTACAAAAAAATTTTAAAAATAAAAAACATGCAAATATGTTTGGATATCATATATTTATTTTTGTTTTATACTAACTTTAAAAAATATAGTAAAATAAAAAAACAATTAAAAAGTGACAATTAGAACAATGACTTTCAAAATTAACATTTAAACCAATCATTTACCATGGACACTCGTCCAAATTTGTTTCGCAGTCTCATCTCTCACATGGTCCATTTGACGAAATCGACCATGAGATATATCAATGTCAATGAGATTTTGTGAACTGCTACCACTAACATTTTTTTCAAGTTTCAAAAACATTTTTATCCAGACTCCCCTATAACTAATATTTTCGTTGTGCAAAATATCCAGTTTCGTTTTTGTCTTAAATGCTTAGACACAGGAAATGTGAGCATAGTTATCATAACTCATGGAAAAAATGATATAAAAAAAGAAGAAGTATTGTTCTATCCAAGTGCCAATAGTTTCTAGAAATAATAAATCAAATTCAAAAGATAAAGTAAAATCTAAAAAAAAAAGAAAAGAAAAAAGAAATTTGCCTGAGGTGGATCAGATTTGAAGAAACTCGCTTGAGGTAAAAAAAAGCAAAGGAATTAGATAGAAAAATAAAAAAAATTTAAGGTATGGTTGTTGGACGAGAGAGGGAAACATAGGAAAAAAGGGGGAGAGAGAAGTGGTTTGAAAACAAAAACAAAAAATGTAAAATACCTTCTTTGTGTTTGTATTTTTTCCACCAATTTTAAAAAAGTTTTAAAAAAGAAAAGACAAAACAAGAGTTACCAAACACGTTTTTTGTTACAAACCAAAAAAGATAAACACGTGCGTTACCAAACAAAATTAAAAGCACATGCGGGGCATGTGCTCTTTAACCAACGAAGCTTTTTAACCAACTAACAATTAAAGGCACGTGCAAGTTATGTGTCATTGTGCTGGTGGATGAAAAAAGTTAACTTTTAAGATATTTGCAAATGATTTATATTTAATGCATTGATAGGGTATAGTTTTTATATACCGTTAAGCCATCAAAAGGTTGCCTCATTAATGAAATATAATTAAAACTTTTTAAGGATTTGAAATAAAATATTAAAAGTTTTTTTTTTAAATACATATTATGTTAATTTTAATAATAATTTTACACACGATCATTTAGTTTATTGATTGATACATTACCTCTCTCATTAGATAGTAGGGTTCAAATCTTCTTTTTGCCAATTATAAAAAAAAAAAACTTTAATAACAATTTTTAAAAATAAATATTCTTAAAAATACATATAAGATAAAATTAAATATTAATAATTTTTTATTAAAAATATCTAAATAATAATTTTTTTTCTCTTCAACTCTCCCAACGTTTTCTTGTTTCCTTCTACTTTATCTTTCTCTAATTCCATCATCTTTTTCTCTTTTTCTTCCATTCAGAGCAAATTTGACAAAATTATTGTATTAACTTCAATAGTGAAAAGACTAAAAAAAGTCTTAGCTCAACTTAATCGGTGTCGATTAGGAGAGTCTGGGATTCTGGCTTCCACTTGGGATTTTGATTGCCAATGTTTTTGCTATTTGTGTAATGGCAGCACTCTTCACAGTGAAAAGGCTGGTAAGATTTCATTGAATGGTTTCTAATTTTTCTACACATGAATCACAAGGCAAGAAGACATAAATATTGATCAATTAAACTAAAAGGCGATAACCAAAGTTAAATCATAAGAAATATAAATGAGAATTGCATAAGTTAAATAGAATAGCATACAAAGAAAATTATAGTTACGCTTGCAACAAAACTTGTTGTCAATTCAATTACCAAAAAAAAACAATATTCAATGCTAAATTTTAGTTGGGGAAAGTGACAAATGAGTAAACTCCTTGAAATTTTGTTAATGAATCAAATATAAACACTAATAAAATAAAAATTAAAATTTTTTATCACATTATAACCCTAAACCCAATAAAAAAATTACTTAAAAAATATATCACTAAAACCATCAAGTAAAAATTTTCTTAAAATCTTTAACTCTTGAAGTTGCATAATTTTACCAAACCCTCTTAATGAAAGGAGAAAAAAAAAAAAAGAAGAAGATGATGGAGTTGGAGAGGCATAAAAAGAGGAGAACAAGAAAATGTTGGGAGAGTTGGAGATAGAAAAAATTTATTATTTAGATTTTTTTAATAAAAATTAATAATATTTAGTTTTATCTTGTATGTATTTTTAAAGAAACTTTTAATATTTCATTTCAAATCCCTAAAAAGCTTTAATTTTACATCATTAACAAGGTGGTACATTTCAATGACCTGACAATGATTTTTATATTTGATGCATTAACAATAAACAACTTCTTATACACGGTCAGACCAGCAAAATGTGACACTTCATTAATAAGATAAAATTAAAATCCATTTGGCACTTAAAACTAAATATTAATAATTTTTTAAAAAAATTCTTTTTTCTCTATCCATCTTTCTTTCATCTACTCTTTTCTTGTTCTCCTTTTTTTTTTTCAGTCTTTCCAACTCCATCATCTTCTTCTCCTCTTCTTCTTCCATTGAGATTAAATTTGATAAAATTATACAATTTCAAGAGCAATGATAATTAAAAGTTTTTACTTTCTCTCTAAATTCTCTTCCATGAGTTCGTCCCTTTTACACTATTATTATCTGTACTTGTTCTTAAGTTTGGATCTAGGGTGATTGCAAAGACAATATAACATACATAACTTATATCCATTACTCAAGTAAGCATGTGGAATTTCAAATGGCCATAGGAACTAATCAAAATGAAAATCTTGCATGTCTCACGTTTTAAGGAATCAAGATTGTTAAATCAATCCATGAGTTTTTCATTATAAAATATATAAAAAAGTAATACCCCATTATGATCCTACGAAATTAGCTAATTGAATCAATAATAAGAATATAGATTAGAGACTCTCAATCTCAAATCTCAAACTTTAAATTGAAAATTTCACTATTGATTTCAAACCTTAATCAATCACATGTATAGTAAACATGAACTTAATAATTTTTTTATTGTTTAAAGAAAACAAGTGAAGTGTTAGAGGGAAGAGTGGATTAGAGTTTAGAGAGAAAGTCGCTTTTCTTCTTTGCCCTTTAAACTCGAAAGAAAAAAAAAACAACTTTCAACCAAAAAGAAAAAAAGAAAGATCCTAAAGATTTTTGAGAAAGGTGTGGAAGATCTACAAAGACTTTTGAGAGAAGGGTTAAAGAGAAACATAGAAGAGAGTATAGAGGGAGTAAAAATTTTTTAATTTTTTACCTCATTAAATGTTAAAACCTTTTTAATATTTAGTTTTATATTTAGTTTTAAATCCCTAATGAATTTTAGTTTTACCTCATTAATGAGATGATACATTTTGGTAACCTGATAATGTATCAAATATAAACCCTTTGCAAAAAAAAAAATGCTATAGTTAACATGATAAGATATAGTGACAAAGCATCACATAAATCACATGTTAAAAGGCAGCTAATAAATGAAGGGAAACATCATGTTTAATTCTCACACCAACAACTCATTTTCTATGGTGTATGATTGGATTGATTCCAAAACTATGATGTTTATTGCAATTGTAATATCCAAAACTTTGGATTCAAAACTAAAGTTCTTTCACAATTTCTCAACTATACTACTTCTACAATTGTAATCCTACTGTAATACTATAAAACAAATCTAAGTATTCTTTTCTTGATTTTGGCTCTATATATAACTGGTTGTATAGCTTTTTGAGTATGGATTGAATACCTTGTGGTTGTTCATTATCAAGATTTGAGTTCTTTGTATAGTCTAAAGGAAAGTTTTATGCCTTGTTGATTAACAAAATTCCGCTTAAATTTCAAAAAAGAAAAAAAAGACAATGTCAAGTTTAAAAGGTTAAAGGCAATTTGCACGTGAACAAAAATTTCATTCAATAACAAAAGTATAATATAATAAATGTATAAATCCCTTAAGGAGGATGTCACGGTCCTAAAAAGCAATCACTAATCTCATATTGGCTTGTACTAGAGTGAAACTAGACATTTAAGGGTTCACACTGCCTTCAACTTGTTAGGTGCCTTTTGTGGGATAAAACCGTGAGGTCAGTAGACCGGAACGAACAATACCTCACAAGGGTTGGTATGGACCATGACAGTTGATATCTAAGGTACTAGTAATGTACCAATGAAGACAGTGGACCTTAGTTGAAGTGGAAGATGTCATGGTTTTAATGGGGAACCATGTAAATTTGAGGTAATAGTGATGAGTCACTAAGGATAATGGGTTCTTGTTAAAGTGAGGAAGGATGTCGTGGTTCCAACGAAGAACCATGTGAATATAGGGTACTAGCAATGTGCTACTGAAAACAATATGTCCTTGTTAAAATTGGGAAAGGTGTCACAGTTCTGGTGAGAAACCATGTGAATTTGAGGTGATAGTGATGTGCTTTGAGAACAATGAACTCTTATTGAAATGAGGGAAGATGTCGCTGTACCAATAGAAAACCATCTAAATTCGAGGTACTAATGATGTGCCACTAAGGACGGTGAGCCTTTATTGAAGTGGGAGAGGATGTCACAGTCTCAACAAGGAACCATGTGAATCCAATCTTATGCTCTCAGTGGGCAAAGCCATAAATCTCACATCGGATGTATACTAGAGTGAAATTGGATATTTAAGGGTTCACATTAGATTAGTGCTTTCTTGAGAGTGTCGTCAATTGCGAGTGGTCGGATGGAAAGAATTTTTTTTTTGAAAAAGAGAAAAAATTTTGAAATAAAAATTATAATTTATATAGTGGTAATTTTTAAAATTAATGAAGGGTAAATTTGTTTTAAAAATATTATCACCTCATCAAATTAATAGAAATATTAACGATTGACTAACGGCAAGACTTATGTGTCTAGCGAAAATATTCTTTCACAACGAATTATTCATTTTGAAAATTAATAAATCCACGTATAATTATGGTCAAAAGTCGAGGAGGTTAGTATATTTTACTCTTTTTATAAGAAAATTGTTTAATGTTTATTTATTTTTATGTCCTTTAAAATAATATATTTATTTTTTAGTGAAGTGGTACTATCTGATTGCTTCCATAGTGTATAGGAACTATACATTGTCAATACATTAAATATAATCTTGATTTATATTTGATATTGTATATAACTTTTATACATTCTCAACTTATCCAATACTGTCACCTCATTAATGATGTAAAATTAAAAATTTTAAAAACTTGAACTTATAATATTAAAAATTTTCAATAATTAATTAAATAAATAAATTCTTGTTTTTTCTCTCATCAACTCCATTACAATGTTCTTTTATTGTTCTCTTTCATTTTTATGCCTCTCTAACTCCATTATCATCCTTTCCCAATTAAAAATTAAAATATTTTCACTTTTCCTCAAAACCTCTTTCACCTTTTTTCTTGTTTTTTGGTTTTTAAACAAACATTCAAACGAAAATCCTACTGAATCCCTAAAAGAGAAAAAGAGTGGGAAATTTGATATAGATATTTTCTTTTTGTTAAGAGAAAGAGAGAGAAAAAGAGTTGTTGGACCGTAATACGCACAATTTTGTCAAATCCAATTTTAATGGAAGAAAATGGAGTTAGAGAGAGATAAAAAAAAAAGAAAACAATTAAAAGAACTTTGTGAGGGAGTTATGTTTAAGTGTTTAAAAATTTTTAATTTTACTTTATTAATGAGGTGATAATATTTGGTGAGCTGAAATTATACGTTGTCAATACATCAAATATATATAATCATGCTTTGAAATGTAAATGTATATATAAGATCGAAAATTATTTTATATACCAAAAATAGTCTTAACCTTCATATGTAAATGAATTCGAATATTATGTTCACTAGCTAAGTTATATTTTAAAAAAATTAATAAATTAATATAATAATTAAATGAAGAAAAAAATTATAAACTCATGTAGGAAAGTTCAAAAACTCTAGTGCCTACACGTAGATTAAAAATAATTATACGTATGTTGCTTTTTTATAATTATGAATAATTAAATTTAGTTTAATTGATTTTTTATTTTTTTTAATATTTATCTTTTGTTATTTATATATATTTTTTATTTTTTTGCTTTTAATTTTCAATTTTTGGTTTCGAAAAAATAAAGGGACAAATAGCAAATAGTAAAATTATTAATCAAACGAACCTTACTAATTTTATTTTTACTTTTCTTTCTCAGATTTTGTTATCAAAAAATATTTTGTACGTGTTTTGTATCCCGGCTTCGTTTCTTTTGGTAGCTGGGCCTTACTAAAACAATAATACAAGAACTTAGTGTAGCAAAATTCGGCTTTTGTTCCCAAGTTGTTTATATTAGATGAAACTGATCAAAGTAGGCACTACTAGTAGAATTTTAATTTCGTTGTTAAGTAATTAACTTACATTTTTTTGCTAATAAAATGTTTTTACTGCTCATGTGGTAAGGATTGGTAATTCAATTGGAAACATTTAAAGAGAACAACGACATTATCTTTAGAATACTAAGACGTGAAGCTCACCAATTGCGAAAATGAAATGGCTTAATTTGGCCGTACTTCGACAATCCATTTATAGGTCCATCCCCACAACCTACAACCATATTAATTACGGGGCTCTTCCTGTAGAGAGGCTGTCCATATCCTAGTGTCGATTAGGTATTATCCAAGACAGGCTAAACTTTTACTTCACGCGTTTTTTGTTTCTAATATGTTAATAATTAAATATTATAAATTGAACAAAAAAAGTACATGATTTTTTTTTATATATGAAAATTACAATCACAATTTTAAAAAATCCACTAAGAAATCAGCATATAGTTAGATAAATTTAACATAAAATTAAATTAAATTGACAGATAATCAGAATTTAAACTTGAGATTTTAAAATATCACGATTTGTCTGTGTCTTAAGAAAAATCCAGTTAATAAGCTTTAATCAAGATGTTGATATTGGAAAAGATAAGAAGAAAGTTTTCAAGTAGTGATCTAACATGGTTGGGCAGGGGTCGCCAACTTCCAGTAAGCCTGATAATAGGTGGAGCCATTGCCAGCTTCAGGAAAGAAAAACAATCTTGGATTAGTTTTAGAAGAAGAAACATTTTATTGATGGCAGACTTACAGATAAGACACGATAAAACCAAGAAGAAACAACATAATAATGATAAAGTGACATTAGGTTTGATTTAATTATCCAGTCTAAATACATCCAAAATCGAAAGTCATTTAATAATGCATATAAGAAAAACACTTGGAAAGATGTTGTCCAAATATACCAACAAAAATCAGCTTTCATTTGTAACTGCTGAGCCCAATGACTTTACCTATACAAAAATCTGCCAACTCTATGCAGAAAAACACAACGTCAACTAGTCACTTGTCTAACAAGTGTGTAAGAGTTTGTTTCAAGTCGGAGGTGGATGTGACATAAGTAAAATCTTTAATACAAAAAACCAAACAAACTATTCATATATACTCACCCTATTAAGGTCTTAACCACAATAATCATATATTCAATTTCTTCCACAAATTTGATGGCAAAGCATTTATGGGTTTTTTGCTGTTTTCCTTTTTGAGTTGGACAAGATGTTAGTTCTTTATAAGTCCTTTGTTCCCTTTTCAAACCAAAGACAAATATCTATGTTATGTGGGACCTTTTTAAGCAGTTTTTGTTCGATACAACAAGCCTTAGTGCTCGTTTAATCTGGCATATCTTTAGCTTATTTATTGCTTTAAAGCAGAAGTTGAGCTAAACAAGATTTTATAAAAAAATTTTTTAAAAAAAGTAATTTTTTTTAAAGAACAAAATCTGAAAAAAAAAAAGAGCTTAAAAAAAATTCTAATTAGGAACTTTTTGTTCTCTTTTTTAAAAAAAAACGCCAGCTTATTAGAAGAGTTATTTTTTTTCAAAAAAATCCTCTCTCAAAAAATACTCCCTCTCTCTCCCTATCGATCTTCTTCTCCTCTCTCTTTTTCTGCAAATCATTATTCTAGGTTTTTTTTGTTCTTACAAAAATTAAGAAAAAAAATATCCAAAATTCAAAACTACATTCAAGTATTATTTCTTTTTTTATTTTGTTTTTTGTTTTATTTTTTATCTTTTTTTTTAACTTTGAAAACTTTCTTTATTAGTTGATATTTTTCAATTTATTGTTTGATATGATAATTATATTATGTTTATTTATTCTTAACTTCATTATGATGTATATAATATTTGATGTTTATAGTTGAAACAATTAATCAAATAGGTCAATGGTTGTTGAGATAAATTAGATGATAATTTACATAATATTTGTTGATTATAGTTGTTAAGATAATATTGTTCATGGAGGTGAACTTTGTTGACAAGGACATCTAATTTTCCTAAATTATTACTACCACCTTATACTTCTCTTTTTCTTTTTATGGGTTCTTCTCTGTTGTTAGGATTAAAGGTTTTAGTAGTCAACTCTCTGCTTTTTTTTTTTTATTTTTTTTATGATTTATTATCAATTATAAACTTTATGTCATATAAAAATCTTTTTTACATTTTCAAAATTTTATTTCAAATAGATAAAAAATAAAGTTAATTTTTTTTTATTTTGAACGAAGAAATTAGTGATTAATAAAAAGTGATTTATTAAATACCATTTATGGTAATTTTAATTAAAATTAAAATTTATATAAGTTGTTTTGTCAAACAATTTATTTATAAAACAGAATTTATAAAAAATAAATTTACCAATCAACTTTAACTTAATTTTAAGATTTATTATTTTTTATAAAAATTTTATAATAGCTTTTAAGTTTAAAAAAAGCCAAACCAAACATAATCTTAGTGGTGATCATTAACCAATAAAGAAGACTAGCTAATATTGAAATAATTTTTTACAAAAAGAAATCACAAATAAATAGATATTGATTAATTCTTCAACTTATTCATTAGATCAGAAATCGTCTATCTCAAATAGTTTCTCTCTCTTTACCCCATCAACAAGATCTTGCGCCGTAATTATAAAAAAGAAATTATTTCAACGTTAATAGCGTACTTCCATTAAAATCTTTCTTTTCTTTTTTTTTTATATTATAATATATGAAAATCGACATATAATAATATAATCGAGAATTCCAAAACTTTTTGTAAACACTTGGAATTCATTATTTTAACATGACTAGCAATTAGCTAAAGTATGAAAGAAAACTAGAAGGAAGAAATTAAGAAACTATATTTTAGAAATTGCAAGCACTACAAGATAGCAAGGTACAGACATATAAGGAAATAAGACCAAAGATCAGAAGGTGCAAGCCCAAGAATGATGACAATTGCACATGCAAAATTTATTCTGTGTCTTCACCCAAATCTCTCATAATTTCTTATTTAGATTTATTAACATTATAATTTCTTTTAATGGCTCAAATTTTTTTGTCCATAGCAGTAAACGCCAAAAAAAAACTAGAGCATTGAAATGATGAAAACGTAGCCTTCTAATCTAAACAATGTTTCAATATAATTTCTCCATCCTGAAATTTTATTGTTTTTGATAAATCACGGAATATTATTTTTAAAAAAAAAATACCATTGATGGCAGTTTACTGTTAAATTTAAAAAAATAAATTTACTTATTATGTTACGTGGCATGGTTTTGTAAGTAAGGTAGAGAACGCGACACGTTTACGGGGTGCAAGATTTTTTTTCATATATATATATATATACACACACACACACACACACACGGAGAGAGAGGGGAAATGAAGTCGAATTTTGGTGGATATTTTGGAGTGTGCCCTATATATAAAGACTAAATTGGTACGGTATTTGAAATCAAGTTGATGAAATATCAACTCAGACACTTAATTAGAATTATTGTTAGACATATGATAGGAATGATATAATACTTTTAACAAAAGATAAAACGATTGAGGAGGGCATGATCCAATCAATTATGATAGCTTCTATTTTTGAGAATACTTGTCTGAATATATAGATATGTATCATATTTTGAATCTTAAATGTAAGTTCTATTTGAATGAGAATCAAATATCTTATTTAATACTAATATGTATATCATAAAAGTTACGGAATTAAATAAATGGTCTTTATTCATAAAGAAAGGCTTAAGTTAAATTAATTATTCATATTGAATTTACAACCAAATAAGTACTTAGGTTGTTGGCAACAGCATCCCTTCCTTAGGTTAATGCTGCTGAAGTCTCAAAAGTGAAAAGAATCTCAAAATTAATTTCATCTACGAGGCGGTTGCACCTGTATATATAGATATATGGGCATATCTCTCCTTCTAGTCTTCAGACTGGATATCCCTCTGGGCTCTCGCTACTTCGCGAGTATATATCAAATCTTCTTCTAAATTTCTTCTCCCAATTTCTTCTTCCTAGGATAGAAGAGAAAGAGCAACAAACTAATTGTAAAAATAAAAAAGTTTTCACGACTTCACCTTCCATACTTGCTAGTTTTCGCAGAATCCAAATCCAAGTAAGTGCAATTGCATATGCTTCGAAAATATATATGTTGCTCCGATGCTTGGTTTTCTTTGAAATACGAATGTACCCACACATATCCGACAAATTAACATAGATTATGCAACACACGCCCCCTGCTCTGAGTGACATAACTTGAGCATTTCACATAATTATTACCATAAATTGTGTTCATTTCCAAGGATATATTGGATAACGTATACTTTTTCTTTTCTTTTCTTTTTTTTGAAAATTAATTTAATCCCGGGAAAAGAAAACATGGATGGTACGGAGAATGCAAGAACTTCAAGGAGCAGGTCAGGCCATAATAACCTGGGCAGTAGTATTAGGAGGAGCTTGAGCTGGACTACTAGGAGAATGGAAGATGTTTTCGCGGGAGCAAGCCGACTGTCTGGAAATAGTACTCCAGCTGAGGAAGACGAAGAAGCACTCAGATGGGCTGCTATAGAGAAGTTGCCAACTTATAATCGTTTAAGAACAGGTATCATCAAGTCTTTTGCGGAGAGTGGTGATCATCAGGGTCAGGGACATGGCAACCGCCACGAGTTTGCTCCAAGAGAAGTTGACGTGAGACAGCTTGAAATGGATGACCGGCAGAAGTTCATTAATGCAGTCTTTAAGGTTGCTGAGGAGGACAATGAAAAGTTCTTGAAAAGATTTAGAAATAGGGTTGATAAGTAAGTTTCTCTTTCCATACTATGTATCTGCCAGGTTTTCTGTTCTTGACATGTTTCCCTTCCATTCCATTTAAAAACCAAACTGCCCCCAATTTCTAAATACTTGATTTTGGATGATCAAGAGTTTTCATTACGTCAATCTTTTATTTTCGAATCTTTCATTATTCTATTTAAATTAATTAATTTTCATTTTATTAAAAATATTATCTATGATGCTGAAACTTTTTATTTAACAGTCTTAAACTCAAAAGTGTGAAAAGAAAAAGTAGCCCCCGCACCCACCCTAATTTCTTTTAGACAAAGACAGCATGCTCTTTTAATGGACTTCACCTTTATATGTTGCAGGGTTGGTATTCAACTTCCGACTGTGGAGGTTAGGTTTGAGCATTTAAACATCCAAACCGATATCTATACGGGTAGCAGAGCTCTTCCAACTCTAACAAATGTGGTTCAAAATATAGCAGAATTAGCTCTTGGTATGGTTGGCATTAGATTCACCAAGAGAACCAGACTCGATATCCTTAAAGATGTCTCTGGAATTATTAAACCATCCAGGTACTTAATTCCGTACATTATTTTTTGTTCATTTATAAAGCTAAAGTATAGTTAACAAAAGTTGACATACTCAATCATACATTAATTAATTTCATTTAAGATTCATTTGGTCTTATATGATAGGATTAGCAAAGTTGACATCTAATTTTATCGGTCTTATATGTATTAATGTTTCATTTCTCTTTCAATTAGTCAAAACTACTTTTGTATACTTTTATTCAAAATAGTTAAAAATTAAAGGTAAGATCGGATTAATTTATACATTTTTAATTACTCAAAGTGAATATTATTATGTTGTTAGTTTTCAACTTTTTTTCCTTCTTTAGATATGTACGGTCTAAAATTAACAGCATAATATCTAAAAAAAAATTTAAATTATTTAGAAAATTTTTAATTTAAAACTTTTTTATATTACATTCAATCAAGTCTCTATATTTCTATTTTGAGTTAAATAAATCTTTATAACTAATAATTAACTTAATTAAAATATTATTTGTTATTTTATGTCATGTGATATGGATGTGACATGTTACTTATTATAATGGGTAATGATATGATATGTTAATATGGTATAATAACATAACTATGTGGCATTTTTCATACTTCACATTAATGTCATTTTAACGTCACATAGATATAAAAATAATAAGGGAAATTTGGATTAATTGCAACTAGTTAATCTTTAGATATAAGAGCTTATTTAATTCGAAATGAAAATATAATAATTTAATTGAATATAATAAAAAAATATTTTTTTTAAAATTTTTTAATAAATTTAAAGATTTTTTCAAACGTTATGTTAAAATTAATTAACCGGTTAAGATTGGTGGCAGAAATTAATATTATCCCATCTGCCGTCTTAAATTTTGTATTTATCCCTATTTCATGTAGTATTTACCAATTGCAATCCATGTTTGATAGGATTGCTTTGATTGTCCATTACAGGATGACCCTTTTATTGGGCCCACCTGCTTCTGGGAAAACAACCCTCTTACTTGCATTGGCTGGAAAATTGGACCCACGTTTGGAGGTGAAAATCCTATAAACTTTTATTCAAGCTGGGCAGGCAACTCAAAAGCTTAAACCAACTACTAATTTGAAACTAGTTTATTTTGGCATGAAACAGGTTAGTGGGGAAGTAAGTTACAATGGGTACAAACTGAATGAATTCGTGCCCCAAAAGACCTCTGCATATATTAGCGAAAATGATGTTCATGTAGCAGAAATGACTGTAAAAGAAACCTTAGATTTCTCAGCAAGATGTCAAGGGATCGGAAATCGATATGGTAGTTGAATATCATACTAAGGTTACTTTAATTACTCGCATTTATAATTATATTTACAGACATTTTAGTAGATATGGAGATAATTAATTAACCTGTTAATTGTTTTGTTATAATTATACGGACCTTCTGAGTGAACTTGCAAGGAGGGAAAAGCACGCAGGAATTTTCCCTGACGCCGAAGTAGACCTTTTCATGAAGGTAAATGCCACAAATCAAGCAATTAATTGGAGACACGTCTCTGAACTTATAATGTTTGGTCTTCGCAAACTGAGCACTTAATATTAAGGTTTTTTCTGGGTTTAATGCATTTATGTAACTGAAAATCATTTACTACTATTTTACTTGTTCTCTTAATGCGCTTGGCAATTCCAGGCAACTGCAATTGAAGGAGCAGAAAGCAGTCTGGCCACTGACTACATTCTCAAAGTAAGATTAAATACTAGTCAGTTACAGCCAAATATCAACGTTAAATCCTTTATAGCATATCATTGCTTTGTTCAAATTTCAATAGCAAGTTTATTTTTATACTGAATGGAATGCATAGGTACTGGGCCTTGATATATGCAAGGATACAATTGTTGGAGATGAGATGATTCGAGGAATATCTGGTGGGCAGAAGAAACGAGTAACAACAGGTTAAATTGGCTATTTTTAATCAACAAATTAATCATAAATGATGTGTTATTTCAATCCCAATCAATTACGTACATTCATTCCAATACAGGAAATTTCAGTTCCAGATAAATACTTGTCTTCTTAATTTAAATGGGCTACTTCTTTTTATCAAATACAACAAATTAACTAATGCAGGAGAGATGATCGTTGGACCAACCAAGACGTTGTTGATGGATGAGATATCAACCGGCCTAGATAGCTCCACAACATATAAAATTGTCAAGTGCTTGCAACAGATTGCCCATCTGACAGATGCCACTATCTTTATGTCCCTTCTTCAGCCAGCCCCTGAGACTTTTGATCTTTTTGATGATGTAGTACTCATATCGGAAGGTCAAATTGTCTATCAAGGTCCAAAAAAATATGTAGTTGAATTCTTTGAGAGCTGTGGGTTCAAATGTCCCGAGAGGAAGGGAGCTGCTGATTTCCTGCAAGAGGTAAAAGTAAATTCTTATCTAAAGTACTCTATGTTATAGCATTTGCATTTGCACAATCTTCACACAAAGACTTCAAAGAAAAAAGAAAGTTACTTCTGGAAAAGGTCTTGATCCGATAATAAAAAAGACAAACGGAAATTGCTCCAGAAGATCTTAGGTTCAAATCTTAGAGGTGAGTGCATGATTGAGAACTCATAACTAAGGAGCAAACGCTACCGCTGCAGGTTACTTCCAAAAAGAATCAAGCGCAGTATTGGGCAGATAGAAGCAAACCATACCGCTATATTCCAGTTCCTGAATTTGCAAATCGGTTCAAGAAGTTCCATGTTGGGGTGCATCTGGCAAACGAGCTCTCGGTGCCTTTCAATAAGTCACAAGGCCACAAAGCAGCATTAGTCTTCACAAGATATTCAGTACCAAAACTTGAACTTCTTAAGGCCTGCTGGGATAAAGAAGTGTTATTGCTCAAGAGAAACTCATTCTTTTATGTCTTCAAGACAAGTCAAATTACTATCGTAGCGTTCCTTGCATCAACAATGTTTCTGAGGACTAGAATGCATCACAGGAATGAACAAGATGGAATGCTCTACAATGGGGCGCTTCTGTTTTCACTTATAGCCAACATGTTCAATGGTTATCCTGAGATTTCACTTCTGATCACCCGGCTTCCAGTTTTCTTCAAGCAAAGGGACCTCTTACTATATCCAGCTTGGGCATTCACCATTCCATTAGTCCTGATAAAAATACCTATAGCCATTTTTGAGACTACTGCTTGGATGGCCGTGACATATTACCCCATAGGATTTGCACCAGAGGCTGAAAGGTACCAAGGCATATCTCTGATTTCATTAATTGTATAGGCAAAATATTAAACAAGTTCTAAATCATTTTTTCAATTGTTCTTGAAGTGCTAAAACAGAAAGTTTTCCATGTCTATCTGCAGGTTTTTCAAGAAAATGCTGGTGGTACTTCTGATCGATCAATTAGCCGCTTCACTGTTTAGGGTCATTGCAGGGGTCTGCAGGACCATTGTTGTTTCCAGCACCGGTGGAATGTTTGCCCTAATGTTTGTGGTGTTTCTCGCAGGTTTCACCCTTCCTAGAAGTAAGCACCAAAATGAAACTTAATTTCACTCACTCTTAAAAAATTAATCAATTCAAAGAGAACACAAATATATAAGATAGGTGCTTTATCGTTCTGTATTTAGTGCATATTTTATGCATAACATCAAAGCTAGATCGGTTCAAAGAATTGACTGAGGCTTCTTTTCTTGGTGACAGCTCAAATTCATAAGTGGTGGAAGTGGGGTTACTGGGTTTCACCTTTGACATATAGTTACAATGCCCTTGCTGTAAACGAATTTTATGCTCCCAGGTGGATGAACAGATTGGTATGTTATTCGCTCATATGTACATCAAGTGGCTAAAGAAAAAGCATACAGATTTTTCTTTAATACAAGAAATTAAAGCATGTTGAAAATTCATGTGTATTCTGATTGCAATGCAGGCTTCTGACAATATTACCAGATTGGGGGTGGCAGTTCTTGAAAGCTTAGAAGTCTATCGTAATAAAAATTGGTATTGGATTGGTGCAGGAGCTCTTCTGGGGTTCATTATCCTTTTCAATGTTCTCTTCACCCTGGCACTCACTTACCTAAACCGTAAGTCTTGCCATTGTTTTCCTTCTTTTCATTTTGACTGCCAGGATTAACTAATCTGTCATATCCTCTGAATTGATTATAATAGCTCCGTCAAGGCCACAAGCGGTAATTCTTGAAGATTCAGCTGATGAGATGGACAGTAATAGAGAAATGGCAATCCTAGGAATCAGCAGTGAGTCGAATTCCAGTAGTACAAATAGAAATGCTAATTCAACCGGAGAAGCAGCCAAGAAAGGAATGGTTCTTCCATTCACACCTCTAGCAATGTCATTCAACAAAGTGAATTATCATGTTGACATGCCTCCCGTAAGACATCATCTTGTTTTTTCACTCTGTCTTTGTTTCAATTAGATATTTAATCATATAACTTATTCATGGAAGACAGGTTAACCATCCATCTATTTTTATCATATACCCTATTCCTGGAAGACAGGTTAACCATCCATCTATTTTTTTCTCCTATCATCAGAAAAAAAATAATCCTTAAAATGATGTTTGCCAACTTGGCCATGGTGCATGACTTTGAAATCAAATACTTTACCAGAGTGTACCCTAAACCCTAAACTTTCTTTCTAAGTAGCTTCCATGACTTTAATAGGAAATGAAGGTGCATGGAGTTACAGAGGACAAGCTACAATTGCTTCGAGAAGTAACAGGTGCATTTAGGCCTGGAGTTTTGACTGCTCTAATGGGAGTTAGTGGAGCCGGAAAGACAACATTGATGGATGTTTTGGCTGGAAGAAAAACTGGTGGATACATTGAAGGTGATGTCAGGATCTCAGGATTCCCCAAGAAACAAGAAACTTTCGCCAGGGTCTCTGGATACTGTGAACAAAATGATATACACTCACCCCAAATCACAGTCAGGGAATGCTTGATTTATTCAGCTTTCCTTCGACTTCCAAAAGAAATTGATAAAGAAGAAAAAATGGTAAGAATATGAATTCAATAGTTATTACTTAAGTACTAGAGTATATGACATTATATTAAGTGTAAAACCAAAATTTTTCTGGGGTTTTCTATTTTAGATTTTTGTGGATCAAGTGATGGAACTGGTAGAGTTGGACAATCTCAAAGACGGTCTCGTAGGGCTGCCAGGAATTACTGGGTTGTCGACAGAACAGAGAAAACGATTGACAATTGCCGTGGAGCTTGTTGCTAATCCCTCAATTATTTTCATGGATGAACCTACATCTGGTCTTGATGCAAGGGCAGCAGCCATTGTCATGAGGACTGTGAGAAACACTGTGGATACTGGTAGAACTGTCGTCTGTACAATTCATCAGCCAAGCATGGATATATTTGAAGCCTTTGATGAACTTCTACTGATGAAAAGAGGTGGACAAGTAATCTTCTTTGGACCACTGGGTCGAAATTCTCAAAAGATTATAGAATATTTTGAGGTAATTTATCATCCTGAAATTAATTTATGAAAAAACCGATTGCATCAGTTGCACCTGCTTCAACAGAAATCTTTAATTTTCCTAAACTTATTGCAGGCAATTCCTGGAATTCCCAAAATTAAGGAGAAATACAATCCAGCTACCTGGATGCTAGAAGTGAGCTCGGTAGCAGTTGAAGCACGACTTGGAATTGACTTTGCCGAGCATTATAAGTCATCATCCTTGTATCAGTAAGTTGTTATTTGATTGTTTTCACAAGGTAGTTTTTATGCATTTGTTAATTTCAAGCTAATTTATATTGTATTTGAACAGGCAAAAGCAAGCTTTAGTGGAGGAGTTAAGCAGACCACCACAAGGAGCTAAAGACCTGTATTTCACCACTCAATATTCTCTGTCTATGTGGGGGCAGTTCAAATGTTGCCTCTGGAAGCAATTCAAAACTTACTGGAGAACTCCTGAATATAACCTTGTTAGATTAGTTTTCACTTTGGTTGCTGCTCTAATGGTTGGATCAGTTTTCTGGAGAGTAGGCACAAAAATGTCTGCCTCTATCTTTCACTTCAAAATTTCAAACTGCTATTAATTACATTGATAACAATAATCGGGATATCTCCTAAATGATACAGTCTATTTTCTCTTGCCGTTCTGTGAATAGGAAGGACGCAACTCAACTTACAATGATAACGGGAGCCATGTTTCTTGCTGTCATGTTTTTAGGAGTTACTAACTGCCAAACAGTTCAACCGGTTGTGGCCATTGAAAGAACCATATTTTATCGAGAAACAGCAGCTGGAATGTACTCTGCATTCCCTTATGCCCTTGCACAGGTAAGAGGAGGTGAAGGGTTATATTTTATTCTTGTTTAGTATTTCACTAGTTGATTTTGGGGACATGAGACAGAATGCTTAATAGTCTGACATTTTTTCCGTTTCCTACTATCAATAACAATTCTCAAATTCTCAAGTCTGATAAATGAACCAGAACATATCAAGATTGTGGAGCATACAGTAGACAGTAGTGATTAATTCAATATCACTTAGTTTTAAGACCCAGCCACACATGTTCTCCAACTGGCTGAAAACTGGTATAGTCTTTCATGTCATCCGACTTGACTAGTCTATCTGACAGATTAATTTCATTGCGGCACGCAGGTAATTGCTGAAATACCCTACGTGCTCACCCAATCTTCATATTATACACTTATAATCTTTGCCATGATTAACTTCAAATGGACGGCGAAAAAGTTCTTCTGGTTCTTGTTTGTCAACTTTTTCACCTTCCTTTACTTCACATTCTATGGGATGATGACTGTTGCCATCACACCAAACGTCCATGTAGCAGCTATACTAGCGGCAGCTTTCTATTCACTTTTTAATCTTTGCTCTGGCTTCTACATCCCAAGACCGGTATGTTAAACTTGTTTGGCAGGCAAAATATGTGTTTGAATAATCCCAACAACGCATGTTGACAGAAATTTCATTTTCTTTGAAATTTCAGAGAATCCCTGGGTGGTGGATATGGTATTATTGGATTTGCCCAGTAGCATGGACAATCTATGGTCTGGTTACCTCACAGTTCGGGGAGGATGAACACACCATTGAAGTACCAGGCATTTTGCCTGACCCTACTGTTAAATGGTACTTGGAACACTATTTCGGGTATCACCATGATTTCATGGGGGTAGTTGCTGCAGTTTTGGTTGGCTTCACAGTGTTCTTTGCATTCATGTTTGCCTTAGGCATCAAGATACTCAACTTCCAAATCAGGTAGGGGAAAGATTCTATGCAACGAATTCTTCATCTTGTCGCATGTTTAACTAGGCAAGAATGATCTTCGGAAATATTATGCTGTATACCGTCAAAAATAAAACTTGGTGCCAAATTTACGACAATGTTGATTATGTATTCCAATGCTAGATGCTGTTTCTGATTGAAGGATTTTGGTTTTCTGTATTGGACCTGAGGGCTGAGGTATATATCAGTTGTTATAAATAATAATAATGAGAACAATTTATCAGTTTCAGGGGTTGAGACATTTATCAGATATATATACATATATATGTTTTGAAGATTATCATCCAGCTTTAAGGAATGAATAACCATTACAAACAGACTCACCCACCAGAATGTAGGGTGATATGCCCAATTTTCCTAGGTAAGCAGATCACTCCAACATCCCTTAATAACAAACAAGAACCTATCCCAGACCCCTGCATAAAGGCAAAAAATACCAGGGATCCAAATATTATTTCTCCTGCTTTTAGCATCATCTCGGGGACCTGTAAACAAAAAGACTTGTACAAAGCTATGCAAAGCAGTATCAACAAAACCCTAACTCAGTGCCTGGACAAACACTGATATCAGCATCCAATTCACAATCAAAAGCATCAAAAAAGGCTCATCCTCACCCAACAGGACCACAAGCAGACAGCTTCACAAAGAAAAATAAAAAACCGATAAAAGCTTACTGAAAAACTCCAAGGACTTCGCTTCGTAACCGTATACTTCCCGCAGCAAGATCTTCGGCTCTTTGGTTAGCCTCCGTCTTATACTAATAAAAGCTTTGGGTGAAATAATACCTTCAAGGAACAATGCAGTCTTTAGTCATTTTGTTGGTTTCTTAATCTTGTTCTCTGTTGCACTGCTTGTCTTCCTCAGCTGGTGTACCAAAACCACGCAATAAATGCTTCAGAAGACAACTTCTTTTACTCTTTTTAAGTTATAGGAAAAAAACAAACTAGCAAGATAAAGGTAGCTAATAATTCACTTTGTCAAAGTTAAACCTTAATAAGGGGTCTACACAGCTGCAACAAAATAAATTCATTTTTGAAGTTAACTTCATTGATGATGAGGTCACCGTCCAGATAACCCTCCTGAAGAAATTCCTGATGAATCAGGAATGGTATTCAAACTGAGAAAACCAAAACACCCAAAACAGAGGAGCAGAGAATGAATTTGGGAATCGAAAACAAATTGGAGGAAAAAGCCACCTCACTCATTTTCATATTGGTATTTATATGACAGTAACAATCTTTGCCTAGTAATTGGAGAACGAAAGGGACACACAGAAAAAATAGCTGAGCACAGGATTCCAGACATGGAATTCTGTGCTTTACAACGGTTGCTCAAACGGCTAGGAAAGTAAAGGAAACAGACACTCAGACACGTGGCTTTTCAGCCTTACAAGATATAAGCAAAACGACATAAGAAGTGGCGTTTAAGCCAGCATAAGACATGAAACAAAACGACATGACTCTAGGCGCTTTACTCTCATTAACTAGAGTGTGATAAAACGGCACCATACACTTATTCCCTTTCTGTTGATTCGCGCCCAAAATCATTCTTCTTATTCTTCTTCTTCTTCTTTCTGTAACAGCTGGAATCACTGAGTTCTCAACACCTCCTCCAGCCTGAGTAAGACGTTTAATATGAGAAAAAGAAAATGACAGTGTCGTGTGCCTTCCATGCGCTTAAGGAATCAACCAAGCAAAAGTAGGAATTTTTATATAACTTAAGGCCACACTTGAACCCAAAAGCTTTAAGCAAGCACTCACCACCCTTTACTTTAGTGATTTCCTTTTGGGAACATAACAGTCTCCAAGACCGATGTCAGCTTCACTCTAGTAACAGATAGCCCTCTTCCGTTCAGGATAACTCCAATCATGCTCCAAGTAGCCCTCTTCTCGGTAGTCCTTACCTGTGGCGGCAGGTAGCCCTTTTCACCTCTCCTTTGTGACAGAGGAAGTAAATTCAACTCAGCCCATAGACTGGGTTGGGACTCGGGATTGCATTTCAAGGTATTTGGATCATGACCCAATTTGCCAACCCAAGCATATAAGATGGCAATTTATTCGCATTCCACGCTGCTGTAGATAGTACACACTACATTAATTATTGTCCTAGAAGCAAGGGCTTTCCGGTTTGAAGCGATCTTGAGTGGGGCCCAGTTGCGGCATCTCGATGGTACAAATCTGACAGAGCCGCGTGTTTTACAGCACAAAGAAAAAGAAGGGGAAGGTAGATCTGGGCCCCGGCTACTTCTTTCAACGTGGTGTCGTGGCGTCTTCTGAACAAGCTGACACGTGTTGGCTCATCATCCCAAACAAAGTCTCGCAGTTTCGAAGAAGCTGGCCTCCCTGCCCTGCGGCCTCATTGACTTTTTCCATAAATATTTATTTTAGACAAAGCAAAGTATCCTCGAATGAGAGGCTTTCCGAAGAAACCACGTTAAACTAACGGTGTAAGCAAAGCTATATATATCTATTTATTATTAGTAATATGTAATATATATTAATATAATAATCTAATAATTAAACTGGGACTTAAAAAATTTATACCCATTATCGATGCGAATTGGAGGAAAGCCACGAATCTGACAGTGGGACACCTCTGCAAGGGACTCATGGTGGGCACCAAACCGCAGGGAGAGCACCTTCTAATTTTTGGCCCAAGTGCGAAAAAGAAACGGCCCTTTAAAGCCGACTTGGCGGATGCGGAAAAAGATATCTACCTAACTAAACCCACTGAGCCCTTTCAGAGGTCACACCCACTGGCCCCCGGACTGGAATAAATGAACTGCTGGTGAAGATTTAACTTGTAAAGTGTAAAGTGGTAGCGGCACCATCAATTCTCAACAGTAGGGCACAAAGACAAGGCGTGTGGATGGCACCAGCCTATCAACAAGGCTCCATGGTCCACCTTCACTGTGGAACTACTACGCGTTTCAACTCCCACCAAGCTTACAATTGAACGATTCAATTTCAATTCAATATCTCCAAACCAAGCCGACATTTCTAAATAAATAATAGCTCCAAACCAAACCAAAGCTTGACCAAAACTGCTCTACCATATAATATACTAGCACTAATTAATTAATTAATTAGTTAATTTTCTCTATACGTCTCAGCTTTTAAGGACTATACTAATAATTATTATTCATAATAATAATAACCCAATTTAAAATGCCAAATCTTGCTTAAAGATTAGTAACATATTATTTCTTTGCAGGGAAAGATTAAAATGTGATTCAAGAAATAGCTGGTGAAAAATAATACAAAATGCACGGGACTTGCTAATAAATGAAAACATTATTATCCCTACTTAAAGTCTCAATTAAAATCTTACTCCACTCTTATCATTTAAATGAAGTCCAATTGATTACCATAACCCTATTTTATCTAAATGATGTTCAATGCAGTCAAGATTCTAGAAATATACTAACGTGTTCAATCTAATATTCCAGAAGATCAAATGAAGTTCAAAAACCAAGCTTGAGAACTAAATTCATGGTAATCATGCACATACTCTTATTTTCTTTCAATTGTTAGAATATTACATAACCAGAGGGATCGCTAGCCTCTAATAGTGACTTGGGAAGTTGGAATTTGAATTTAAATCCTTAATAAAATACTAACTTAAGGAATGTGTTATGCAATTAAATTAATTAAAACTTCATTTAGCCCATACTTTTATTATTTATTTCTTCTTTTTATTTTTAAATATTTTTTTATATTTATGTTTTTTGCAAAAAAATAGAGTTTAAATTACTATAACTTTTATTATATTAACCTTTTTGGGGTAAAATTAAAAGCAAACGGAAGACAATCAAATAATTACAAACAAATAGGTAGAGAATAGGAGTAATCTTCAATAGAATTATTTATGGGTCAGATGATCCATCAAGTCAATAACCTTAATTTTTTGGATTTGTGTTAAATTTGAGACATTATTATATTGATGAAATATTATGTTGAAAGGATTTTAATTATTAAAATATAAAAATACATTTTTATCTTTAAATAATGAATTTAATTAAAATGTGCTTAAATGAGAAAGTCGAATTGAAACTCAAACTCTAAATATTTTTAGAAGTGTCAACTCGGTTGATTGTCGTGTTCCAATAACTGCTGGTCACAACAGAATTTTGCATTTCAAATAGTCACACCAAATTTAACCTCTCAAAAGACTAACAGATTGGGAAGGTTAGACCTCGATTCAAAGAAATATAAGTCCATAAGGGGCAAATCCAGACGTCAACTTTGAATAGGGGTAACTAGAAACAAAAGATTGATTAATTAATGAATTAATTAATTAGAAAGCAGATGTTGATTTTAAAAATCTGATATGACGGGTTTTGTTCAAGGATTTTATGGCCTATAGTTTTGTGCTACCTTGAAAGAAAGGAATACATTGGGCAAATACAGCTAACTTGTTTTAATTTTCAGATAAAAATTTTGGTTTTTGACCTAAAACAGTGAACCCTTCAAATGGGTTTTATTTTAAGCAAAATCTAATAGCTATCTACAACTAATTTTGAATTTGTAAATTTACTTTTGAATTTTGATTTTCTTTTATGAAAAGATACAACGGTGTTCATTTTTTTTTTGCTTTAGCGTAATGTACGCTTTTCTTCTTTGTGCATTGCGTGATGTATCTTTTGACTGCACGTACAAGTAACAGTAATCAAAATTCCCCCCCCCCCCCCCCCCTTCTTTTTTTAATACATTGAAATGGTCATTGTTTTATAGTAAAATCATTTTCAATGAATGAATAAACATTAAGGGATCCTTTCGACTTTCACCCAAAAAAAAAAAAAAACAGTATTAATTTCAATGGTAGTATTTTAATAAAGTTATTCAATGCAATTTTGAAATTTGAAATTAAACAATAAAAAAATAAAATTTCTCTTATTTAAAGTTATGAAATTATCTAATCAATCTTATAATTATCATTTTTAGTTTTGTTCTTTAACCGAAATTTAATTTGCAAACTATAGGTTTGAGATCTTTTTCGTTAGATAAGTACTTTTATAATTTGTAGATGTCTTATGACTCGTTGTTTATAATATTATACTTATACAGATTTGCCCTTTTTCAAAAAATAAAAATAAAATCAAATCTCATCCCTGTAAACTTTTATTAATTGGTAGCCATATGCTAAACATGTTTCACCTGTTAATTTTTTTTAAAAAAAAAAGAAAAAAAAATTTTGAGAAATGCCCTTTTTTAATAAAAAATTTTTAAAAATAATCATCAAAATAAATTTAACTGTTTTTAGCCATATTTAGCCATGACTTGATAAAAACACCTTTTAAACTATTTTAAATAAATTAAACCATTCATCATAATTTCTCCTCATTTATGTTTCGGATTTCTCTCTCACCATCTTACTCTCTCAAATTTTATCGATTTCTCTCTTCGATATTCGTCTGCTATGCTTCCGATTTCTCTCTTCGACATTCGTCTATTATGCTTTTGATTTCTCTCTCCCGCGTTTTCAAATTTCTTTTTCTTACAGTTTCAAGACACCAAGCAATGGTTTTGACGTATTTGCGTTGGTGGGTATTTGAGAAATTCGATTTTTAAATATTTTGGATAAAATTAAAACGGTAAAAATAATCACATATATATGAAATAGTTTTTAATTGAATCAATTCGGGACTTAGACATCAATAAACTCAAAATTTTGAAATTTATAAACTTAGGTTTTCAAAAGAATTTTTTTTTTTAATTTTTAGTCAAAGTAGATGTTTTAGATAAAAAAAATTGTATTTTGATTTATGAAAACATGTTGGAAACACTTTAATTGGTGCCAAATTATAAAAAAAAACAAAAAAATGAAAAGAGTTGAGAGAATTTGAAGTTTTTGTTCGTAAGTAACAACAACATTTTAGATATTAAAATATAACAAAATATTCTTGAATATGTTGTGTAACAACAATCTTTTTCAACATGACGTGTAACAACAATATTTTTTTTTTCAATATGGCATGTAACAACTTTTTTTAACCATGGTATGTAACATATTTTTATACATAGTTTGTAATAACAGTATTTTTTTCAATATAGCGTGTAACAACCTAATCTTGGCTTGTTACATGTTTTTGTATATGGTATGTAACAACCTGAACATGACTTGTCATATGTTTTTGTACATGGCGTGTCACAGGTTTTTATACATGGCATGTCAAATGTTTTTTTACATAACGTGTCACAGGTTTTTGTACATGGCATGTCACAACCTAATCATAACTTGTCACAGGTTTTTATATATGACGTGTCACAGGTTTTTGTAAATGGCGTGTCACAACCTAACCATGACTTGTCGCAGGTTTTTGTACATAGCGTGTCACGTCATAACGTGTAATTTCATTAAAAGTATTTTTGTCCAACTTAATTAAAAATAATTAAAATTATAAAAAAATTTATTTTTAACAATACTTTATCTTTAAAGGTTATTTTTTAAAATGTTTTAAAGAAAAATGCAAATTGATCCCCCACCATTAAGAAAAGGCCAAGCCCTCTCATTCTCCTGGCAGGTGTTTAGAAATCACTTCAATGTTTGAATGGAGTAAAAAAAAGAACAACGTTTTAAGTGCTCTTATAGAACAAAAATAATTCATTAATTAAAATTTTCATGTCCCTTCCTTGGTTATCAGGCCGAAAAAGAATAAACGATGGAAAGAGACTGGGACACTGACAACATTATTATTTAGGAGGCAACTTATTCATTGCATAACTCTAGACTCTAGACCCAAATTTGTTTGCTAATTTAATGATTTTATCAATCGAATATAAATAAATAAATATATATATAGAGACATCAACTGAGGATCAACTTGGGATTTAAGACATGTACAACAACTGGTTTGTGGTGGTGCTTTTGTCTTAAAAGAATCTACTTTCCAACTACCATTGGAATTGCCACATGGTTTTGCCATGCCCACCTACCCATCCCCAGCCAACTACTGAGTCTAAAATGATGATTACCTCAGACGATATTAAGAATGAGAAAATCCATATGTCAAAGCGAAGTAAGCTTTGTAATAATTGAAAAAAAAAAAAGAATGCACGTGGGATCATGTTGCGATTCGCCAATGAATTATCCAAATTGGGTTAAATCCAGTTGCTATTATTAAAATTACCAAAGGAATGAGGCAAAGGAAAGCGTATGCCGAAATCAAGGTGCAGGAGAAGCCAGATATGCAAGTATTCTCCGGTAGATAGCTATCAGCCACATCATCAAAAAGGAGCCCTATCTTTTAGGAAAATGACAGGCATATCAGTGACCAAAAATGCTTGACATGTTACTGATTCACACGGTTGGCTTCTTACGCGGCTTTTTTCATCACTTACCAAAGGGACGGGAGGATCTCACAATGTCTGCTCCCCTAAAACTCCCCCACACATTACTTGTCCTCATGCTTACCATCAAAATCTTCATGCACATTTATATGCTTATTTTTGTCCTACAATGAACAAGTTTAATCCTTCTCATTCTCATTTGTTTGATTGGTATTGTAAAATTTATCTATTCATGGCTTTTTATCTAATTATGTAAGAATTTCAGACACTAATCTTCGAAAATTATGTAAGAATTTGGATTCAACTAATAATGTGTGAGGTTAAGAAAACAAGACTACATGAATGGACAAAGCTTATTATCTGTAGCGAATTGGCAATTGCATTACAAGTTAGATGTAAACCCACACTTATCATATGTCTGGTTAATTTCATATAAAAAAATGATTTTAAAGATATTGTAACATCTTATCAAATATTTAGTTCAAAGAATAATGTATAATTTTTATATAATTCTTGTCTTGTTTAAACTCAAGTTCATTGATTTGTGGGATTTATTTTTCATTATAGTCATTAAATGAAAGAGTCCGTAGTAATCGGCAAAAGCAACAAAAGGAAAAAAAAGCATTGGAGGTTAATAAAAGTACAGAAAAAATTTTATTTGAATGGTATGAACTTGCCTATGGATAAAAAATAAATTTTGAGAAATTTATGGTCTTATTTAGCAAAGATATAAGTGTTTAGGATATTGAGTCAATTTGTCAAATTTTGGGTGTACAAAGAAATCAATGGGGTGGGAAGTATCTTGGGATACCCCAAATTTGAGGAGGATCGAAAAAATAGATATTTAGTTATGTTAAGGAGAAAGTATTGAAAAGCCTCTCTAATTGAAAAAATAAGTTACTTTCTATAATTTGCAGAAAAATTCTAATTAAAGCTATAGTGCAAGCAGTTCCCATTTATGTATGAGTTGCTTCAAGTTATCAAAAAACTTATGTCGAGAAATTGATTCTGCTATAGCTAGATTCTGGTGGGGAGGGAATGATAAAGATTCCAAGATACATTGGAAGAGTTGGAAGACAATGTGTGATTCGAATCATACTGGAGGAACGGGCTTTAAGGATATTAAGAAGTTTAATCTAGCTCTGTCGGCAAAACAAAGCTGGAGGCTGCAGATGGAGAAGTCGACAATTGCATTTAAAGTACTTAAGACTCGTTATTTTCCTGGAGTGAGTTTCTTAGAAGCACTTATGGGTTCTAGTCTGACTTATTTGTGGCGTAGTATTAGAGAAAGTCAGAGCCTACTTCATAGAGAAATTATATGGAGGGTTGGTAATGGGGATAATATTTTGGTCAAACAGGATAATTAGATCCCATATAATACCGCTAAGCCCGTTATTTCCTATGATGTAAGTGTGACCGATGTGATAAAAGCAGGTGAGTTTATCTTATCGAACCAGATACTATGAGATGGATGAAAATACGAGTTTGTTTCCCACCGTATGAAAGCAACTTAATATTATCGATACTGTTGAGCATAAGAAGCCCAAAGGATCGCATGATGTGGTTTAATAGTAAAGATGGTGACTATATGGTTACATTGGGATATAGATTTATGTGCTACAATAGATGGTGCAAATGTTCCAAGTACGTCTGGCAATGACTTATTGAGTTGGAGAAAGCTTTGGAGCCTAACACTGCCACGAAAAATAATTATTTTCATATGGAGGGAGGTAAATGGTTGTCTTCCCACAAGAGAGGCTTTGATTCGGCGTCGCATTAATATTGATATAGGTTGCCCATTATGTGATGCTCAACTAGAACCAGACTTCCATATCGTATGCGGCTGTCTCTTTGCCAGAGTAGTTTGGCTAGTTTTTAAATGGGGATTCAGGAATATTGCTCAAGATTTTTCTCCTCTAGGTGCATGGATCATGGCACTTCTTCAACATGTTGATAAGGCTGATGTTGAGGAAATTTTCTCTGTTATGTGGGCGCGCGATGGAAATAAAGAAATGCAGCCATTTTCAAACATGAGAAAAAGGACCCTCGGGAGGTTGGGCACTGACATGTGCTTCCAATATCGACAAGCAATGGGTGGAGGAAGGCCGAATCTATTGGCAACTGCACCTGATGCAAAACGGTGGAGACTAAACTGTGGGAATAAAATTGAATTGTGATGCATCTATTTATAAGTTGGACGGTGCAACGTGGGTGGGTGCAGGTTTTATCCTTTAGAAAGTCAAATGGTGATTTTTCGTTTGCAGGTGGGGTAAAATTTGATTATCTCTCAAATGTGGCGATGGCTGAATTGAAGTCCTTATTGTGGGCCTTTTTGACGTGTAGCAAAGAACATGTGTTGGTGACTCAAATTGAAATTGATTGCCAGCAGGTGGTGAATTGGATTAGAAGCAAACAATTCAATGGTGAAATGGGTCACGTTATTGAGGATTGTTGCATGGTGATGAATCAAATTAATAGCTCCTCTATTGAGTATTGTAAACGGGGAGGAAAATGGGACGGCTCATAAAATTGCTAGATAAGTTCAGGTTTTGGATATGAAACAGGCGTTGTGGAGGGATTTAAACGCTTTTCCTATTAAGGCCTAAAGTGTTTTTTGGAACGCTGATTTTACTTAGATGATAATTAGATTGGTATGTTAGAAGGATACTCTTTT
The DNA here is from genome assembly GCA_036013995.1 of Theobroma grandiflorum. NCBI lineage: Eukaryota > Viridiplantae > Streptophyta > Magnoliopsida > Malvales > Malvaceae > Theobroma > Theobroma grandiflorum. The sequence continues at coordinate 9,578,944 of CP142134.1, read as the reverse complement.
TTCTTTTTCATGAGTTTTATTTCACCGGATTTTTACATGATAAGGTTTTAACAAGGTTTTTTTTTTTTTTTTGGTTATAAAATTCCAATGTGAAGGTTTATTATTGTATTCATGTGATGAGTTTTATGTTGTAATTATTTTGATGGTTATTAATGAAAGAAATTCACTTTTTATAAAAAAAAAGTATAAAAAAATTAATCCTTTATCTTGTAGTGAAGTTGATTTTCTGTCATAAAATTTGTTTATAAGGAATTTAATTGAGCAAAATCTCTAAATTGCCCTCCGATTAAAAGATTAATCCCATTCGTAAGGGTAAGCAAAATTAATCCATACCAATTACCCACCTAAACTAAATACGATTTTGATGTAAAGGTTCAGTCTATTTGATCTATTGGATCAATTGGTCCAATTAGTTTGTTGATCAATTCTCGATTTTAAAATTTTTAAACCAATCCACTTAAAAATCAAACTAATTTTTTATATATTTACATATATAGTCATATATATAATATTTTTTTATATATTAAGAAGAATTAATAGTAAACTTAATTAATAATATATTTAAAATGTATTAAGGTATTGTACGTATGTATACAAGTCATAATCATAGTAATTTAATATTAGTTATATATATATATATATATATATAAATCTGTATTAATATGAAATTACAATTTATATATTTTAAATGATATAAGTTATATGTTAATATTATAATATATGATAGTAAATAGCCTACATGTTAATATGTTATAATTATTATACCTTAGTAATGTTTTGTAATATAAAATGGTATACATATATATAATTGTATAAATATATTATATATACATATACATAAGCATTACTATAATTTATAATAAACTTTAGTTATATGATTATATTTAATAACATTATTAATTATCACCTTAGATTTTATAACATATTGTTTATAATTAGTTATTATTTATACAAATTTTGATATAAAACATTTTTATATATAAGTTATGTTATTAATTATATATATAATAAAGTCATATATTATATATACATATATTTAATTTATACATAAGTATTACTATAACTTATAATAAACTTTATTTATATGATTATGCTTAATAAGTTTATTAACTCTCACCTTAGATTTTATAACATATTGTTTATAATTAGTTATTATTTATACAAATTTTGATATAAAACATTCTAACATAAAAGTTTTATCATTAATTTCATATATATATATATATAATTATGGATGGAGTTTATAAGTTTTAATATTATAATTTGTAAAAAAAAGATGATAAAATTTTAATCTATTAATTTAAAACCAGACCAACCAAACTAATTCTATATTTAGTTGATTTGATCTTTCATTATATTTGATCGATTTTTATAAATTTTTTAAAAATAATTGATCAATTTGATCTTTAAATATGGTGAACTAAATTACTCAATTTGTCCATTTGCTCACTTCTACCCATCCAGATGGCAGATGTTAACCTCCCTAGAAACAGGCAAGACTTGTAAGTTGAAAAAAAGGAAAAAAAGAAAGAAAGAAAATTCAGAAAACTATTTGTCTTTTTTTTTTTAAAATAAAAAAACAACACACACACACAAAAGAAAAAGAAAGGAAAATCCCAACAATCTTGGAATTGACATGAACAAATGTCACAAAAAATTCCATGAAGAAGACGTCCCCATTCTCTTAGTCATGGAAATGAATCTGCTGATGGAGAGTTTTACGTTTCAACATTCACAACTAGGCAAATCCCATTACAAATCTCCATGATTTCTTAATCAAACGGCTGCACAATAGAAGTTTAAAAAAAAAAACATTGGAAAAATGGTTAAAACTAGTATATTCCGAATCAGGTTCTCATTATTTTTATCTTGAATGATTATTATTTTGAACAAGTGATATTAGATTATATGATAATATTTTCATCAAAGTATTGAAATTAATAACTCAACTACTACATTTCATGTAAACATATACTTGTTTAAACAACTCTTTAATAAAATTCAATTAATAATTAAGAAAGACATTAAACTGGTTGAGGGTTAAGTGGACCAAACTCTTAATTTTTTTTTTTGGTTGTCATAGCATTTCCCAAAGCAGGAGAAGAGGCCACCTACAGAATTTTAAATGAGCTAATCCTACACCGTATGCCAGGTTCCGATTACAACCAAAACCAGTTTCTCCTTGCTCACAGGTCAAATATCATCTACTCATCTGCGAGGCCAAGCAGGTCCAAACTAAATCTCGTCCTTGGATCCCCTCGTAACCCCCCAAGGAACATCCTTGTCCTATCACAAAAGAAAGAAAAGAGAATCATAAATACAGTTTTCTCCCAAACTCCTCATCCTAGTTAGATCAGATGACGACCACAAAACCAAACTGAAACACCCAAAAGACAAATCCCCCCATTCAACCGAGATTTGGAAGAGGGAAGGACCCCCACAAAGTTTGTGGGTCCCACATGGGGGCTGGTGGCACTTTTGCAATAAAAGGGACAAATTAGTAACCCACATGTCATTTAACAAGGGAAGTAGAGAGGGAAAAACCGGACACGTTTTTTAGGCCTCCTCCTCTGCCATTTCCTGCTCTCTTTCCTCTCTGCGATGCTTGTGCTCTCTCTCTCTTACACATAAAATCAGCGGGTAGAGAGAGAAGAGAGCAAAGCAAGCCTAGCTTTATAATTGTATACTATATAAGAACATCTCAGCAAAGACTCTTTCTTTTCTTTCTTTGCTCATTCTTTAGGGAAAGAGAGAGATTCAAAGGGTGCACGAAAATAGCTGAAGACTTTCGTCTTTCCACATATTTCTTTCACCATGATCTCCTTGCATAAGAGCTGTTTTCTGGTAATTTAAAATCAACCCATTTCTTATTTTGACAATTTCTTGAACACCCATTTCATAGAATTTAATTCTAAAGCCTGAAAATTAAATCTCTTTTTCATTTTTGTTCTAATCTATTTCACATTGAAAATCTCAAGGCTTTTTTTTTTTTTGTATTTCAAGGCCTTTTCATTTTAGCTCTTTTACATTCCAAAACAAAAAATCATGAAAACCTTACCTCTTTCTTTCCTCTCTTGTTTATGCAAATTTGTTACAATTTTCCACATCTAAGTCTCTTTATAACATTAAAGATCTCAAGATTTGCTACAAACAGTAATAACAAAACGTCTCTTTTGTTTCCAATTATATTTTATTTTAAATTTTGTTATCATCCTGTTGAAACAGAACAACACTGGCATTTCTGGGTCGTTAAGCCCTCTCTCTTACAAGCTGAAGAAGCTGCCACCAGCTTCACTCAAAGTGGCAGCATTAGGCCCCAACAGGGATAGAAACGGCAGCGTTCTAATTGAGAACAGCAACACGTTGAAAGAAACAAGAGAAGACGGCACTTCTTCTGTTGCTGATGTGGACTCCAATTCCACCGTTACCGGCGGAGATCGTGACGTCTACTATGATGACGCCGCCACCGAGGATCAGCTTGTCACCCCTTGGTCTATCTCTGTTGCGAGGTAAGATTTTATTATTTATCCTTTTGTAATAACTGTTTTTCTGTAATTTTTGGGTTTGTTTTTGCTATTATTTTATTGTGTTATGAGATTAATAATTTTGCTGGTTATGTCATGATCGTTTGAGATTTTTATCCATGTTTTTGAGATCTAGGATCATTGTTTTTGTATAATTTTCAAATGAAAAGACGTTCTTTTATGTGTTGGGTCTTATTTCATTTTTTGGTTTCTCTGGCTGACGCGTGTCCCATTTTTTTTTCTTTATTCTTGTTTGTGTTTTAAGCTTATGGTTTTTGCTTTTGATGTCCTTGATGTAGAGTCTGTGTTTTGTATTGGATGCTAGATCTTGATGTTCTGGTCAACAGTAATATATTCCCAGGCTAATACAGATCTTTGCTTTGTTGTTGAAATTTTGTAGTTCACAAGTTAGAAAAAATAGACTTTTATATTGTTTTCTTCTCCCGCCACCACCTTTGTCTTTGTGTCAGTCTTTGAGATGATTGAGGTTCCTCTGATACTAAAAAGCATGATGCGTTCAATGCACAACTCTAATATCAAGTCCTAACTCTGCTTCTTCTGCTGCAGCGGGTATTCTTTGTTGCGAGATCCTCACCACAACAAAGGGCTTGCCTTCACTGAGAAGGAGAGAGATGCTCATTACTTGCGTGGTCTTCTTCCCCCAACTGTTATTTCTCAAGAACTCCAGGTTATCTACCCTGCTTGAGTGCTTGTACATGTCACCTTTATTTGGTTTGTTCTGTTTAAATTTTGTTGATTTTCCAGATTTGTGTAATATTTTAATGAACTTTACCACTACTAACCAGGTGAAGAAAATGATGCGAAGTATCCGCCAATATCAAGTTCCTCTGCAGAAGTACATGGCCATGATGGATTTGCAGGTATTGATTCACTCTGTCACATTTGTTTTTGCTTGTAGAGTCATAGGTCTTTTGGCTGGAATTATTGCTGCATGTTTCTTAACGGTCAAATATGGAGTTTTGGCCAGTTGCATGATTTCTTGCACTTTAGTTTATCATGTGAGTGATATGTTTTAATTTTAATAGCTTGGTTCAATTTTTTATTCTCCTATTGATGTGAATATGATGTGCATCTGTATTAATGGTTTTTATTCTATATTTAATTGCAAAATCTTTACTTCCTTCTGTCACAATTAGCTCCTCCTGTTCTTATTCTGTTTTAAATATTTGTACAAATTCTTATGCAGTATATTGTCCTCAGAAAGCAATAATACTTGGTGCTTTAATTAATTGCCATGAAAGACTTTAATAGTTCTGAATTGATTCTTCTTGTTTTCAGGAGACAAATGAACGGCTGTTCTACAAACTTCTCATTGACAATGTTGAGGAGTTACTGCCTGTTGTCTACACTCCAACTGTTGGCGAAGCTTGCCAGAAATATGGGAGCATCTTCAGGCGCCCTCAGGGTCTTTTTATCAGTTTGAAAGAAAAGTTTGTTCCTTATATCAGAACTGGTTCCTCAGATTATAATTGATATGGAACTCTTGAATTCGTGCTTCTTTTTCTTTTTGTTTACTTTGATACATACTCTATGTAGGGGGGAGATACATGAAGTTCTGAGAAATTGGCCTCAGAAGAATATTCAAGTCATTGTTGTCACTGATGGGGAAAGGATTCTGGGTCTTGGGGACCTTGGATGTCAGGTATAAGCACTTGGAGACATCTGCTGATAATTGCTTCTCTCTCTCTCTCACATGTGTTTTTGATTTGTTAATGATAACTCATGTCCTCAGGGAATGGGAATACCTATAGGGAAACTTTCTTTATATACAGCACTCGGAGGGGTTCGTCCTTCAGCTGTAAGTATCCTTAATGATCAGTTATGATGTAGTTATTACCACCCATTGCTTGCTTTATCAGTAAGAACTACTGGCGGTCCATTGCATATTGCTTACATCAAGGAGCCTATGAATCCAGCAAAGCTTCACAATTAACTATATCTTACCGTTAACAATGTTACTTTATTGCATCTCATGTTATGGCTGATAAATTAGCTACCATTTGCAGTGCTTGCCTGTAACCATTGATGTTGGTACAAACAATGAGCAATTGTTGAATGATGAGTTTTATATAGGGCTTAGGCAAAGGAGAGCTACCGGGCAGGTACATAATCTTAGAGTAAACCTGCTTAGTTTTGGTTATGGATTTGGTCACAATTATGTCATACTAAAGTGGCTTTGCTCTTCTTGTCTCTAGGAATATGCTGAACTTATGCATGAATTCATGACTGCAGTCAAGCAGACGTATGGAGAGAAAGTTCTCATCCAGGTTAGTGGACTCAGGCAAAGACATTTATGAAATATTGGTTGGATTATACAATTTTAATGTTTGTTTATATGTTAAGTTTAGGTTTTCTGAATTTTCTTTAAATATTTTTGCAGTTTGAAGATTTTGCAAACCACAATGCTTTCGATTTGCTTGCTAAATATGGCACAACTCATCTGGTTTTCAATGATGATATTCAGGTTATTCTTTTGAGCTTTAGTTTCTTGAATCAATCAGGCTTAAACATCTCGCTTCTGATTTGGAAAATCCTTTTTTGCAGGGAACAGCATCTGTGGTCCTTGCAGGGCTTGTTGCTGCACTGAAAGTAGTAGGTGGAACTTTGGCTGACCATAGATTCTTATTCCTTGGTGCTGGAGAGGTGAGATGCTTGAAAATTTGTTGAAAGTCCTTGGTTCATTCTAAAGAGGGGACAATCAAGAAAAGCTTAAATTAACTAAGTAGAATAAAAGAGAGTTCGACAAGGTTTCCTCCTGCAAGACCCGATCTTTTGTTGACAATGAGTACAGCTCCGAGAAGTGTGGACAACATAAGTTAATTGGATGAAAATATCCTCTTAAACAGAAAGTAATGTTAAAAGGTTAAGTTAAAAGTTCAGAGATATTCTCTCCTATAATTTCACTTCTAGCACACTTATTAAGTTACTTAAAGGGTGCAGGGGTTTGGAGAGAAAACACTCTTTAACTATTTCAATTTTGTTTGTAATAGCTCAATCGTATTCCCTGCGTCCTGAAGAAACAAGAAACAACAATTCTATTATTGTAAAATTATCCTCTTTCTTCTCTCTTTCTTCTTTCATATTCAAACAGTTGAAGGAGAGCTAGATCTCCCAAATCACCTTGCTATACTACTATTACAACTTTCATTGCTGAAAGGTTAACATATTCAAGTCTCTACTCAAAGATGATTCATATCACAGTATATATTGGGAAATTGCGGTCTGTGGGAGTTCTAGTTTCCGTTTTAGTGCTCTTCTCATTGGCCTCTCTCATGCTTTATGTTTTGCTAGACTATGCGCTGCCATTTTATTGCTGTGTCTGATTTTTTGTTTGGTGATCTACAGGCTGGCACTGGCATAGCAGAACTCATAGCCCTTGAAATTTCAAAACAGGTTATGCTTGTGGCATTAATGATCACAGTTTTTATAATATGTTTTAAAGAAGCCTTATGTAAATTACGTCATGGTGCCATTGGAAATAATTCTTGATTATACATGCAGACAAATATGCCACTAGATGAGGCTCGGAAGAAGATTTGGCTTGTAGACTCCAAGGTAGTAAAATTCTGATCAGACTCTTTGGTGCAAAGCAGATTGTTCTTCATTTCCCCACTTGCTTTGTTTCTAGTGATTAAATGTTGCATCCGTTTTCTTCTTTTTGCAGGGATTAATTGTTAAATCTCGCATGGAATCTCTTCAGCATTTCAAGAAGCCCTGGGCCCACGATCATGAACCCATCAAGGAACTTGTGGATGCTGTTAATGTGTGAAATCTCTCTCCCATTTCTCTCTTTTTTCTCTCTCCCCAACCCCTCCCATCCCCACCAAAAGAAAAGTAAATAACTATGTGAAAAAGGGTTCTTAGACTCTCCAATTCTGTGTCTTACTTTGACAGGGAATCAAGCCAACAGTGTTGATTGGAACATCAGGAGTAGGAAGGACATTTACTAAAGAAGTTGTTGAGTCTATGGCTGCCTTGAATGATGTACTGTATCTCTCTATCAATTTTCTTTATAAACAAATGAAACAATTAAGCTAAAGCCTAAACTTATCTCTTGTTTATGTGGCTGCATGCAGAAACCTATTATTTTCTCTCTGTCTAATCCAACTTCACAATCTGAATGTACTGCTGAAGAAGCTTATACATGGAGTCAGGTAATTCAGTCATGCAGCTTGTATATCTCATTTGTTAAGATTTATCATATTATCTAGTTCAGCCTTTCTGAAGCCTTTAAAATGAACCTGTTCACTTGCAGGGTCGTGCCATTTTTGCTAGTGGAAGTCCATTTGACCCTGTTGAATATGAGGGAAGAGTTTTTGTGCCTGGGCAGGTTATACTTATACCTAAAGTGGTTTTAACTCCATCTTTGGTTAAGTTTTGCACAGAGAGCTGATTAGAGTATTATATTTTTGTCCTCCAGGCAAATAATGCATACATCTTCCCTGGCTTTGGTCTGGGTTTAATTATGTCTGGTGCAATCCGTGTTCATGACGACATGCTTCTGGCAGCCTGTAAGTGTACATTTGGCATTTAATAGTTGCTTTAGAAGTTTAGATTGATCGGAATGTAGGATGCTTTTGAAAACTGACTTATAAATTTGATCCTGACCTTTTGACCCCATCCAATAAATGTCTTGTTTTCAGTGGTTTTAAGGTAGTATTTGTTATCCGAAAAAAACAATGATAGTATTGCTAGGTTCATTTGCAAGTTGTTAAACCTTTGCTTTATTTCTGGGTATAGCGGAGGCTTTGGCAGCGCAGGTGACACAGGAGAACTTTGACAAGGGACTTATTTACCCACCATTCAAAAATATCAGAAAGATTTCAGCCCATATTGCTGCCAATGTCGCGGCTAAAGCATATGAACTAGGTAAATTTCTTTCTCATTTATGGTACGTAGATGCAACTCCACTTTATTCAATCTTAATATAATTATCCAATTGTTTCATAGGTTTGGCTACACGCATGCCTCAGCCCAAGGATCTTGTGAAGTATGCGGAGAGCTGCATGTACAGCCCTGCCTACCGAAGCTACCGGTGAAGTAGCGAGATTGCCTCTGCTTTGGCTGTCTTAAACAGAAAATCGATTTTAGTTATTTCTTGTAGTCTTTATTTAATTTTATTTTTTTCATTGCTTTCTCATTTTTTAAGTTTTGTTCCTTCCCTTTTCTTCTTTCCTGTCCTGCTAGTTACTTGGTGGGTAAGAAGATGCATGGTGGTTGATGGTAGTTAAGATAAATGAAGTCAAATATAGCGTGGAAAATGTTGTTCTGGACTGGAAAAGTTTCACATGAAGTAGAAAATTCCTTGTGTCAAAGATGGTCCACTTTGTAAGGCCTTCATCTCTCTCGTACTGGTCAAAGTTTGAATTTCAACTCTTCCTAACTTTCAATGCAAACAATGTCCGTGTAAACCAAACTAAAGTTGACCAGTGGGTTCGCTTGGGCTTTGGTTAGAAGTCAGGGGCAATGTGGACCTTGGTTGCACGCTGGTTAGGCCAAAACATTGTTGGTAAAAATAACGCTTTAGGAACTGCTGAATGCTTCTTAGCTGCAACTTTTTGTAGCATAATCCCAACAAATGATAGTGTGTTTCTCAAATTTTAATAATAATAATTAAAAAAAAAAGGGTAACGAGAGGTCCCGTCGCTTGATCTTGTCCAAAGGTATAAAAACAGAAACGGACAGAAGAAGGGATTTACTGAGGAGCGTGAGAAAGAAAGATTCTGACAGAGACTGATGTTTTCAGTTTCACCTCACGACAATCCAAAACCTCAAGCTGGATTTGCTGCGGGCCGTGCAGCTGACGCAGATATATTAGTGTTGGAGTTTGGCTGCATCGATCGAACTGATTTGGACCTTTGGATGGGCTCATCATCTAACATCTTCTTTCTCACTCACGCCCGCCCCTGAATATATATGTGTATATATGTTTGTTGTCTAATTTGGCATCCAAAATTGGTGCTTTCCTTCCTTCTAATGATTTGGTGAAAAGGTAAAAAAAAAAACGAAAGGAAAAAGGAAAAAGGTTGAGAGAGTTGTGGCATCCTTATGTCCTAAATCTTGAGTCACATATCTCCTGCTAAGTGGAAAATTCTTGGTTTTTCCAACAGGGTAAAGTATGGTTGGACAGAAAGATAATCGAATGGGGAAAATGTTGGTTGAGCAACTTAAAAGGACTACGACCTCCTTTTTTATTATTTTTCCTCCTTCTATTTGTACACTAAACAATGACAATGATACAAAAATATTCAAAAATAAAATGATCCGCGTAATTGGATAACAAGCATAAAATCTGTATAATCCAAATATACATCTGCCTTTTCCTTTTGAATTTCGGATCATTTAACACTATAGGTTAAAAGGCGAAGTGAACGAAAAGAAGAAAATGTCTGTTTATGAAGGTGCGAATAATGAGAATCCAATGGAGTCAGTATAATGTCAATGATTTAGCACATGTTAAATTCAACTATTTTTGTCCATGGCTTTTCATTGGGTGGTGATGGACAAAGTGAAGTCAATGACAGCTGTTTAGGATAAAGTATTGTTTAGTCCATTCTCGTCAATGTTGTCTTTTCCAATTATTTGTACATGTTCGATTTTTGACTAATTATTAATTTTTTCAGTTTTATCTTACATAATGAGAATAAATATGAAATAATTATGTCATACGCAAGTAAAAGTAATTCAAAACGAATAATAAGGTTCATGAGTTATTTTTACTCTTGGGATGTTGATGTTTTAAAGAATTTGACATGGTAGCTCAAATATAGAAGTAATTAAGAGAACTTCATCTTAATCTTTCCTTGAAGTATGAGTGCTTCACTTTTTCTTTCTTTAAAAAAAAAAAACATGTGACAAATTATTAAGTGTCACTGCTCCACTATCTAAAATTGTCATGTAGGTTCCAATTATGTGCACTTCTCATGATGCCCAATAAATTGTTCTTTCCATAATGAACATGCTTTTTCCATAACGAATACGTCCTCCCACGTAAAACGTGTTACCTTAAAAGTGCAAGCAAAAAAAATGCATTGTTAGAAGATGTGGTGAGTTCTCCAGAGAACTAAGAAATGCTTGTTCTCACCAATGTCCAGAAGCTCATGAAAATGCTTCAAGCCTCTTGAGAAAGGATACAAATGTTGAAGGATAATAAGAAGTGGATAATAGAGACCATTTTTCTAACTTGCATCTTTTCTTGCTACAACTTTTCAAGTCCAGCTCATTTCGCCCCAAAATAATGAAAATGCTACTAATAGGGTGAACAATAAGAATGGAAGTGGAGGAAATGGAGAAAGCACAATTAACCCATTGGCCAATACAACTAATCCCTTTATTGTTAATAATTTGACTACAGCAACTCCTTTAACCACTACTCATAGTTTTGTCACAAAGGAAAAGCTTCAGAAATTGCTTGACTATAAGAATAAAAACCTCAATATTTCAAAGTTTAATATTAAGTTGCCCTATCCCGCCAGCGTAGATGCCAAGCTATATCCCAATGATTACAACAGCCAAAAATTCAAGAAATTCAATGGCAAGACCGATGTCACTCGAGAACATATAATGAAGTTTGTGTAGATCTTTGGAGTAGTCGGATTAAACGATGATTTGAAGTTAAAAGAATTCTCCAAGTCCTTTATCGAAAAAGCTTATGCTTGGTATGTCAATCTCACTCCTGATTTTATGAAATTGTGGGTTTGAATGTGCAAGATGTTTTGGGAAAAGTTTTTCTCTATCTAAGAAAAAAGTTACTTTTATTGATTTGGGAAAATAGCATTAGAATTTAAAAGAAAGATCTCATGGAATATATCCAATGTTTCAAAGAAAAGAAATCAGACATACAAGATTCTCATTATGAGAAAGAGTGAGTGAAAGTTTGCATCCAAAGTTTGTTCAATGAGTATTGGGTACATTTGGAAAATTTACAAGGAGCTAGTTGTTTTAAAAGGAGAAATTCCCCAACAATAAACACAATACAAGGAAGAGGCAGAGAAAGAATAGATCTTTGACCTCGTTTACGTCTTATAAAGGACAACTTAAGAAGAAGACAAGAAAATGAGATTGATTCTTTGCTACCATTCTTAATCCCACTAAATTGAGTGAAAGCACTTCTCCATGAGTGGATAAAGGGTGGATAAGTGAACTTACCCTACATTTCACGACCACCAACAATAGAAAAAAAGTCCAATTCAAGGTATTGTTACTGTCACCGTATAATTGGTCATTCATTTGCTGAATGTAGAGACTTACGCAAAATATTTTATAGAAGAGTGTAAGTAGGAAAATAGTGGTTGGAAAACAACAGGATCTAGAACAACATGTTTCCCGCTCATGTATGATATATCTATGATTTCTGTCATTGATTACTTCACGTATAGAAAATCTGACATTTGAAAAAAAGAGTCATATTTCAACAGCAAATTTTATCGATTTTACTTTGGCTTTAATGTTATTCTTTAACCATATAATTCATTACTCATATTTCAATAGTTAGCTTTAACGCTTATAATTTGGCTGTAATGATATTGTTGGTCTTAAATATGAGTGATAGAATAGGGTGAATAACACTAATTCGACTCTTTTACCAAGATTGAAACCTAATCTCAAAACAAGGAAAGTAAAACAATGAAGACAATAGACAAAGGATTTATTGTGGTTCGATCCAAGACCTACATCCATTACCTTGATTGTCTAACCAAGGATTATCAAACCAATTACTAAAAATAGTGAAATTCACAAGCTTCCACCAAGCTTTTACAATGGCTTTTACAAGACTTAGCCATAACTTTTACACTAGTTTTTCTCGAGCTCAACTAAAACCCCAAAGTGGTTTTCCAATGCTCAACCATAACTTTTACACTAGTTTTTCACGAGCTCAACTAAAACCCTAAAGTGGTTTTCTAAAGCTCAACCACAACATTTATAATAGTTTTTCATGAGCTCAACTAAAACTCCAAAGTGGTTTTCCAAGGTTTAACCATAACTTTTTACAATAGTTTTTAAAGGGCTCAACCAAAACCCAACACTCAACTTTTTAGGACTAAGTTGGAACCTTCAAGCATTCAAGCAAACCTAGCTTAAATCAATCACTTAGAGTGAATCCCTCACTATAAGTATACAAAGATGAGTAGAAAAGAAAGTACCTATGATCACAAATTGATCTAAGTGGTACACGGTTCAATGCTGAATGGAAATGCAAAAGATAGGTGTTTGAGTGTAGTGAAAAGTATAAAGAATTTCTAAGTTTTTTACTCTTTCTTGGCTTGAAATGATGAAATCTTTCTAAAGGTTGCCAAAAGTTAGTTCCTTGCCATTTGAAGATCCTTTTATACTTGGAGAAGCATGTCTGATGGCTGTTGGACCATTTTTGACCGTTAAAAACATTTGGGGTAGGTTCTAACGGTTAATCTGTCTTGTGGTGGCCTGGTGCAAGTTGTAGACAGAGAGCTCTTAGTCAACTAACATTTTTCCCTTGGTCGACTAAGTTGATTTTGTCTCGATCGTAGATTTTGGTAGAGAGCACTTAGTCGACTAACTCATATTCTTGGTCAACTAAGTCGGTTCTGTTTCTCAATATGCTTCAGCTCGCCACTTCTCCAATTTGAACTTTGGTTAACCAATGTTCTTCATTATTCAATTGGGGGTCTTCTTTTACGTTGATCAATTTTATTACTTGGCCATTTTAACCTTTTATGTACCCATTTGAAAGATTCCCTTATTGTTTCTTTATATCCATATGTCCTGCACACTTGGGTAGAAATATTAGACACACCAAGATGGGAATGTTTTATTATCATCAAAAACTAATGGAGCCAACAATCTCCCCCTTTTTTATGATGACAAAACATTCCTTGATTAACTACAAGCGTTTTTTAATTATTTTTCAGTTTTGCACATAGTGGGGAATGTTCCCCCTATGTGTGTGCTCCCCCTTAATTTGAGCATACTTCTCATTTGTTCCAGTAAGTTTTTATCTATGTTACATTCATAGTAACCTTGTACATTCTTGCCTTAAACAGAAAATGTTTATATATTTGGATTTAAAAGCAAATGGCATGTTGACAGACTAATATCAATTTTCCATTTATGCAGATTTCTGTCAACAGCATGCAGGTTCAGATTTCATCCAATGCATCAATTTTTCAGCAAATACTTCATGAATTACCATCCATATGTATTCAAAAATATATCCAACTTGTAATATCATGTCAGAAACTATTTAGCATATCAATAACTCAGAATCAACACATTAGTGCAGCATCAGATTTATCAGTAAAAATAAACAACATCATTTCACAATGCCATAAGCAACAAAGTATAGCAACATTTTCAAAGATCAAAAACCATAAATAATTGTTAACATGCATATTTCACACAACCATAAAACTAATAAGATTTAGAATTCAGTGTTTGAATGCCATTTTTGCACAAATAACCACAAGAACAATAATCATAAATTTATTTTGAAAATACCCCTAGACTAGTTTTTCTTCCTAGTTGTCCTAGAAACTTGGTACCTCTACCCTCAAGATTATTTATTTTTCTTGTTATTTTCCTACTCCCTCTTTTTGTCATCATCAGAGGGGGTGTTAAGGTATCAGAAATTTGAAGTATCAGAGGATGAGGGAGACATTGTCTCATTCCACCAAGGATTCAGAGGAACAAGAGAGGGTGGTCGTAGAGGAGGTGGTTGAGAGGATGCTTCAAGAGCTTGCTGAGGAGGCTGAGGAGGTATCTCTGTAGCTTTTTGAGGAGTAGTCTGATCAGAAACTTCTATTGGTACCTGAGGAGAGGTTATAGGTGGTGATTTGGCCTTCTCTGCCAATTTGGAAGATTTTCTTGTTCTTGGAGGTATAGATTTTTTGGCCATTGTTTTCTTTCTCATGGCAAATGGTTGAGTCTTAGTTGCAGGAGCTTTTTTTTTAGTTTTCTTTCCTTGGTTTGATTTTTCTTTTCCTTTTGCTGAAGCTTCAGGTTTTGAGGGCATTGCTTGGGCAGCTTGAGCTGTAGCTGCCTCTTTCTCTGCTTGTTCTTCTCTCACTATTTGGTAAAAAAGGCCCATGACAGAAACTTCATTTGAGTGAGGAAGGGATGTTTCTTGTTTAGCTTGTGGCTGAGGTTGAGGTGAACCAATTACCTCATTCCTTGATCAGATGTTTCTTTTGTTTGGAGTTCTACTGAGGGGGATTTGAGAGGTTCCTCAAATCCTGGTTCAGGGTCTTAGTGACCAGGACTTGCACTCTGATAGGCTGAACCTTCAGCTTGAAATTCAGGGCTAGCATCATGGAAGGCAGAACCTTCTGACTATAATGTTGATCCTTCAGCACCTTATCCATCTGGTGCCATGCTTGGTGTAGCAAAGGTGTCAGCAACATCAAGTCCAAAGAGCATTGTTGTCTTTTCTTTTAAGCTAGCTTCCATTTCAGTTATCTTTTCTTCCATTTTCAAAAGCTTTGCTCCTTGTTTAGTGAGCTTGGCATCCATTCTCATAAGCAAGTTAAACATGATTTCATTTAAGAAATGATAGGGTCTTGTTTCAGGTGGTGTAAGGGCTACTTATGGCTAGGTTGGTACAGAAGTGATCTTAGATGTCTTGGTAAAGGTCTCCTCATATACTTTGTACCCCATCTTAATCAAACTCCCTAAGTAGATAAGCTAGTCCTTACTTTTGACCATGTCCAGATCATATCTCTTAGCCCATACCTCTTTCTTCTTTACTAGGGAAGTGATCACATTCCCATATGGCAGATGAATCTTTTCCAGCTTGCAAGTTGCTCTCATTTTCTCAATCATAAACTTCCCAAGGTTTAGAACAACTCCAGTAAAGGCATGTTCCATCAGCCAAAGGTTTTGGAGGCTGATGTAACTCAGATTGCCACTCCTTCCATGCAGGTTTGTAGCAACAAAATAATGCAGGATCCTAAACTATGGGCTTATTATCAATCCTGTATTACTCATAGATGAGAAATTTTCTTTCTTCCCAATGATTATTTCCCATACAGATGATGGGTCATACTTTTCAAGCATCTTAAAGTCTCTTTCTTCTCTTTTTATTTCCAACAAATTACTTAAACCAGAGGTAGTAACCATGAATTCCTTTCCATTTAAAAATACATTCAGATTATTGTCTGAAAAATCCTCAAAATCATCAAGTTCTTTCTCATTTAAAACAATGCTAACATTGAATTCCTTTACCAGACTAGCACTATATGCTTTACCCTTGAAAGAACTATAATCCTTTATTCTCATCTCATTAAAGTAATCTGTTAAGCTAGTCTGAAGTTCTTGGGTTTCATTAAAACTTTCCCAATCAATAAACTTTTCGCAGGTAATAGGAGCATTCTCAATCTTCCTAAATCTCTTCTCATGAATTTTATTTCTAAATTTAAGAGATGAGGAGGATGAAGTACGTTTTTGAGACATATCCTTCTTGTATTTCTTTTTCATTTTCTCATATTTATTCTTCTTTTCTTTCAATTTCTTCTTGTCAGAACTCTTGTCAAACTTCTTCATTTCAGAACCCGATACCACATTTTGCTCTTTTGTGGATGCTCTGACTCGAGGCCCTCTTCTAGTGGCCTCTTTCCCTTTTTCTTCTTAAGTAATTCTTTGAGCAGAGTCGACTTAGCCATTGTGAGTTTTGAAGATGATTTTTCACTTAGGATTTCAAGTGGGAATGTGAGATAGATTTTTGGTTGGTTTCAGATGAAAGAATGCAGAAAAGATTTCTTAGGTTTAGAAGGGACGATTTTCAAGAGATGAAGAGTGAGAGTTTTTTACAATTTTTAATTCAAGAATTGTCTGCCTCCCTCTTAACTATTGCCTTAATTCTCCAAAATTTCAAAATTCCCTCTAACATTTTCACTATTTACTTTTTTAGCTTTTCTTCTCCTCCTTTATTACCCGGTAGACATAATTTTCAATAATTTTATTCTCTTCTCATTCAGTTGTCAGTTCTTCAATTTTAATGAAACAGAATCCTTTTAGTTGACTAAGTTTCTCACTTTAGTTGACTAAGTGCCTTCTGTTTTTCTTTACTTGGTCCATACTTCACCCTATAATTCTTTCAAATAATTCATTTCTAGATTTCTTCTAATTTCACAGAATCTATCTTCACTAAAGGGTTTGGTAAATATGTCGGCAAGCTTATGCAAAGTGCTTACAAATTCAATATTAATTTCACCTTTAGTTACATAATCTCTAATGAAGTGATGCCTAACCTCAATGTGTTTAGTTCTTGAGTGTTGTACATGATTTTTTGAGATGTTTATTGCACTGGTATTGTCATAATATATTGGAGTGTTATTCATCAACAATCTATAGTCTTTCAATTGTTGTTTGATCCATAAAACTTGTGCACAACAACTACCTAAGGATACATACTTAGCTTCAGCAGCGGACAATGTTACTGAGTTTTGTTTCTTACTCGACCAGGACACAAGCATGCTACCTAGGAATTGACATGTTCCACTAGTGCTCTTCCTATCAGTTTTGTTTCCTGCAAAATTTGCATCTAAATATCCTGCAAGACTGAATGATGATTTTTTTGAGTACCAAATTCCTAAGGTTTGAGTTCCTAAAAGGTATCTAAATATTCTTTTAACTGCTGTTAGGTGTGTTTCTTTAGCTTATGACTGAAATTTAGCACACAAACACACACTAAATTGTATATCTGGTCTACTTGCTGTTAAGTAAAGAAGAGATTTAATCATACCTCTATAGAGCTTTTGGTCTACATCTTTACTTTTTTTATCAGCATCAAGTTTTGTAGATTGACTCATTGGTGTGCTGATGGGCTTTAGTTTCAACATGTCAAACTTTTTGAGCATGTCTTGAATGTATCTATCTTGGCTGATAAAAATTCTTTTCTTACATTGCTTGATTTGAAGGCCAAGAAAGTACTTTAATTATCCCATCATGTTCATCTCGAATTCTCCCTGCATTTTCTTAGCAAAGTTATTGCAAAAAGATTCATTAGTAGCACTAAATATAATGTCATCTACATATATTTGAACTATGATCAAATCATTTAAGCATCTCTTGATAAACAATGTAGTATCTATGCTGGCCCTAACATAGTCTTTTTTTACAAGAAATTTTGAAAGCCTTTTATACCAAGCTCTAGGAGCTTGCTTCAATCCCTACAAGGCTTTGTGAAGTCTCAAAACATAATTTAGTTTTTCAAAATCCTCAAAACCAATTGGTTGTTCAACATATACTTCCTTTTGAATAAGTCTATTTAAAAATGCACTATTTACATCCATTTGCTATAACTTAAAGTTCATATGACAAGCAACGGCTACTAATAACCTTATGGCTTCTATTCTAGCTACGGGGGCAAAGGTTTCATCATAGTCTATGCCTTCTTCTTGATTATATCCCTTTGCTATCAATCTTGCTTTGTTTCTAACCACATTTCTTTGTTTATCAACTTTATTTCTATATACCCATCTAGTTCCAACTATAGGATGATTTAACAGCACGTTTGGTTCGCGGAATAGACAGGAATAGAATAGAATAGGTATTCTGTGGGAATAGAATAAGGTGGGAATAGAAAAGAATAGTTATTACTTTGTTTGGTTCAGTATATGGAATAGAGCAGGAATGGCTATTACTACTTAATGCAGTGTTTGGTTGGTAGGAATAAGATTGGAATAAGAAAGGAATAAATGATAAAAAGACAAAAATATCCTTACTCATATAACTCAGTCATTTTCATAAAAAACTTAAATTATCTTTATTATAATTTGAATATGTAAATTATCCCAAAAGCTAATTATCTATTATAATTATATTTTATCTCAATTTGTAAAAATAATTATAATTTAATAACATATTTTTATAAATGGATAATTATTTTAAAATATTAATTATTTATATTATATTTGGTCCATCATAATCAATTAAAAAACATGATAAATTTTAATTTTTAGTAAATTTCTCAAATATTATGAATTATTTTCAAAAGATCCCCATAAACAAATTATAATGAGAGAATAAATATATGGGGAAAAAATGAAAAAACAAGTAGAGGTCAAAAATCATGTATTCTGTCTTCGTATTTTTTTTTTATTCTATTTTGCCCACTGCTTTCCATGACTGAGCCGATTTCGTTGGTTCCTCTAGGCGCATGTTTTTTTCTTTTTCCGGAACTCTCCCAACGCCTCTCTCTTTCTTTCATAAATGTCAAATTTATAAATAATTTGTCTTTCAATGTAGATAAGTATTTCATCTTTGAAAAGAAAATGATAAATTCCAAACATAACTAGTGCATAATAGCATGGAAGGTATTAAATAATATTAAAGAGTCTTGTCATACAAAAAATTACCTGATAAAAACTGATTACATATAATAATAATAATATGTCATTAACATGAAAAGTATCAACATCAACCATAAGATCCAAAAAGTTATAATATCAGTAACACCACTTTCACAAAAACTTGAAAGAGCCATACAAGGTCAACGATCAGCAAGAAATGTCCTCAACCATTCTAGTCTTCGATCAGGAGCAATACTACAAAACACTAACATAAGAGTTGGAGATTCAGGAAGTTTAATTGAAGCAAGAACCCTTTCCATTGATGTCAATCCCTCTACTTCACTTAAAATCCCATCCAACTCTTGAGCCTTTTGCTGAATATTCATCTCTGCTCCAAGATTTCTGCTAAACTCAATTCCAGCATCTTTGATGTTTTCCCCCAATATCGTTGCAGCAGCAACAAGCGATTCGGATGTAATGGCATCACCCATTTCATTTTGCCTTTTCCTCTTCCTTGATGAAGTTGTGTCACTTCTCGGAGCTGATGTTTGAGGTTGAGTATTTGAGAAATCTTCATCGTCCAAATTATATGCAGCAACGTTTTCACCTTCAAGTTCCTCATTTACATTACAGTCATGCATTTCTTCGAGGATATCAGCTGCAGTTTGTGCATCTCTTCCTGTTGCACGATCTCTTCCATAAATATGACTCAACTCATTGAAGAACGAAAAACTCCTTCTTCTAAAAGGGGCAGCATCCTTGTGACTCTAAAAAAAATAAAAATTGACCAATAGTTATATTATTATTATTATTAAGAAACTAATATGAAAATACCGAAATAAATTTAACCCAAAAACTAACCTGTATGTAAGATTCCCAAACGGGATCATCAGCAACAACCATGTTCCTTGTTTCATCCCATCCAAATCCACTTGTATGTGTCCCTTGCACCATGTCATATATAATACCCCATTCTTTTTTCAAAGTCTTTATCCTAGACTCTATGTGGGGCTTCGCCTTCAAGTTCGCATTCGGTAATTTTGCAGCCAACATTTTTTCAAGTTCCATTAAATAACCCCCTCTAAAACCAGTGTCGGCATTGTATTTTCCTATATTGTGTAAATCAGTCAAAGCCGAAATAAGAGCCACATCTTCATGGTAATTCCATTTTCTTTTGGTTCCCTTTGAAGTTTGAGAAGCATAAGCTGAAGATGTTGACATTGTTTTCTACCGTACAGCAAATAAAGAATTATTTGAAATTATTATTTGAAAAATTAATTATAATAAATTAATAAATATAAAAATAAAAAAATATATCCAATAATATATTAAAATCCGTCAACCCTCCATCACATGATAAAAATTGCAATATGTACAACAATTAACAAGAAGAAATGACAAATCAACCAACACGCGGTAAGAACAAATTATGACACTAAAACAGTCATTCAATTAATAATTTGTGCAACAAATGTCAATCATAAGGTTGCCTAGCTGCTTGCCATTCATTAAACATTTGATTTGCTAATTCCATTCTCAAATTCCCCCAATTATTAGTAGGATCAATAGTACTTATAAACTCCTCATTAACTACAGTATTTGTTTCAACATATTCCCCTAAATCCCCTTCAATAGGATCAACACTCATCTCCCTCCTAATAAAATTATGAAGCAAACAACAAGCTATAATAATCCGATTATGTATCCTAATCGGATAAAATGATGGACTCCTAAGTATACCCCACCTCATTTTCAACAACCCAAAACACCTCTCTATAACATTGCGAGCAACAGCATGTTTCATATTAAAAAATTCTTCAGGACTGCTTGGTTCATGACCTTGGCGCCATTCACTCAAATGATATCGTTGACCCCTAAAAGGTGCAAGAAATCCCTCACAATTTGTATAACCGGCATCAACTAGATAGTAACAACCTATATAAAATAAACTATATTAGTTATTTATTTATTGAAATAGAATAATGTGTATATAACATAATCAAAAAAAACCTAAAGCCACTATCATATGAAAACATACCATGAGGGACTTTAAGTCCATTTCTTCTCCTTAGTGCATCTCTAAGAACTCTGCCATCCGCTACAGACCCTTCCCAACCAGGAAGAACAAAAACAAATTGCAAGTCAGGTGTACATACACCCAACATATTTGTTGCTATATCCCCTTTACGAGTACGATATCTAGGTTTATCTGCCCTTGGTACTTTAACTCTGATGTATGTCCCATCTAGAGCACCTAAACAATTCTACAAATCCAAAATAATGAATTACTTATAAGTAAACCCATTAATTGTCTTGTATATATAATTCTAAAATAGATAATAAGATAAATATTCTACCTTAAACCACTTCCACCGATTGTCTGTTGAGTTTGTTGGAATGGGCTCTGGTTTTTTGAACAAATGTTCTTGCAGTTTTAACACTGCATTTAAAACACTATGAAAATGCCTACTAATTGTTGCACCCGACCTTTTAAAATTTAATCTAATTACTCGATTCTTAACATGATGAGCAATAATATGTAAGAATATTGCTACTTGCTCATCTACAAGCATATTCCTTGTTGACTTCAACCCCCCAATACTTTCTAACATTTCACATAATTTAAAAAAAGCTACCCTATTCATCCTTATTTGTGAAATGCAGGAAATATCATTATCATACACAAGCCGCCTCACATACTCTCGATTTGCGACAAAATCTAATGCATAAGATCTTACTCTTGGCCTATAAGTACATAAAGTCGATGCTGCAGACAGTAAGATCAAGAATGAACTAACGGCACGACAAATCTCCATAAAAAACTTAAATATAGCTAGTTGTCTTTTTCGTCGTTCAGCATCTCTTCGCAAAGACAGACGAGCCATAACTGCAAAAAATAAATATTCTAATCTATTTTATTATGTATAAAATATATTAAAGCCATATGGTAAAAATTTCTAAAGGTCAAAATTATAAACTAAGCAACATAATGTAAGAAAGATATAACCCGGTCAAATCACAAATTTCTTTAATGCTAAACATCAAAACAGAAAACCCTTAAGCAACAAACACAAACAAATAAGGATTATTGAATCGATTATTGAATTGATTACTTTATACGTAATTTTTCACTTCTTTAATTTTTTTTGATTAGTAAATAAGTGGAAAGTTTGAGATGTATTAATAAAGTTTGGTTAGATAAACATTTTAATAAGTTATTAATTAACTTATAGGTCAAAATTTAAATGATGTGAACCAACAAATTATGATTAATGTGATGAAAATAATAAAATCAATATTTTAAAAAGAACATTCAATTAATTTTAAATACTTTTTATTTTTTGCATTTTGTAACCAATGCATAGTCAAATGCATACCTATGATTCAGCTTTTTTTGATGTGCATTATAAACTGATTGTTTGAAGAACTCTGCTAAGGCTAAGCGTTTAACTCAAGTTGATTTGTTGTTGCAGAGGAGGAAGTGGAGGAGAGAGCGAGGACGGCTGCAGCAGCAGCGCGAAGATGGAGGGAATATTCAAGGAGGGGTGTTGATAAGACTCCCACTTTTAAGCTTCCAGAGGCAGTCTCAAATAAAGGAAAATGAAGAGTAATTTTCCATATCATTTATATTCTTAAGATCAAATGCAATTAGTTTGTCTACAGGGTTCCATTGAAAACCGATAATTTATTCCTAGTGTCTCATTTAATCTATGTCGAATTCATATGGATCTTTCAACTGTATATATAAACATTGATCTACATACAAGAAACTAATATATAGGAAAAATGATTATGGTTTATCTACGAAGCTGGTATAGTATAATTTTGTTGTTGTTGGGCTTAAATAACTATTGATTTGGGTGCCCAAGAAAGTAATAAATCGAATATGGATATATTGGATATCCACATATAGGTATATAGTAATTTTAACATAAGATCTCACAAATAAACTCCCCATGTGCCTTAAGAATTAACGTTTAAATACTAGTAATTTTTTCATCTCTGCACGTGGATTTGTACTTGATATATCCTGGTTAAAATGCCTGAACTTATCCTGATCTTGATTTTTAGCACGAGAATGCCAGAATACAAGGATAGACCATCCCAACTCAAGATTTGTGATTGATTTCTTTTACAGATTGGGAATTTAACAAATCAGAAATGGCTCAATCCACAATTAAAGTCTTACAAAGGAGATTATAGAGTCAAAGAATTTCAGCTCATCCTAGGCTGGTAGGACACAACATTGACAAGTGATTGTGGGTAAAAAAGAAAAGGACAATAGCTCCCAAAAGAGAAAAGGTCTGTTATAGCAAATTTAGATACAAACCGCCCTAAGAATTCCTTTCAACCATTCGGTAATAGCAAATTTAGACACTCAAAGCATATAGAAAAATTATCATATTAAATACGGCAATTAACATATATATATAATATATATAATATGATTCCTGTTAGCAGAACCTAAAGAAACGATGGTAGGCAGCAGCTGGGACGGAAGCATGAAGGAAAGCGACAAGGAGGAGTACGGTTTGGAGCCATTCACTCAAATGCCTGAACTTCTTTCACGCGTAAATGGCACACTTGGGTTTGATTACAAGACAAAGTTACCGGATGCTAAAGAAAGTGGGCAGATGGTTGGTAAGGTCTGTTATGCTCTAATAGGTCTGTTGTCTGTTATGCTCTAATAGGTCACCGGAGTCTTGTCGGCAAAAGGAATCTATTCGATAAATCACAGCAAGCCCAAATCAACCAAACCCTAAATCATTTTGAGCATTGACAATCAAAGCCAAGGGAATAGAGATCTACCTGGACAATCGGTGCGAATCGCGAAGCAAGATATTTGTATCAGATTGGCAGAGAAAGAGGGAGACGATCGGTGCTTTCCAGAGGCATCCAAATCGGGATGAAGCTTGGCTGCAAGGAAGAAAGGGCAGACGGGAAAGGAGAAAGGAGAGAGAAAATTTTGTTTATATAGGGACAAACTTGTAATATTTTGAAAAGCATGAGGGCATTTTAGTCTTTACGCGCTGTTAAGCGCTCCGGAATAGGTATTACGGGGGAAGGAGTCGGTAATAGCTAAGAACCCTTTAACGCCCTTTGAACGAAATGGGAATTCCTAAGGAATTCCTATTCCTTATACATTCTTTCAACTAAACGAGGTAATAAAAATTGACAGGGAATAGAGGGGGAATGGCTTAGCCATTCCCCCAACCGAACACGCGGTAAGGGTTTAGGAACTAGTGACGATACATTATTTCTCTTGAACTGATCTAGCTCCTCTTGCATGGTTAAAATCCAGCTTTTCTCTTTTTCAGCTTCTTCAAAACTTTTAGGTTCAATTTGGGATATGAAGGTTGAAAATTCACATATCTCTCTAGTTCTTTTTTTACTCCTAACTTCTTGAGATATGTCACCTATGATTTGTTCTTGTGGGCGATCTTTTACATATCTCTAGTTTTTAGGTAAATCACTATGCTGAATTTCTTGTCTTTACAAATTTTCTAAAGGTGGAGCCACGGTTTCTTCTCTAGATGAGCTTTCCTTATTGTTCTTGCTATCATTTAGACACATTTCATCCATGTGTTTCTTTAAGTTCTCTAAATCTTCATCATCATCATGAACTTCTTTTTCTAAATGAATTGATTCATCAAAAACTATATGGACAGATTCTTCAACATTTAGTATTCTCTTGTTGAAAACTCTATAAGCCTTGGAATTCATGGCATATCCTAAAATTATTGCTTCATCACTTTTGGCATTAAACTTTTCTAATGGTTGTTTCCATTATTTAGAACAAAACATTTGCAACCAAAGCTCCTAAGATAAGAGATGTTTGGTTTTCTTCATTTGTACAGCTTATAAGGTTTCTTTGAGATAATTGCTCTAATTGAGACCTATTAAGGATATAAGCTGTTGTGTTTACAGCTTCAGCTCAAAAGTACTTAGGAAGATTATTCTTACAAAGCATAGTCCTAGCCATCTTTTTTAAGGTTCGATTCTTTTTCTCCACAACTCCATTTTACTGGGGTGTTCTTGGTGCAGAAAAATTGTGTTTCAGCCTTTTTTTATTGTAAAACTTCTCAAACTCATCATTTTCGAACTCTCTTCCATGGTCACTCCTAATTCCAATAATGGCTATACCTTTTTCATTCTCAACTCTCTTACAATACCCTATGAAAGCTGATAATGCATCATTCTTATAAGGAAGAAAATAGACCCAAGTATACCTAGAGAAATCATCAACTATCACTGAGCCATAAGATTTTTCACCTAGACTTGTGGTGCTTATTAGACCAAAAAGATCAATATGCAGCATTTCAAGAGGTCTCGATGTTGATACAACATTTTTAGATTTGAAAGAAATTCTAACTTGCTTTCCTAATTGACAAGCTTCACACATCTTATCATTTTCAAACTTTAGTGTAGGTAATCCAACCACTAAGTTTTTCTTAATCAACTTGACATTGTGTTCAAACTTACATGTCCTAGTCTTCTATGCCACAACCAACTGTCATTTTCGGCATTTGCTATTAAACATATTTCACTATTCTTTTTTAGATCTTCAAGAAAGATAACATATATATTTTTCAACATTTTTCCTATGAAGGCAATTTTGTTAGTGCCTATATCTATTATTTCACATTTATTGGAATCAAAACAAACTTTAAATCCTTTATCACACAATTGATTGATGCTTAACAAATTATGCTTCAAGCCTTAAACAAATAACACATGACTGATTTGAGTATAAGGGTTCTTTCCAATCGTACCTATTTTTTGGATTTTACCTTTTGAATCATCTCCAAAGGATACGGTGCCTCTCTTTCTCTTGTCAAGTTAAGCAAACAGCATTTCATCCCCTGTCATGTGTCAAGAGCAACCACTATCCATGTACCATGGCTGTTTTTTCTTATGTTGAGCTTTTGAGCATGTTTCCTTTAGGTGCAACTCAACCTACAAAACAATGGTTCAGTTCTTCTTGATAGGTACCCATACTTTGATGGGTCCTTGAGTGTTAGTGGCACTATTGAACTTTTTGGCATCCAAATTTTTTTGGTTTTCTGCAAGTTTTTATTTCCAACACAATTATAGGATAAGTACCCATGTTTTCCACAACAATAGCATCTAGATGATGCATTGTGATGATTTTTCTTAACATAAGAATTTTTCTTTACAGTATCATTTTTCAAACACTTAAGAGCTACATTTTCATCAAGAGATTTTTACAACGCAACAAATTTATTTTCCAGCTCTACTTTCATTATTTAAAAATCTATTTTTGAATGTTCTAATTCAATTTGCAGAAAATTTCTTTGCTCAAAAACAGAGTTGAAATCATGTTTTATCTGTTTCAAATTTTTTTCAAAGAATGCAGCTTTTTTCTTCAAAGTTTTGTACTTTGAAAACAGACTTTTAAACTCACCGCATAAGCTGTGATACTCATCTTGTAAATCATTCATCGAGATATCACAAGGTGATGAGCATACCTTTATTTCATCATCTTGAGCCATTAAGCAAATGTTTGCTTTCTCTTCTGAGCTTTCTTCATCAACTTCAGTGCTCAAGTCACTATCTGACCAGGCTGCAACTATCATTGCCTTTTTCGACTTTTTGTTCTTCATTGGTGTTTCATTTTTCAGCAATGGGCACTTTGATTTGAAGTGGCTTGGTTTCTTGCATTCATAGCAGATTGGTTCCTCCTTTTAATTTGAATCATTTTTGCTTCTTTTCCATGAAAAGCCTGAATCTTTTCTGAAGCCTTTTTTTGCTAATCTTCTGTTTATTTTACCCATCAATTTTCTAAATTTTCTTGCAATAAGTGCTAGCTCATCATCATCATTGCATGAAAGCTCTTCTAGCTCTTCTTCAAGGATGCTGGCCTTAAATGCAATGTTCTTCTTCTTTTCTTTTGCTTCTCTCTTGTCTTTTTCTTCTTTTTCTTTGAGCTCCAGCTCATGTGTAAGGAGAGCCCTGCATATTTCATCATGTGTGATGATGTTTAAATCTTTGACTTCTCTTATGGCAGTCACTTTTGGTTTCCAAGATTTAGGTAGGCTTCTAAGAAGTATTTTTACTAGTTCATACTCGGGGATAGGTTTTCTTAGTTGGTTGAGTTTATTTGTTATGTTTGTGAACCTATTAAACATGCTAGTGATATCTTCACTAAGCTCCATTTTGAACATCTCATAATTGTGGGTCAAGAGGGCTATCTTGGACTCTTTAACTTGAAAAGTCCCTTCATGAATTATTCTAAGTTTGTCCCACACTTGCTTAGCTATTGTACAACTTGAGACTTTATTAAATTCTGTAGTGGTCAAGGCACAATGCAAGGTGTTGATTGCCTTAAAGTCGGTTTGGACTTTTTTAGTTTTAACCTCGGTCCATTCAGACCTTGTCTTGGGCATCAACTCATTTGTGACTACATTTACAGTTGAAGGAATAAAGAGACCATCAGTGATGACATCCCACATTTCATAATCTATAGCTCTAATGTATATCGATATTCTAGTGCTCTAATAAAAGTAATCAAAGCCATCAAATAGAAGTAGTCTATTTATAGATTGTCCCTCAGCTACAACTGATTTTGAAGAGCCATAGGATCATCTCTAAGGGTGTTAGACCTTTAAGAACAAGGCACTAGTTCTGATATCAATTGTTAGTCCTAAATATGAGTGCTAGAGAGGGGTGAATAGCACTAATTCAGCTTTTTTAGCAAGATTGAGACCTAATCTCAAAATAAGAAAAGTAAAACAATGAAGACAATAGACAAAAGATTTATAGTGGTTCAGTCCAAGACTTACATCCACTACCTTGATTGTCCAACTAAGGATTTTCAAATCAATCACTAAAAACAGTAGAATTCACAAACTTCCACCAAGCTTTTACAAGGTTTAGCCACAACCTTTACACTAGTTTTTCTTGAGCTCAACTAAAACCCCAAAGTGGTTTTTCAAGGCTCAACCACAACCTTTACACTAGTTTTTCACGGGCTCAACTAAAACCCCAAAGTGATTTTCCAAGGCTCAACCATAACCTTTACATTAGTTTTTGACGAGCTCAACTAAAACCCCAAAGTGATTTTTCAAGGCTCAACCACAACCTTTCACAGTGGTTTTTAAAGGGCTTAACCAAAACCCAACACTCAGCTTTTCAAGGTTAAGTTGGAACCTTCAAGCATTCAAGCAAACCTAGCTTGAATCAATTATTTAGAGTGAATCCCTCACTCTAAGTATACAAAGATGAGTAGAAAAGAAAGTATCTATGATCACAAATTGATCTAAGTGGTACATGGTACAGTGCTAAATGGAAATACAAAAGATAGGTATTTGAATGTAGTGAAAAGTATAAAGAATTTCTAAGTTTTCTGCTTTTTCTTGGCTTGAATATGATGAAATCTTTCTAAAAGTTACCAGAAGTTAGTTCCTTGCCATTTGAAGATCTTTTTATACTTGGAAAAACATGTCTGATAGTTGTTGGACCATTTTTTACTGTTAAAAACAGTTTAGGGTAGGTTCTAGTCGTTAATCTGTCTTGTAGTAGCTTGGTGCATGTTGTAGACAGAGAGTTCTTAGTCGACTAATATATATTTCTTGGTCGACTAAGTTGATTTTGTCTCGATCGCAGATTTTGGCAAAGAGCACTTAGTCGACTAACTCATTTTCTTGGTCGACTAAGTCGATTCTGTTTCCCAATATGCTTCAACCCGTCACTTCTCCAATTTGAACTTTGGTCAACCAATGTTCTTCATTATTCAACTGAAGATCTTCCTTTACGTTGAGCAATCTTATTCCTTGGCCATTTCAACCTCTTATGTACTCATTTGAAATATTCCCTTATTATTTCTTTATAACCATATGTCTTGCACACTTGGGTAGAAATATTAGACACACCAAGATGGGAATATTTTATTATCATAAAAAACTAATAGAGCCAACAGATATTATACTATTGGTCGCAAGTTTTATCACTCACTTCTTAACCATAGCTTACTATTCGAAAATTAGTCGCACTTTTTATGCTTACTTATTTAAAAGATTGAACTAATCTCCTTCATATCAAATAAAGAGGTAACTTCCTTGTTGTGAAGTTGAGTGTTCTCTTTTGATCACATATAACAATGAGTAATATTCATATGAATAGTAGTACTCATACTAACCCATGAAGGACTTGCCCATGGAATATTAGCAATTGAATGTCAATTTTGAAATTAATCTAATACATATGTGCTATACAAAAGCATTACTAAGTGCGAATACCAATTCAATCATAAGTTGGAGCAATATAATTTTAGCTTTACCAAATGTATATGAAATCCTCATGGAGAAGTGAAGAAAAACAAGAGGAAAACTACCAAGTGAAAGAGGTTCACTTGGTGATCATATCCAAATTGGCACTACACAAATTCTCCTTACTCAGATTTTGTTAAGAGGAAAAGCTCGTGGAACAATGATCTTCCTCATATTGATAGTGGTTTTCTACTTCCTGTGTAGCAATAATAACTTTACTAGGCTAGTCTCATATTGGCAATGATTTTCTTCTTTTATGTAGCAATAATAGCTTCATTATGCTCACTTCATATTGGCAGTGGTTTTTTTTCTTCTGTGTAGCAGTAATAGCTTTATTGGACTTGTCGAGAGAAGAAAAGGATTATGTAGACATCAGACCAAAAATGAGATAAAGTGCTTATATCCCATGTTATTACCATTATTATCTTTACACGCATTACAATGACTACACAATTTTTAAACGATTATAAAAGTACTTTTGTTAGTAACACTTTTTATAATATTTTTGTAATTTTTGATTGCACCATACAAAATTTTAATAGCATTATTGGTCACATACATTAACAAAAAGAAAAACACTTTTGATATCACTACTAAAAACAAAAAAAAATTAAAGTCTAAAATAGTTAAATTTTTAAGATTTTAATATGTATATATATATTACCTAAAGAATTGTCGATAGAATCCAAAATTTATTTTAGTGATAGTAATTATCTTATATTATAATTATTCATTAAAAAAACTATTATTTTTCAATAATAAAATTTCCACACAAGAAGCAGGAAAGTCTATACATACATAAGTTATGTTCCAAATGCATAACGCATGGAGGATGTTTTCAAGTACATAATGCTAGGTGATGTTCCAAATATATAACATACAAGTGACGTTCCCAAATGTGTATCGCATAGGTGACATTCTCAAATGCGTAATACACACGCACCAGTAATGTGCAACACATAGGTGGCGTTCCCAATATGTAATGCACAGGTGACATTCTCGAATATATAACACATTTCAAGTGCATAATGCACAAGTGACGTTCCAAGTGTGTAACGCACAAGTGACGCTCTTAAGTACATAACGTATAAGTGATGCTCTCGAGTGCGTAACACATCTATTTCCTAACCACACGTAAAGTATGCAAGAATAATAATAATAATAATAATAATAATAATAATTTTTTTATTTTTAGTTGTACACCTCTAATTTTTATATGGCACTTTCTTTCGTTTATAATTGTTTCCATTCATCCTAGTTATTGTCATAATGAATGAAAAATCTAAATGCGTCGTTATGACTTCTCCACATTATTTTTATTTTTATTCCTCACCACCTGTTACAATAACACTTACGTTTCAAGGACTACTACGATTCTCTTCTTTGTTACCTATAGTGCACTATTTTTTACTTGTTGCAACACATCTCTTTCTACTAAAAAAACCTCTAAATTATATTCTCTATTGCCTTTCCCGTTTTCCATTATTGTAGTCATATTTTAAAACAGATATCTTGATTAATCGGATTTGGATTTTATTATAATAAGATCAATTATATTATATTTTTTTTATTTTTACCACATATTTATTTGAAAATTTTGAGAACATTACAAGTATTATATCAATGGATTTTAATAGTGACCCCTCTAGATTATGTGACAGAAACAGGAATTAGTTTGAATTGTAAAGAAAAATTAGGAAGAAGACAGTTCTCAAGTCTTGATTGTTTCTTTTGAAGTGGGCAATCTCCTTACTCTTTCCTTCTTTTTCTTGTTCTTGTCGTTGAAAATTATGTAAAACAACGCAAGTCAACAGCTCTATAAAATGTTCACGCGAGGAAAATGAGGGTTTCATGTAATTGCCCATTCCTTAACTTGTCTTGGGCTTACGTTATAATAGAAGTTGTATTTTGATAAAAAAAAAAATTTGTTAGTTTTAGAGATGTCAATTTCATTGGAATTTAGTTAAAAATTCGAATCTTCACTTTGACGGGAATGAATGACTGCAGAAACAGAGATGGAGGAGATGAAGAATTCGCCGCCCTAAAATATTAGATATATTTTTTTATACAAGACATAACTTTTTTGAATTTATAAGTTTTATTTGGTGAACTTGCATACTTTTTGATTTAGTTGTGTTTTTATTTTCTAGTTATATTTGTATTTTGTATGTCGAAACTTTTAATAATTTTACTTTGTTCTATATTGAATAGTGTATCCGATTGAATTTAGTTTAAATTATTCTTAATTAATTAGATTAATTGAACACAATAAATTAACAAAATATTGAGTATTTAAATTTAAGAATTTTCAAATTTATCTGTTAGTTCCCCGTGGAGGTGAGAATGAGAAGATATTTCTTTCTTAAGGCGGCGATAGGGATGGGTATGGGAACTTACACGGAAAAAAATTATCGGTTGACCAATAAAATCTTTCTCTTGTTTTTTGTTTTTTGAAAAAAAAAAGGTAAATAAATAGATTCAGAGGTAATTTTATTTTATTAATTTACTTTTAAGTAATGGATAAATTCATGAATGATGTTCTCTCGTTAGTCCCAATTAAAATATAAGAATTTGATCAACAAATTGTTACCACATTATATAAAGCAAATAATATAAGACAACACTTCTAATATAAATACCATATCCTCAAATGTGGTTAAAAATTATGTTGGATATACTCAGATGTAGCACCAAGCTTATTATGATTGAAAATGTAGAAGTAAATCATAAATATTTTTTTTTTATAAAATTTGATTATCCTTTTGTAGAATTTTTCGTTTTATGTTCTTAATTGGGGCATACTACCCAAAAAATAAAATAAAAGAAATTTGAAATCAATACAAGGTGTCCACGTAATCCCATATGCTTGGAAACTTTATAATCACGAGGGCGGCTAGCTACAATGCTTGACTTTAGAGATAAGGGATCCAAATCCAAGGTCAAGGCTATCAATTTTAAGCTAAAGAAAATCACTAAATTCCTTTTCCTCTGGTTTTGTTGCTCCGGGAGCTGACCCAAGACATACTTACCTTTCTTCATTGGTCTTCCAATTCTGAATTCTCCTTGCTGTATATAAAATCTGTGCACTTCCCTTTACTGCCACCCAAATTCAAGTGCAAGCTTGCCCATCATTAATAATTAAAAATATCTTTATGTGGATTAAAATTAAATAATTAGAAAGTCCCTCTCTGGATTTTATTTTTTCCCTTTTTTTTGGTTAAAATATTGGCGATATAACCACACATTTTGGATAGGCATGAAATGCAAAATTAATACAACTGGATAAGTAGAAAACTTGAAAAGATTAGAAGGATAGGTGCAAATTGCTGGTCTGATCATAGCCTACAAACAAATGGTTGATTTGATGTGGGAATTTGTGCTCTTCACCTTTCAAAATTTTGTGTGGTTCATATTCGTATCATCTTTAATAATAATAATAATATTATTATTATTATATCTGAACTTCAATTCACTAAAAAAAAGGAGAAAAATCTAATTAAAGCTGGTCATATTAAAAGGAGAAACGATGATTGGATTCCATATTTAATTCATTTGTCACTATCATTTTCTTTCACTTTTGGTGATATTTGTGTAGCTCTCAATGCATATGCCATTTGCTTTTCTTTTGTAGCATATGAGAGAGAGAATTAGACAATTGGTTTTGGATTTTTCTTCGAGAGAAATATGTGGTCAGTATTAAAAAGAAAAACTATTTATTTTGATTAAACAATATTTATATTATTAATTATACTATGAATCTTTTATTTATATGTGTATTATCCTGTTTTTAAATATTCTAAGATGTTCTTTTTTTTAAAAAAAAATGAGCAAACAGTCTGTACAAAAGAAAGCTTGTGATCTTCTTTAACATGGGTTGATCCCAAAAAAAACAAAAGAAAAAAATATATATACTTTTTTTTTCCCATTTTTTCACCCACACACACTAGAGTGACTAGACCGATGATGATAAACGCTAGAACCAAATCCCAAACCTCAAACCTTTTGGAGCCGAAACGAAGGAAGATTACCACCACTTAACGTGCTGATAGGCTTAAAGTATTACCTGTTTTCACACTTAAAACAGGGTTTCCTTTGGGAAGGGGAAACGCATAAAATCAAAGCCCAACACCACATGCAAAAGTTCACTGGTGCAAATAGCTTTCCATTTGTAAATCCATGTTCATTACCCAATTAAAAATTTACAAAGTAGAATAGGAGTCACGCTCAAAGATTCCCGGAAGTTCACCTTCAAGATAAGGTACTTTTTTTTGGTTTTATGCCAATCCCTCCTCTAATTTTTTGTTTTGTTTTCTCCATAGAAAGAATAAAAGGGCGGACACCTCTTTGTTTTTTCTTGCAGAGAAATAAAAAGTCCACAAAGCTTGACTTTGCCCTTGCTTGCTTGCTACCCTCTCTCTCATCAATCCAAAGACAAATATCCAATTTTTTCGGCCACGCGTCATATCTAAAAGCACCAATCAAGTGCCTTCACGTGTCCCTGCAAAGTTATCTTTAATCGTTGTCCTAAGATAAGGTTCTTTTATGATGGAAAAATATATGTCTCACATTATTAAAATACATTGGATATGGTCTACAATTGCGAAATTGGTTGGTGGGTTGGGATCTTCTGGTCCATTTCTATCTCTCTCTCTCTCCTTTTTTCTATGATATATGTTAAGAGGAGGGGATCTGCTACTAGGTTTATGCCTTGTTGATAAGATTTTTAAGAGTCAAACTTATCCTAATTAAGGTTTAAGGACAAATTATATTGGACAAATCATGATAAGTTTGATACATATCGCGTATTATAACAGATGATTAGATCCAAATCAAGGTTTTGGATATATGAGATAAAATCTAGGGTAGAAAGAGCTCTTTTGACTCATTTCTTGTTCTCAAAGTATCTATAGAACAAAAAACTATATCTAATAAATAAGCAATTTATTTAAACACTCTCAAGACTCATTCAAAGCCAATGGTAAAAAGGATTTAAAAAATATATCTAAAATGAACTCTCAAGTCTAGTTTGATCTTTATATCCCTTTCTTAGTTATTTAGTTAAACAAATTTTTTTTCAAGTAATTAAAATATTTGGTGGAAAATTCAAAATTAACATTTTTATTTTTTTTATCTCCTCTTGTCAATAAGAGAAATATGTCTATGATGCATAAAATCAACATCCACTTGTGTTGTCCCAAAATCTTTAAAAATACTTAAATGTTAACGAGGGCATGAATGGTTTGGATAGATAGCGACCACCCATCAAAATATTCAACTTATTGACCAAATACAACTTTACAAGCCAAAGGCTTTGAAAGACATAATAATAACTTAAATATTCCTAATGGACTAGGAAAGAATAAGAAAAGGGAAAGAAAATTTTTAAAAAAAAAATCTCATCATTCTTTCTGGTACAAGTGTACAGTGATCCGTGAAATCAATCCCCACCAACAATCAAATGTGGGCTACCACCTCATGCCACGTGGCATTGTTTAAGTGGTCCAGTAGTATCCCATTAGGGTTTCTATTAGGAGTCCTAATCGATTTGAAACACCTTTCTTTCCACATCAAGTGCCAAGTTAACCAAATTGATGAAAAAATGGGCAATTTGGTCATTAAAAAGAAGATGGTTTTTCTGACATGAAAATGTTGTAATAATTGAAATCTTAAAAAAATTGACCAGAACATTTAATCTGATTTGGTGAATCTGTGCCTTCCTATATTACATCCTGACCATCCCTTCCATAAATGTGGAAACACAAATCTTACTCTCAATTCTTATGTCGGAATCTCTTGCAATGACTTTTATATCCCAAAACTTTGAAGAAGAAAAAAATCAAAGCCCCTTTTCAATTTTTATTTTTTTCCTTAAAAATCCGAAATAAATATTAACATATACATTTCCTTCTTATATTATTTTTAATAACTATAAAACATTATTTAGTTAAAAGATTCCTTTAGGATAATTAAACCTATCTATAAGATTAAAATTTATGATTGTATCTACATTATTCTTCTTCCTAGTTTTGGACATAATTAGAAAAGTACTATTATGCAAAACATTAGCAAGTACAATATATTATCAAATAATTTATTAAATTTTTTAGCTTCAAAAAGGGAATTCAAATTATCTTACTCAAATTTTAGGATGCTTAAATAAAATTATTTTTGTTGCAATGGTGGTGTTCCAAACACGTTCTTGGTTGGAACTATAAGGAGAAATGGCAAACAATGTGCATTTTATTGCTACAGAGAGCAAGTTGTTGTTTGCTTGAGCTGCAATTTCAGCAGTGTCTTGACCCAAAAGGCATTTCTTTTTATCCTATTTTGTTATGCATTGAACTAGTTTGATTAATATAACTTAAGAACCATCTTGATCTTGTCCAGACTGATGGGGTACTGGACCAACAACAAACACCATCGAACCCGCAACAATTGGAAGTTTCTAGATCCATTACACACCAACAAAGCTAGGTCGTACGAGTAGGGCACAGATAAAGGAGCCTTGCTGAACGTGCGAGATAGAACGTTTGGTGCACTAGACCCACGCATATGTATGACACACACATGAGCCACGCACACCAGAGCTCACACGCCAGAAGGCCACTTGCACTCAACTCGCCCGCCAAAGGATTGCACACACTTAGCTCACATGCTAGGAATTTACGTGGACATAACCTGCACGCAAGAGGGCCATGTGCACTCAAATTACATGCTAGAAAGTCACATGCATCATAGCCGCGCATTAAAGGGCCGCATACGAGAGGGCCACGCACTAGAGAGAGGGTCGCGCACCATTAAACCACACACACGCCGTGCCTCAGGGACTTGCGATTGTATGCAAGGAAGCCATGCACGAGTCGAGTAAACAAACAACCGTATGCAGGTAATTTATTAAGGTTGAAATTCTTGTGTAATGTCGTGAATAAAAGAGGTGATTAAGTTTTAGGATTTTAAGTTAATTGTGTTCTATTAGGCATAGAATATTCATCTTATTTATGTTATTCTTTTATGTTATTTATTTTACTTGTACTTTAAGTAAATTTAAAATTCTTTTAGGAGGGTTTAGTATTGTGGAAGTCTTCTACTTTCTTTGCAATTTAAATGAGTGTAATGATTTTATAATGTTTGGTTTGTAAGTAAGTGAAGGGAATGCGCTTAAAACTGTAATGCCATTACAATGAGGTGAGTTCAAGGAGAAAAAGAGAAAGTTAAAATATTTTTTCCTAACTTATCCCCGACACTCTCTTTCTATTTTCTCTTCTTTTTCTTCTTTTCCTTCTTCCTCTCCCTGCTCACCTGCACATTTCAGTGAAATCCTCTTATGCATGATGGCTGTTGCTGTCCTTACAACACACAAAAAGCAGGACTTGACTCTTGCACATGTTCTTTAGGGTTTCCTAAAAGCACCCCTCATTCCAATTTGAAGCCTATCAGCATAAGCGCATGAAAGCATCTATTTTTTTTTTTTTTGAAGAAGATGAAAGCATCTCGTTGATTTGTAAAATATAGAAGGGATGAACCCTCACTTTCAAATGGAAAGCATCCTTCCTAGCACTTGTTGCAGGCAAATGGAGCAGCCTGCTTTCTATTTGTTAAAAATTTTTTTATTAAAAGTATTTATTATTTATTTTAAAAAATAAAAAGAGAAATTATTAGTCAAAAAGTTTAAAGATGAAAAAATTAGAAAATTCTTTGGATAATGGTTTTTATTGTTCATGTGATAATTCTAGACACTATTATTTTTAATATTTATAAGTTTAAGGTAAAACTAAATATTTAGTAATTTTATATATTTTAATATTTAAAAATTAATATTAAAATATTATGTTATTTTTGTCATGTTATCATGTAGGGTAAAATACTCTATCACTCCTAATTTTTAAACATAATTACACATAAGTCCAATAGTTTGTAAAAAAGACACTCTGCCCCAAACAGCTAAACGATGTTAATATTTAAACTGAAATGTCTAAAATGTCTTTATTTTTTATTTACTTTTTTTAGACTTTCTTATGCCGATCGACCACCCTATAACCGAATCTGGCTCATATTCGGCTGAATTTCTCAAGGAGCACCAAATTCGGTGCTCCTAAGACTACCAAAATCGATGCTCTCAAGGAGCACCACGTTGGGTGTTCCCCAAAGAGCACTCGATCGATGCTTCCACCCATGATGGGTGCTCCTTCAAGAACACTCGATCAGTGCCCAGTTTTTTTTAATAAGAAAAAAAAATAAAAAATTATAATTTATATGTTATGATAATTTTTAAAATTGAGGAAGGGTAAAATTATCTTTTTAATGTTGTTAAGTCATCAAACTAACAAAACTATTAATAATGGACTAATTGTTGGACTTATGTGCTCAGCAAAAAATATTCTTTTAGGGTGGACTATCTATTTTGAAAACTAATAGATCCGCATAGAATTATGACTAAAATTTAGGAGGTGGAGGCATTCTAACTTATTATTTATTATTTCAAGGGATAAAATTGAAAAGTTAAAAATTTATATTAAAAAGAATGTAAGTTTATTCAACTTTGTATTTACATACATAAAGGTAATTTGTAAATTTATGCTACATTCTCAGTAAAGTGCTTTTAAACCAAACATTATAATATAATCTTCCTGTTAATTATATTCCTTGCAATCATAACTTTCTCATGTTATAACAAACATTATAATGTTATTTTCTCAACAATCATATAACTAGTAAAATACCAAACGTCACTTTAGGTTTAAGATGAGTTTTCTCTATAAATAACTTTTTAATGTTTTGTTTTAAGGCACCAAATTTACCAATCAAGCTATAAACCAAGTTATTCGAAAGTTAGAGTCTTAGGCTTGCTTACGAGATAGATCATTACAAGATAGGCTTGCTTAGTCTTTGCAATATTCAGGCTTGCTTAGTCTTCGCATTATTCAGTATCATTACAAGTTTTGCTTAGTCTTTGCAATATTTAGCATTAGTTTACGCAGTATTCAGTATCATCACAAGATAAGCTTTGTTAGTCTATGCAATATTCGGCATCATTACTAGTTAGTCTTCGCAATATTCAACATCATTGCGAGATAGATTATTACAAGATAGACTTGCTTAATATCCACAATATTCAATATCATTATGAGATAGATAGGCTTGCTTAGTCTCAATCACAAGATAGGCTTGCTTAGTATCCACAATACTTAGTATCCACAATACTTAGTATCATTACGAGATAGAAAAGCTTGCTTAGTCTCGATTATCATTACAAGATAAGCTTGTTTAGTATCCATAATATTCAGTATTATTATGAGATAGATAGGCTTGCTTAATCTTCGTAATATTCAGCATCATTACAAGATAGATCATTATAAAATAGGCTTGCTTAGTCTCTGCAATATTTAGCATCATTACAAGATAAACTTGCTTAGTATTTGCAACAGGAGCAGAGCTAGCCAATTTTTATTGAGGGAGCCAAAGATGAAAAAAAATAAAAGCTAAAAATTTTTAAAACTAATATGTTGAGTTTAACCAACAATAAAAAAATTCATAATAGACAATAATTTTATATAATATGTAAATAGCAAAATAAAAAAAACTTATAATAGTTATTTAAGAAAGTTGTACTCGACGATGTTTCCTAAATTCAAATTCATCAATTATTGACTCAATACTAAAAAGACTAGCAATGTCTTTCTCAATATAAATAACTAAATTATCTGCAAGAAACTCATCATTCATTTTGTTTCGGAGTCTTGTCTTCACAATTTGCATTGTTGAAAAGGCTTTCTCTGTAGTTGCTGTAGAAACCGTAAGAGTCAAAATAAGACGAATTAAACTATCAATCAAGTGGTAATTTTTTGACTTTTTTGTTTCTGCTAATCTCTGACACAATTTAGAAAGTGTCTTAATATCTTCAAAACTTTGATGATGAGGTATATCGAGCTCGTAATGCCTCAATTGATAGGAAATTTTCATATCATTGGTCATAATCCTCGGTCAGGTTCTATATGAAAAGCATCAATTTCTTCAGAATTAAGCCTTGGACGTTTCGATTCACACTGTTGTTATTCATTAGTTGAAGTGTTAAGGTTTGGTGGTTCAAGTATAGGAGAATCATTTGAGTGATCTACTTCTTTTGTTTTAAAAAATTTGTCAATTGTTTTCAACTTATTCATATCTTAATCAAACATGAAAAAAAAAAAACAATGTAGTCAACATTCAATATTCTTATTTATTTATATTTAAACTTAAAAAATAAAATATAAAACTATAATGAATAAAATATAAATAATTAAATACGAAATACAGGATTTCACATAATAGTTAAATAATATAAATAGAAAGAAGAAAGTAAAAGAAAACTTTACCTTATCTTAATTTTACACAATGGTGGTGAGTGATATTTGTCTTTTTTTGTCCAAACTCACAAGCTCATAAATCTCTTTTGAAGAATAAGGTGTGTTTCAGTGATGAGTTACGAAAAAAGAGAAATAAAAATAAAAAGAGGCAAAAGAGAAGAGAAAAAGAAAAAGAAAAAGAAAAAGAGGTGTGGAGAAACTTAAATTAGGGTAAAGTTAAGTAGATTTGTGAAGTTGTTTGATTTTTTTTATATTAATTATTAAATAAAAAATTTATTTTGAATGTGCCATTAATTTTTTTTTTCTTTACAAAAATTTTTCAAAAATTTTGGGGGAGCCATTGATAAAATATATATACTAAATAAATATTTTTAAAAATTTTGAGAGGGGCCACGGCTCCCCCATTCTTAGCTTACCCTTCGCCCGTGATCTGCGACATTCACTATCTTAACGATATAGGCTTGCTTAGTATTCATAGGCAAGATTAAGCAATACTCAAGCATCACACGAATCTTGGTTAAAAGTTTAAGTCCGTGACATTAATAACATGCCAAGTCTGTAACATTAATAACATGTCATAAAATTTTTTTTTGTCTTACTTAATGCCTTTATCAAAAAATGATATCTATGTAATTTTTCATATAGAATAAACAAATACATAATGACAAATAAATCATATTTATCCGATAATCATGTTACAAATAAAGTTATAAGATTCCTTCAAAAAAGAAAAAAAGAACACGATACCATCTAAATCATATTAAAGCTAAAAACTTGTATAATTTGAATGATTTATCTTATAATTTAGATATTTTTAATATTTATTTTAGGGATTTTTAAGTAAAGAACTCTTTTGCTTTATTTATTATTATTTGAATAATACTTGTATAATTTAATTTATTGTAAAAGGCAGATAGGAAAATAACAAAATTCTAAGATTTATTTCAAGCTACTTTTTTGCCGAGTAAATTTTAGTTAAAATTTTGAAATAAAATGGAAAAATCCGAAACAACAGGAACACGCGCAAACTCGATGACCTCAAAAAAGAAGAAAAGCAGGACGTTATTTGCATATAAGGGTGAATCCGTCATTACATTTGTCGCCAATGTACGATCCACCGTGATCCTCTTAATCCTCCGAGTCTGATCCAAGTCTTTAAATTCCCAAAATACCCTCCATCTCCTTCTGCCCCCTTCTTATACTCCCTCCTTAATCTCCTTCATTTCCATGCAGCCTCTCTCTCTCTCTCTCTCTCTCTCTCTCTCTCTCTCTCTCTCTCTAAATAACCTCCCTATCTCTGTCTAAATCTATTT
The DNA here is from genome assembly GCA_036013995.1 of Theobroma grandiflorum. Lineage (NCBI taxonomy): Eukaryota > Viridiplantae > Streptophyta > Magnoliopsida > Malvales > Malvaceae > Theobroma > Theobroma grandiflorum. The sequence goes on along the minus strand of CP142134.1, from coordinate 9,538,191 downwards.
ATTTTTATTAATCTATATTTATTTTCAAAATTTGTATTAACAAATAGATAAATAAGATCAGAGTTTTTTTTTTGGTTTTGGCTTGGGCGAGTCATGACTCGGCGATGCTCGCATTGCAGCAACAACGGCCACAACTCCCGCACGTGTCCCACGCGGGGTGGTGGCGGAAACGGCGGAGTTGGCGGAGGAGTGAAGCTATTCGGTGTTCGTTTGACGGACGGGTCGATAATAAAGAAGAGTGCGAGTATGGGAAATTTGTCGTCCGCGCACTACCATAGCTCGTCATCAGCCGCCGCTTCACCTAATCCGGACTCGCCTTTATCGGATCATGTCCGTGACCCGAACCACGTGCCCGACGGCTACCTCTCTGATGACCCCGCCTCACACGTCTCTACAAACCGTCGCGGAGAGAGAAAGAAAGGTGATTACCCCAAAACGTCGCGTTTTGAGTTTTTTTTTTTTTGTTTATCTAACCTTTTTCCGGGGATTTGAGGGTTGCTTATTTGGATTTTGGATAAGGTTCCTTTGGTTGTTTATTATTTATTGAAAGACATAATTTAGACCTTAGAGTATGTTGGTGATCAACTATGTTTTTTTTTTTTTTTGTGATTTGTTTTTGCTTCTTTACTTATTTATTTGTTTGTTTTTATCTTTGTGCCAAATTAAATGAAAAATGTTTATTTAATCCATCGTGTATTAATTATGCTTATTAACTCTTTTTTTGAAAAATATTTTTTTTGTTTTAAAGTTTGCAGAGTGTTTTCTCATTGATTGGCAATTTATGTAGTTCTCAATTTATTTATCGTATATTAAATTCTTGAGTTTTAGTAAAATTTTGTCTAAGAAAATCGAATACCAAGTTTTTCCATTTTTCTTTGTTTTGGGGTTTTGTGAAATTATTTGCAGATGATTAAGTATGAGCAAATGATATTCTTTTGTTTATTTTTTAAGATTAAACTTGTCTATGTATACCCTCAGTTTCTTTTAATGTATTAAAAAGTACTGTACTGTATGATTACTTTTAGTAAATTTAGTTTAATTTTTGAAATAACCATGATTAGGAAATGAACTATTATTCCAGCATGTGTATTATGCTAATAAAATTGGAGAAAAGAGATTAATTCATGTGTTAGTCAATTTCCTTGATTTAATGAAAGTGGGTATGATTGTTTTCCCCTGTTTTTTAATAGCCTCGCCTAGTAGAGCTTTCCATCTTTCTTTTCTTTTTTTTTTTTAAAACCTTTTTATGTTGTTATTATCGGTAGTTTGGTCTTTTGGGGACCACATGAGTAAGGGATATTGGATAATTTGCTGTTTGTTATAATTGAATCTCTCTTTTATTTCACCATGTCTGAACTGTGAATGGAGCTTTTAAGGTATATTGTCTCTGAAAAATTATTGTTTAGAGGAATGCGAGCTTTCCCTTTACAGGGGGAAAAGTCTAAAGCGTGGATCGTGCTTTATGGTTTTGACTTTTCTGTGCTGTTATGATCTCCACTTATTTTCAAGGCAGATACCCTAACTGCTAAGAGAAACCTTGGGAAAAGAACTCTGTAAGCTGTATTAAGGGGTTTATTTGGATGTCCGTCCATGTGTGGGCAGATACAAGTAAACACTGGCTGGTACATGATGTGAAGCTTAAGTGACTTCTTTGTTTTCAAGTTTACTCAATTTTTATTGTATTAATCAAACAGCTATAAATGGTAACTCATAGGAGAACAGTGTTTAGAAAATGAGATGTTCCATGACCCATAATTAAAATTTAGTTGTGAAACTGATATTTCAGTTATTTATACCTGCTGATTCTAGTTTCCCGAAATATTTAGGTTCCAACAGAACTGTCATTCCTGGGAAATAGAAAGTAGTTTTTAGGTGAGAACTTGGATTCCTTTTCAATTTAGTTTACTTTCTTTTATGTAAATTATCGGCTGAAAGTTTTGTTCCATACCATTAAGGAAATTTTAAGTCTTAGATTAACTTTAATAATTGTTATATGTTTTCTTCTTAATTTTTGGGGAACACTACTTTTTGCTGCATGTGTCGAATAAGTTGATTCTTACCTTGTGACATGAGTTATTTGAGTGATCTAGTAGGCTTCTTTACAAGTAAATTGAGAGAGTGTAGTATTGGTTTGGAAGATTGAGGCTTCAACAGTGTCTTACCCCATTCTTTTGGAAAATAGGCTCATGATTGTGAACTCAGAGCAGGGATCTAGCCAATGCAATATGATCTTGTACAAGAGTTTGAATTGTGCCAGTTTCTGCAAATATATGATTGGTATTGCATTGAGTTTCATGATAATGTAATTGTTGGTATTTGGATCCTGTGGTAGATTTCTGTGGATTATATTGGTAGCAACAATTGATATGCTCTGCATTTCAAGGTGATTCCATCATCTGTTTCCTTCCTTATGTTATGTCATGGCTGATGAGGACATCCAAGTCTACTGGATATACCTCCAGCAGTACAGTTGTTTGGGTAACTACTTTGCATTCTGGTTATCATTTTGAACTACTTATTTTAGTTACATGCATTATTTGCTTTCAAAGCTAGGAATGACCTTCCAAGCAGGCAAAATTATCACATTGTTTCTGCTTGAACATCAATGGTTGGTTGACCTTATGTACCATAGTCCTTTGACTCAACCATAATAGAGGAGAGGATAGGGGGTGGGTTTTTAGTTTAACTGTTGGGATGGAATGAAAATATATATTGACTTAATTATATTTATTCTTAGCCATAATATCTGAAGATATCCAATTAAATTTTGGCTGCTTTACAGGTGTCCCATGGACTGAAGAGGAACATCGGCTCTTTCTAATTGGCCTCCAGAAATTAGGGAAAGGGGATTGGCGGGGTATAGCCAGAAACTTTGTTATGTCAAGGACACCTACTCAGGTAGCAAGTCATGCCCAGAAGTATTTCATCCGTCAGAGTAATGTTACCCGAAGAAAGAGACGTTCAAGCCTTTTCGACATGGTCCCAGATGATATGGTTTGTCTTGCTTTTTTATGTTGTTTCTGCATTTGCTAAAAGTTAGCTACACAGCATATCATTGAGCACATTAGATTTGGCATGCAACATGGCCTATCTGAACATAGCCACATAATCAATGTATAGAGGATAAATTTATAATAGTGCTAAAGAGCTTACCTTTGTCCATCACTGAAGGGATTTTAATAAATAGCATATTAGGATCATTGTCAACAATGTGCATGTGAATATGAAATGGTGTTACCGTATAGCAAAGGAGATTAACTACATATACAATCTAAATTAGAGGTGACAATTTGGCAGGGTGTTTGGTTTCAGGTTGGGCTATTTGGGAGTTGTTGACTCTTGAGCCAATCTGAGTTTGCGTTTTGTGCAGCTTCAGATTAACCTTTGTTGTATTTACTTTGCTAACAAATAGCAACTGAATTTGGTTCGAGGTCAGATATAGGTTCAGTTTGTTTTGGTTTTTATGCCAATTGGGTTCATGCTGTTGAATTCCGATTGAATTCAGGATTGGTTTAATGGTGTGCCATTTGGATGGGGTAGTTTCTTTATTTTCTAAACTAAATGTACAGTACTTTTTCTCATCAATTCTGGTTCGATTTACTTCTCCATTCTTTTGCAGGCTACAGATACTCCCCCAGTGCCTGAAGACCAAGTTTTGCTGTCTTCTTCTTCACAGGTAGAAGAAGCGGATAATGCAAATTCAATACCTTCATTAAATCTCTCTCTCAACTCTGAATTTGAGCATGGAGAAGCTGCTTCACAAGAAACAGTTCAAGAAACTGAAGAAACCATGATGGGATCAAGTGAATTCACACCAATGGTCCATGGTTTCTTCCCACCTTATTTACCTGTTCCTTACCCATTTTGGCCGCCAAATCCAGCCCCTCCTCATGAAGAGAAGGGCATAGAGGCATCTCAACATCAGGTACTGAAGCCGATTCCGTTGCTTCCCAAGGAACCTGTCAATCTAGATGAACTAGTTGGAATGTCTCAGCTTAGTATAGGAGAGACTGAGAATGGCCATAGAGAGCCATCACCGCTATCCCTGAAACTGCTAGGAGAACCATCGCGACAGTCAGCATTTCATGCAAATGCACCTGTTGGTGGCACAGATTTGAGCAAGGGCAAGACTGGTGCAATCCAAGCGGTTTGAACTGCAGGGAAGGAGGATGGTACTTCTATCTTATTTTGTGTTTTTTTTTTTTTTTTTGGCATTACCGTAGTTACTCTAAGGTATTTAGTTTTATTTTTTGATAGCATGAAATTTCTGGTCCTTACAACATAGGTTAAGATCAATTTCTGGGAAATATTTATTCATTCTAACTGTAAACAGCTAGAAGTTCTAATAATCAAATGGGTTTTAGCAGTGAATGCCTTGGCCTCATATCAAGTCCTTGTATATTAGCTTTGACACACACTGTTCTTCGGGGCTAGTGTACGTATGGTTCCTGTGGATGTTAGGTTCTTTTGGCCTTTTGAAACATGGAGAACCACAGTAGCATAATGTGATCTATTAGTGCTTTTTTACTTTTTATGTAATTGGAAAATGCCTAGTTTGATATTTGATGAGATTTGGCCAATTCAGTCGGTCATAGTTGCAAAACACCTCGAACAACTGCAAAATTTTTCATCATTCAGCTGGAGTACCTAATTTTCTGGAAAATATTAAGCATGCAGCTTTGAGTTAAGAACAATTGGACCGTTAAGGGGCTATTATCATGAAGGAATAACATTTTATTTTTTCAAGCTTGCGAATGGGGTGTGCACAAACTAGCTATCCCAGGCTTGATTAATGTGATTCCATTCTTCTAGGTTTGGGCATAAAACCTATTGTTTTGCCAAATACAATTAATGATGTTAAGAGGAACCATGCATTGTGAAGAAATTATGTTTTTATATCACAAATTTGATACTAGGCATAATATTGAAACAAAAATAAGATTGATATCCTATAATCTTGAATGTAGGTAAATGAAAGTAAATTTGGGATTCCTATGAACGATAAGATCTGAAATGTTTGGTGATCCTGATGTAAACGATCTCCTCACTAATTCCCTACTCATTTTCATTTTACAACAAAAAGGACCAACGTCAAATGTTCCAGGATCCTAAAGCTTTTACAAAGTCTTGAGGAAATCTGGTGTGTGATGATTAGAATAACCCTCTAATCTTTAAACTTGTGATCAACATTTACGCTGCATGGCTGTCTTTCTAAACTCTGGAGATTAGAATAACTAGACGAATTTAATTACCAACAAATGCTTTAATGGTGTCTACTTTAGATGAGTCACTGTATATTAGGTTGTAGATTTTGATGGGTTTGCTCTTATATGGTAACAAATTAACAATTGCATGTATAAAGTTTCCAAGACCTGAAAAATTTACCACCTCCAAACTTTTCAACTAAGACGCGTGTAAATAATAGGGAAAATGATGAAAAGGGAGTGGGTCATTCTCATCTCGCACATTCTTGGTGTGAACCAAAAAGAAGAAGAGGATACGTATAGAGTTGCAAAATATATATTAGGCAATGGTGTCAACAGAGACGACAAAATCAATAAAAGAATTCTTCTTTTTTTTTTTTTGCGTGTGTTATTAATATTTGTTGTCACGTACATTCATATTAATTTATAAATTACTCTATACAATTAAAATTGAAACATATTTTTTAATGAAATTCATTCAATACAATTTAAATTTTTTATTTATAACAAATCTTATAAATATTTAGAATAAAAAATAATTTTAATGAAAATCATTCAGTAAAAATTAAATTATTATTTGCAAATTGAATAAAATTTATTAATTACATTTAAAATCGCTTAAAGATAGACTAGATAAAAGCGTTGTCAAGTCCAAAGACATTAATATTAAGTATAAGTTGATAAGGCAAACTCTTAGCCGCCTCCACCTTTTGATCAAATGTTAGCCTTTTAGCCTTGGACTCTTCCGGCCAATATTAAAATATCTTAATTGAGCTTTATCTTAAGTACGTAGAGGTGTTGTCGAACAGCAGTTACCCATATATATCATAATTTTCCATCACCTATTTGGATTTTTAAGATGGAATTAGAACAAATGAATACGAGCAACATGTGACCAATATTAACCATTTATTATCTAATTTTTCTTAATTAAAATATGTATACGTTACAAATCTCATCAGATTAAATGACACGTATTTAAATTATTATTTCATCTCAATTATTTAATTCAATAATTTTTGCTTTTTTTTAATTTAAAGAAATAATTTGAAGTTTTTATCTCAATATAAAAAATTATTATTATTATTATTTAAAAAAATTAATACCTTTCTGGAGCTAAATTTTTAACTAAAAACATTAATTTATTTTTCTTATCTAATTGAATTAATTAGTGAACTCAATCCCATCATATATTTTTGTGAGCCAAATTGATTTCTCCGTTGCCCTCCGTCCCTGAAGGAGGTGAGATACGTAACAAATCAATAAGCGAAATCTACAAAAGACTAGTGATTCACTTCACCAATATTCAAAGGGCATAGCATCCTGTTTCTACCAAAACCTTCTAGCTTAAAAGTGGAAATTTAATTGAAATATATGATGATTATTGACTTCAAGATCTGACCACTAATAGCACCAGGGCGCATGCTTGACTGATCGAAGGCTTTTTGTACATCGGCCTATTGTACACTAGCTTGGCCCCTCTTAAATTTGTTCTACAAATGTGGCAGTCAATTCTGGCAGGGGCCTGGGGCTGAGGTGTAAGAACCGCAGCCAGTCTGATGTCCTGTAGGCTGTAGCACACCCTGAAATTGCCTTTCCAATTGGAACCTGCCACGCCAGAAAACCCTCCCCTATAACTTGGCACCGAATAATTGGAAGGTCGCTTACTGTGACATTCGCCATTTGCCATGCAACGTAGAGCGTCTGCCATGTACAGTCATAGCTCTTTCCACGCGTTGCCGCAGACCCTTCATACTTAGGCCCCGGCCCTTTCCTCCCCAATATCACCCCTAACCGTCGTTTCTCTAAATCTTTACTCTCTATTTCTCTCTCGTTTTTTGTCTTAATCTCTTAAATGGCAAACGTATCCACCGGCAGTGAACAAGCCTTCCACAAAGACACCACCACCGTCATCGAGTCCAATCCAAAACCAATGGATTCCGACTCCAATTCCACCACCATTATCACATCTACCGATACCAAAGGTGTTGAGACTGAAAACACTGCTGCTATTGTTACAGCGTCAGACAGCTCTGATACTAACGGTAACGAAGTCATTACTGTTCTGGAGGGCAACAGGTCGGCAAAATGCATTGGGAGAAGCAACAAAGGAGTTTCGTGGGGATACTGCGTGGAGCAAGGAAGACGATCGACAATGGAGGATGCTGCGGCAGTTCATCCGGGGATTATGCAGGTTTGTTGCAAGGATGTTGGTGGGTGTACGGCACCCGAGTGTAAATACGCCATGGAGAAATCGCCGGTGCATTATTTTGGCATATTTGACGGCCATGGAGGTGACCAGGTAACTCATCTACTGACAAAATGACATCCATTTTTTTTTTTTTTATAAAATGCGTGCTTCTTTCATTTGATGATTAAAGCAGAAGGTTTGGGTTTGTTACTTCTATTTTCTTTATGTATTCATTGTTTTGTCATATCGGTATGCTAGGATAATATGATGTGGCTTGATATGATATAATATATAGTTATATATATATGTATGTATGTATGTATGTATGTATGTATGTATGCCGTGCAGTTGAGAATAAGAGTGTAGAAAAATTCACACTATATTCCTTTTAAGATAAACAAAAATCCTCACAATATATAAATAAACTGTAGTATAATGCATAGAATCATGGATGCTCACGATATATATTTATCTGAGTCTTTTTGTTGGGTTTATTTTCTATTTTTCAAAGGAAGCTTCAACAAAGTATTCTACAAGTTTATTACTAAGTGGACGCATGAAGATAATAATTAGTCCCATGAAAGGAAACAATGCTTTAAACTCTTCTTTTAATGGTTTTAACTTTCATTTTTTATCATTTGTAAATCACTTTTTTATCATGTTAAAAGTTACAAAATGTGGGAAATTTACACCCAAAAGATTTGAACGAGAAAAGTAGAATGATCACTATTTTATATCTTTCCCTCCTTGTTCCTTTATGTTTGCCCATTGAAGTGGCTCCCTCTTTGTCCATTTTCAATTGACAATTCCAAATAAGGTCAAAATTGTTTCTCACCAACTCAAGCAACTAGTCAATTAATTCGGCCAGCTTGTGACCAAAAAGTAAAAAACTAGGCCAGCCAAGGTGACCCGAAACGTGGCCTTTGGGCCACGGAGCTGTCAGCTAAACCCAGTGACAGAGAGGAACTCTGGTTGACACGTGAGTTCGGAACGAGACAAAATAGGGTAACGTCTTTTGTCCTCCAGAGGAATCGCGCTTTTGGGTCTTCTAATTACCTGGGGCCCAGCAAGAATCACCATCAAAAACTTTAGTCGGGGGCAGTTTGAGGGGTGGGGCCCAAGATTCCCAGGAGTGGGTGAAAGACGACCAGTCGTTTTTTGTCTCTTTCCTCTGTTTTGGGGGAAGTGATGACCTTACTCAATGTGTCTGCGCGTGGTGGTGGGCAGCCTGCCCGTAGATTTGGCGGCGTTAGAAGTTGGAACAGTTGCGTGCATGCATACAGCCACGTGCGGCCCACTTGTCACAGTTATTGAAGGCCCAAACCAAAGTCAAAATTGCCTTCATAGCATGTTCGGTATGCAATAGCTTACCCTCTATTCCTATGAATTATTTCTTTCCTTATTTGGTTGGCAAATGGCTTAAAGAATAGTTAATTAATTTCCAAACTTTCCAAAAAGAAGATTTTAACTAGTCCTAGATTTTCATGGTATTTATTATTCCATAATTGAGAGCGAATAGCCTTTAAAATTGATAAGATTAAAATGTTTTTTATTAAAAATTTAAAAATTATTAATATTTTAATATTTTACTCATAATATTTTTTAAATTATAAATAATATTTTAAATTTTAAATTAAAATATAAATCAAAATAAAAATAGATAAAAATAGGAAAATATAATAATATTATAATAATAAATTATTATAATTTTAATAACAAAATAATTTTAAAATTTTAATGAAAATAAAAATTAAATGATTAAAAAAGAATAAATTTATTTATTTTTGTCATTTGGTATAAATTTTATTAAATTATATAAAGGGTATTTTTAAAAAAAAATTAAATCTGATTATAATAAAAAGTCTAAAATTTTAATTATATATTATAAAAAATTAATATTTTAAATTTGAAAATTAATCAAAATTATTAATATTTAAATTATAAATAAAATATCATTATTCTAATTTTAATGATTAAACTATAAATAAAATATTAATATTTAAAAATATTAATAATAAATTATTAATTATTAATATTTTAAATAAATTATAAATTATTAAGATTTTTAAAATAAAATAAAATAAAATAATTATATATTATAATAAAGGATATTTTTATCTTTTTATCATATATTCCTTTGTTATTCCAAAATTATTTTTACCAACCAAATTTTACAATAAATTATAATAGTTATTTTCACCTTATTTCATTCCGTCAATTAAACTATAAAATAACATTTCAATTCTATTATTATCTTATTATATTTTCACAGAATACTTATCTTATTCTATTCTATTCTGCAAATTAAACATACCTTTAAAAGCTTTTAACCTCCCCTCATAATTCCTAACAAAATGTGATTCTTAAATTTTGAAGCTTTTTTCGAGTAAAATTAAATGGCAAAATCCAAGCAATTCATGATTACAGAACATTTCTCTTTTATCTCTTCACATTGTTTACTTGGATCCTTTAGTTTACTTATTTGTGATTAAATTTATTTATAATGAAAATAAAAAAATTATAAACTTATAAAATTAAGTTTCAATTTGAAAAATACCCTTTGCTCCAACAATTCATCAAGTGATTGTGTTATCAAGACATGCAAAGATCCCATTCTGCCTACTCATATAGGATAGAAAAAAAAAATCTTGCAACTAAAACTATATGTTTAATTAGTTATAATTATTATTCAAGCAAAGGCATCTGGATCACGAAGGTGATGTTTAGGATGCAAGGGTGCATCTTCCTTATGAGATGTTCAAGGCAATAATCCTTTCCTCACAATGTAGCCCTACCTCTCTTCTTAAGAGGGTGAACCTCTTAAGGTCATCCCGATCCCCACCTAATTTACAAGGTGGCATCATACCTCCTTTCCAAGTTGGTATATAATATTGTTTTCAACATCATAAAATTTTAGAATAAAAATATATTTAAAACCTTTTTTTAAAAAATAAATATATTCCTTGTTATCTTTTTGGTTGTCACATTTTTCTTAAAAAAATAATACCCACCTAAAAATTAATTTATAGTTTGATGTTTAGAATCTTTGTCATAACTTTCCTTTTAAAACAAGATGCATGGAGATATGTTACTGACATTGTGATTAAAACCTCCTTACAAAGATGATAACTTGATATATATCATCCAATTATTTATATTTATGATGTGACCATCCACTTACTTTTTGAAAATTCATAGATACATATATTTACATTGAAATGTTCATATGTCTCGTGCAAATTTTTTAATATGCTCTAATATGATTTTTTTTATGCATGTGAATCATTTTGTAAGAGAATTTCATAAGGAAGGCAAATATAGCTTAATTTTGTTGTTATATAATATTACTTTGTATTTTATGAATTTATATTTATATCTTTGGTCTAACTTTTAGTCATATAATCGGTGTGATTTTAACTTTAAGACATGTCATGAGATTTTAAAATTAAATTTGATAACTTGAGATATTTGAGAGAATTTTGAATTGATTAACTTAAAGTGAGGTTTGTTAAGAAATAATCTCTTATCTTTGTTATATATTTATATATTTTCTGAATGACATGATTCAGATATGATATTTAAATATTTAAATTTACTTTTATTAGTCGATTGTTACATTTTCTAAGGTTATAAATTATTAATCTCTCTCACCTTTTGACATATTGAGATATGAATATCATCTCTCAGTTATACCTTGCCTGCAAATATACCCTTCCCATCTCACCATCTAATCCTTAATCTATCAATTTCCACCAAATCTTTACCCTCTAAATCTTTCTATCACTTGCTACCACTACCCAAGCTCTCCAGAACTAGTCACTCTTCCTCTTATGCCCATTCCCATCCCTATGATACTATAGCACCTATATACTTGTACAATAAAGACCTTCCGAGAGTTATCAATCATTTTAACTGTTATAATATAACAACATTGAGGGAGCACCCGAGGATTTACGCATGATCTCCGTTGGCATCTCTCTTCTTAAATTTCAAATAAAACAAAATGGGAAATTCATTTAATTGTAATTCTAATGCCCAAAAGAAGGTTTCGACTTACGCGGCAATTGAATGGCAGTGTTCTGTTAAAAGTTTTCAAACCCAACGTCTCTTTTTTCGAGTTTTTAACTCTATCCGTGCAATACCTTCCCAATTTGATCAGTTTCTTTCTCAATATCCGAAAACCCTAAATTTGTTGCTCCAAAACATCTAAAAGCCCTGTGTTTGTTCGCCGAGAAAATGAGAGAAAGTAAGAGACAACGAAAAGGAAAATTGCAGCAACGAGGTAATTATTTCCACCGACATTCGTTTCGATTCTAATTCTTGAATTTATCGATATTGGTCGTACTTTTGCTTTAAGGGTTTTCTTCTTGTGCAATCAGGTGAATAAAAAGTGGCTTTAACTAATCGTGTTTAGGGACTATATCAAAGCTTCTTTTTGTTATCTTGTTTATTTCTTGAAATTAATATTTTCCCTTGTTGGGCAGTTAATATAGAATTCTTAGATGAAATAAGAGGCTTTGATTTTATTTGAGCACCGATGTTGTGATACAAAGGGAAATGTTTGCGAAATTTGCACTGGTTCATTGCTGTTGTGAAAGTACTTTATGCTTGTGTGGCTTTAGGTTGTCAAATGCAGGCATTTATCTTGGAGGATTGTTCTCGTAGCAAGTTATGGGGGCTGCTTATGAGGAACAGAGTGCGATAAGGGGTTGGATTTTGCGTTATTTATTAGAATTTTCAATGTTTATTATGAAATGGAGCTTGGTTTTGGCCTTATAATCATGCATAAGCCATTTGTATAAATGCATGGGGAATTGATTATTTGATATGCTTATTATGCTAATATTAGGACATTAGGTACCTTGGTCTCTATATGTAAAGAATAATACATTTAAAACAAATTTTTAATCAAAGGGAATCTATTCGCTAATTGGTAAAGTAAAAAATGTCTCATGATGTTTTTATTGAAATTATACTTAACAATTGGTGGAAATTCCTTTGCTTTTTGCAAGTTATGATGAGAGGCTTGAATGACACTTCTTTGGGCTTCTTTGCATGACTAAATAAGTAACCTGCATTATGGCTATCTCAAAGAGTATAATGCTTCCTCTTTTAACATATATGCCAAATTTGGTCGATGTCTTTAAATAGTTAATTTTTTTTTAAATAACTATAACAATGACAAATTATTAGAGAATCTCCTTTCACCCTCCATTACAAGATAACTGGAAGGAGATGTGGGATCATTAATTGGAATTAACTAATTGGCAACATTAGGGATGACTCAAAGATACATTTGAGATAGAGTCAAAAAGGAAGATCCATCCTGGAGGAGACAATTTTTTAGGTACATATTTAGTGTCTTTAGACTCTTCCTTCATGTGGGTTTGGATCAGATTATTATAAATTTGAGATTAATTCTGATTAAACTGATGAGGATGACATTATTTGAAGAAAAATGAAAAAGAAAAACAGAAAAATGAGAAGTGGGAATTTCCATGCCTGAAAAGCCCATTTTCCCATAAGATCAACATATAAGTTTGTCGGGGATAGGGTGGGATGTGACTAAGTGCAGAATGAGAACTGGCAGTTGATGAGGAAACAGAAATGTCCAGAATAATTCTGGTTTTCAATTTGGCTATGTATGCAGGATGGAGTGATCAATAACAAGAGGTTCAGGAGAAATATGGTTGATAATCCATCATGGATTATATTTTCGCGGGCGAGTATGCCACAAACATGAAGAATAGGGAATGAAGCTTTGGATCATATTGTTCTAATCCATCTGTTAGTTGCAGATGTTTGGAGTGTGAGTGTGCCACAAACAAGAGGAGTAGGTATTCTGCAATGATATTACAGGGAGGGATGAGCTATAGTCTTTGTATTAAATCTTTTGATAGATGAGTTATCCTTCGGTCTGTAGTAGTTGTGTAGTTGTGTTTGTGATTTAGTATATAGGAAGAGATGGGAACTGGTGAGTCTTTGATAGTAGAAGGGAAAGGTGTAAGGAAGTTCATTTTAGGGTGGGAAAAACAGCTAGGAAATTGTGGTAGCATTCATGTTGGAGCTACTTGGCACAAATAGACCATGTTGTTGGACAGCTTGGACATCTCTCTTGAAAACGTGTTTAAGTTAAACATGGATGGAACGAAAAAAGATAGCACTGAATTTTCTGGTGTAGGGGACTTGATTTGAGATCATCATGGTAGCAAGTTGAAGGGTTTTATAGCTGATAGTGGTAGAGTTGATAGGTAATTGGTGGATACATTGGCTTTGAGAAAGGTCTACTGCTTGTCCATGGGATATGCAGACAATCCATTGTGGTGGAATTGGGTTATATGTTTTGGTTAGCTAGGGAAGGACCATGCACTGGAGGGCTTTAAAAGATTGTAAGTGCCTCATAAGGTAGGTTGAAGCTGCATAATTATACATGTTGTCCATGAAGGAAATAAATGTGCTGATCTGCTGGCAAATATGGGCCAACTATTTTATCTTAGAAAGTGATCTTAGTTTCCCCTCTGAGTGAATTCTATGGCATGCTAGAGGATGAAGGGTGTAGCAATTCTGCACATTGGGCTTGTTAACCCTCTTTTGTACCCCTCAAAAAAAAAAAAAAAAATAAAGAAGGAAATTGCAAATACAGAAATTCTATGTTTCAAACAAAGTCATGATTATTTATTTTTATGTAAGTAAATCTCCAATGGCTTAAGAAAGTCTCTAACCTAATGGACCTTAGTCAAGAAGTCATTTCCTGACAAAGTTGTCATAAATCTCTTTATCATTTCTTTCATGCTTATCTGAAAGCAAATGTCAGCCCAAAGAGGGGTAAAAAGGCAAGAAAGGAAGCCTCAACGAGTATCAGTTTGACTAAAACAGCCTACTCCTTTCTTTGTCCAAAATGGACTTGCATTCCACCATGTGATGCTATATCAGTCACATTGATTTTAGATTATCAACTGAGAACTATAGAACTAAACAACCACTAGTTCCCTTTACTTCATTTACATTAATTTGGTATAACATGACATTTTTACTTGGTGTGCAATTCCCTTTTGTGATTCAAGGAATGATTTTATTAGAAATTTCTACTCATTTTTATTACGCTACTTTATATGATCTTTCTGTTTTGGTGTTTTAGTCCTAATTGCATTAAAATGTCTAAGTTTGTTCATTCATGATGCTATAGTGGAATTTGCTCATTGTTAGTGTCTATAGATCTTCTGTATATTGCCTATCAAATAAAGACTAGTGAAAATTTTGTCTGATTTTCTCGTGGCGCAATACTTAATAACAATCTTTAGTTAGAATATGATTCCAACTCAATAACTATTTGATAGTTTGGCTAAAATCTTGTCATTTATAATCTTACCATATAATTATTAACATGCTTCTATTATCTTTTAGGTCAGATTGTAAGCTTACAAGTTTTAAGTTGAAAAATTTTCCCTTGTTTTTGGGGTATGTTTTTTGAATGGTAATGAACTGTAAAAGAGGGACAGATTGATTGGTGGTGAAAGCTTGTGAGTAATGAAAAGATGGTAGGATAGATGTTTTAGTTAAAACATATCCCTGGTAATTATATTTGTACCATTATCTAAATTTATATGCCTTTTGTGATAAGCATTAATAGCATTTAATAGCCTATGAACATTAAAACAAACATTATGCTCACTGGAAAAAAAATCAATAAATTTAGACATTTTAGAGGTGTACAACTAAGGCAAGCTGGCTTGACCTTGGCTGGATTGGGCCTTTAATGAGTTCAAGCCCTAATAAAGCTCAAAACACACTCCGACGGCCAAGCTAAATCTCGGCTTGTCAAAAACCTGTTAAGTTTGAACTCAGCTTGATTACAGAAATGAGCCAAGCTCTAAGCATAGCTTGTTTGAGGGTTCTAGTAGGTAAGGCTTAAAAACCAAATCAAGAGGAGACCCTTTTGTCATTGAACTCCACAACTCTCACTTGAAGGTAGGAAATAAAAAGGGCAAGGTCCTTTTTATTGGTTGGTTCTATTTTTGACCTTTCTTCTGCAATAGTTGAGGAAATGTAGGATACTTTCCCACAATCCCTCAATCCCACATTAATGATTTCTCATCTTTGAGTCATCAGAAAATTAACCTTTTGTTGTGATTTTGTTGAACTGAAGGTGTTTTCTGATGTATGTCACACAAGCTTTCCAGTTATGTGAACATCATGATCATTTTTTGCTTCTACAAACAAATATGATGATCCAAATTCCGCTCCAAATTCCGCTCAAGTATTGAAGGATATTGAAATTGAAAATATGTAACTTGATTTGAGATTGTTGGAGTTTTGAGCTATTGGGAAATAGCTTTCTTGTCATGAATTTTTATGAACCATGAGTATAATTTGTTGTACATCAGATAAATTCTCTGATGATATAGAAATTGCTATATTTTAATTCAATTTGTTTTCAAAGATAATAATGTTTAGAACAGATAATTTTGTGTAAACATGTTTATTCTATCAATAGGTTTTCTTGAAGTTGCCATTAATTTTATTTCTCTTTCTTAGAAGGTCTAATAATTATAATATTAGCATGTTATAGTGCATACAATCTCCATGTCATAAAGTACATATACCAAAGAAATAAAAAATTATAAACATCTAAAAGTTATAGAGTTAATATATTTGAAACTAATAGTCTCTTTTTTGACCCATTGAACTCTTAAAGCTTATAGCTGGCTGTAAGTCAAGCAGCTCACATACAACTCAATTAAAATTTAGATCCCTAGATGTACTTTAGGCTTTTATAGAAGCAATAAGTATTCTAAGTAGTTTTGAAGCTATAAATTTCATTTATTGTCTAATCCTCTTGAACAAATTGGGGATTGAGCCCTTGCACTTAATTGATGATTGAAGATATTAAATTCATTAATAGTACATCATACATGTACCATTTGTTTAAAAACTACAACCTTTTAGATGAGTATAAATGCTTTTCAAAATAAAAAAGGTAAGTATAGTCATGTTACATTGACCCTTTTTTGTGTTTATACCTATCTTTTATTCCCTCTTTATTCTTTTTTTTTATTATTATTGCTGAGTGATTTTACCTTTCTTCTACTCTCTCTTTCTTCATTTATGTTCTATAAATTTAATCTTAGTAGAAATTGCTTGTGTATATGGTTTGTGGAGACAGACAGGAAACTCATATTTGATATTTGAGATGTGATGTCTATTTTAATGCTAAAAACATGCATATCTTTGCTCTAGTTTGTGTTTGAATACAGCAGACTATTAGAGAACATAATAATTAAGAGAGTAGTAACTTTAGAAGTTACTTTAATCTTGGAAGAAAATTCACTTGTTCAGTTGCTCTTAGGAGTAGAGCAGACTGTAAGCCACTGACAAGTTTTTTGCACTGGTGAAAGTGGTTTGATGACTTCCCAATATTGAAAATAACTGAAAGGTCTTAGTAAGTTATCTATGATTCTCGTTAGCAATATGTAAAAGAAATCTTGTTAGGTTTTGCACCTTTAATAACTCTCCATAATTTAATTGTGTTCTTTCTTTGATCCCTGTTTTTTTTTTTTTTTTGTATTCTTTCTTCTTATCCTTCTGTCTAACTTACTTTATTGAAGTAAATTAAGCTAGTTGCAGTTTTCCTTGGATCTATTCTGGCTGAAGTCCACCCCCCAACCCCCCAAATTTTTTCCTTATTTTAATAGAAAATGGAAGCAAAAGTCTTGCCTACATAGATAGATGCTGAGTATAGTCTTATGCTTACAATTGCATCAACTTTCTTTCTCATTAATTAGCCTTATTGGGGTGATGCTTTTGCGGGCTTCTTATAAACCTTTTGCATTAAAGATCAACAAACAAATGGTGCAATTTGTCACTATTTGGAAATTGATAGAATTTCACCTTTTATCCTCATTATATGTTTTCTTTATCTTTTTCTAGGTCTTATTCTGAGTTCCAATTTGCTTTTTAAATTAATCAAGATTTCAGAGTAAGACCACATATGATAATGGTCTTCTATAGTAGTTGCAAAAGATAATAGAAAGATCATCTACACCATTTTTCTGATAGTGTAAGGCATATAATGCTTAGAGGCATTGAATGCAATTTGTCTCTGTTTGGAAATTGATAGACGTTCACCTTGTATCAACGTTATATGTTTTCTTAATCTTTTTCTAGGTCTTATTCTGAGTTCCAATTTGCTTTTTAAATTAATCAAGATTTCAGAGTAAGACCACATATGATAATGGTCTTCTAAAGTTGTTGAAAAAGATTACAGATAGATCATCTACACCATTTCTCTGATAGTGTACGGCCTTGAATGCTTAAAAGCATTGAACGCAATTTGTCACTGTTTGGAAATTGATAGAGTTTCACCTTTTATCCACACTATCTGTTTTCTTAATCTTTTTCTAGGTGTTATTCTGAGTTCCAATTTGCTTTTTAAATTAATCAAGATTTCAGAGTAAGACCACATATAATAATGGTCTTCTAAAGTTGTTGAAAAAGATAACAGAAAGATCATCTACACCATTTTTCTTATAGTGTACGGCATTGAATGCTTAAAGGCTTCATTGCTTGACTTTTCCTGTCTTCATATGCCATATTCTGTAAGGCACTGAGAATGGAAACTAACTAAAACATTTTGATATTTCCAGCTTTTGTTCCATATTTTGTGTTTTTGATCAGTAATTTTAAATGTTCCAACTCTATGATTTCATACCAAATGTAAGTTGTAGACACCTTAAAAAAATATATATATATATATATAATAAATGAAAATAAAAAAAATCAAAATAAAAAAAAAGGAGCAATCATCATCCTTGCAAAGTCACCGGATTTTGGGGGATTATCCAAATCCGGTGACCTGACTTGACCCCCCCGCTAAGCCTAGTTGAAATCATGCTCAACAGAGCATGATTTCTCCTACAGATTGTCCAAAAATTTGGACAATCCAAGTGCTAAAAGGGGAGGGGGCATTCGTGGAGAAGGGAGAGACCAAAACGAAAAGAAAAAATTTTTTGTAGAGTTTTCAAACCGAAGAACAGAAAAATTTTTAGAAATCAAAAAACCAAAATCGGATCCCTGCAACCAAAAAAAATCACAAAACCAAAAACAAAAAAAATTCCTAGTCTTTCCTAACAACAGGTAGGATACCCAAAAAATAAAAAAAAAAACCCTAAGCCTAACAGCCAAAAAGCCTCAATCGAAAAACCAAAAAAAGAGGGTTTGATTGGGGTGTGTTTGGGCTGTGGGTGAAAGAGAGAGGCTGTTTGGGTGAGGGGCTAGGCTGATCGGAGATCGGAGGAAAGGGAAAAGGGGGAGGCGCGGGTTAAAACCGATCGGTGAAAGGAGGGTCAACACCGGTGTGGCCCGACGACGGTGAGAGAGAGAGAGGGGTTTGATCGGGGTGTGGTAGGAGAAAGGAAGGGTTGTCAGAGGAGGCACGGCACCGGTGGAGGGAAGGCTTTTCTTTTTAGAGAGAGGGGAGAGGATCTGGAGACTAGAGAGAGAAAGTGAAGGCTAAAAATGAGAGAAAAATAACAAAAAAGAGGTTTATATATTTAGGTTTGGAGCCTAAACGGTGTCGTTTTAGTGAAACAAGGAATTTAAAGAGATCAACGCCTAAACGACGTCGTTTGGAGGAGTTTCTGGAGCAGCAAACAACGTTGTTTTGAGGGGGCACAAAACGGTGCGTTTTGGAGAGCTAAGCAGTGGGCCTGCGGAGTGGACTGTCCAAGGCAGCCTCGGGTCTCCTGTGGGCTGCGGATCTGGGCTAACCTAAGCCCAGATAGGTATATCCCTTATTTGGGCTTTGTTTTGAATTTGTTTGTGTTTATTTTTAATTTCAAAGTATTTTAATTTAGTTTAAGTTTTGTTAGAAAAAAAATAAAAAATATATAAATACAAAATATGAGTATTTATTTTAGTAATAAGCACTTAAAAAAAATAGGATAATAAATAATAATAAATAATAAAAAATAAATTTTTTTTTGAAAAGTTAAACAATTATTTTAGAACCAAAACCGATGATAGGATTTTCATCCGGAACGCGAGAAGTCGCAATTCCAAGTGAACTTCCTTAGGTTAGGAATTTTAATTAGGATCCCACCAGTATGATGGGAGGGTCCTAATTCAAAATTTCAATGGTTCTAATAAAAAATAAAATAAAAAATATGAATAAGGAAAATATAAATAAATAAATAAATGAATACAAAACCTTTAAATATATTTAATCATCAATAAAAAAATCATAAATAAAATAATAAGATAAATAAAAATCAATAAATGACAATAATAAATTTATCAAGTCATAATAACATAAAAAAATAATAATAAATAGAATATATATGCATAAAATAATAATAAAAATACATGTGATCTAAGAATTATGACTAAGAAAGTTTCATGCGGTAAAAAATAAGGACCCACACTTTGAATATACGAAGAAATAAAAAAGACTGTAAAAAAAAATAAGTAAAGGAATTTCATTCATAAAAAGTAAGCATAAAAGAAAAATAATAAACATAGAATAAATATGGAATTTACGCATATCATGCTTGCATTGTTAAATGTCATGGCACATAGATCTGTTTTGTATACGGGTATAAATCCCGATGATGGGACTTTTCGAGGAAGCTTGCGAAGGCGAGTTTCATTGGTAAACTCTCTAGGTGAAAAGATACTTCCGAGTTCCACTAGTATGATGGGAGGGTTTGGAGAGATATTTTTAATATAAGGTCTTTACCCGTATTAGGATTTTTGCATTCACAAAAATACCGTTTTCTGTCACAAACGATTATCCCGATGATGGGATTTACCTAATTAGCTTGCGAAGGCGAGTTTTTTTTAGGTACTTCTCTAGGTGAGAGAATACTCCCGAATCCCACTAGTATGATGGGCGGATTTGGAAAGTACGCTCAACAAAAGGTTTTTGTTTGGTGTTATTTCGATTTTATGCCATGCATTTCATGATTGCATCACATGTACGCTAAGATCGCAAAACATTTTAATTCAATTGACAGAATAAAAGATGGATCAAACAAATAATAAATGAAGCATAAGAAAAAATAAAAGGGTTAAGATAATAAGTGATTAAATGGTATCGTTCATAGAACGGGCGTCACGGGGGTGCTAATCCTTCCCCGTGCGTAACCATACTCCCGAACCCAAACTCGAAAAAATACGTAGACCAGTTTATTGTTTTTTCGACGAACCTAAAGTTAATTTAGTATTTCGTCGAATAGAATAAATTTATTGGGTGGTCAATCACACCTAAACAAAAAAGATTGGTGGCGACTCCCCAAGTTAATCATGTCTAGCGCTTGGGTCTCTGCACCCGCACGTTACGACAGCTTGGCGACTCCACTGGGGACGAAAGAGAGTCGAGCCATAATTAATCATAGATTGTCTTAAGCTCTAAATAATTTAGTGTCTTTTTCAAATTTGAGCATTTGTTTTGTGCATTGAAATTTGTGCAATAATCATTTTATAATCATTAATTTATTGTATTTGAATTGTGGGGAATTTAGGATAGAGGGACATTAGATTATTGGTCAAAAATCGATATGTTCCTTCACACACACGACACCTTTTGCATTCATGCATAAGCCTTCTACTCGGGCTTTGTCCTTTGATAGGAGGGAGTTTAGTAGCTACGCTCTCGTGAGGTGTTAACCTCCGCATGGGCTAGTGAACACTCCCACTCAAATTGAACCTAGTACGTTTGAAGCCTATAATGGGTGAGGATCGGGGTGCCTTACTAGTCCGAGTGGACGACAGTGAGGAACAATTTGAGAACCTTTAGCGTCACTTTCGACCCAAACTCAGCATATAGAATGCCGTAAAAGCCTTTTCCCTAGGTAGAGCCTAACCCACGCAATAAAGAATATGACCTTAATTTAGGACACGTGAAGGAACAAATTTGTCCTAATAATTTTTTTAAAATAACACGTGTCAAAGTGATTTTTTTTATATTAAAAAAAAACAAAAGCAAAGAATTTCTTTCTTTTTCCATTTTAAAAAGAAAAAAAAAGAGCAAGATTTTTAGCATTTATTATTTTTAGAATACTTTTTTTTTCTACTTCTACTTTAAGCATTTCATAAGAATAGCTTTTTCTATTCTCTCCCGAAAATAAAAGATATACATGAAAAAGAGATATGATTTTTTTTTCTTTCTTCCTTTCGAAAAAATACAAAAAAAGAAAAAAAAAGAGGTGTTTATTTAAGTGAGGTCTTCTCAAAAAAAAAAAAAAAGAGGCGAAAAGGTCTTTAGTTCTATTTGTCCGAAACAAAAAAAAAGAAAAAAAAGATAGAGAGGTTTCTTTTACAAAAATAAATAAAAAAAGGTCAAAAGAGAAAATGATGTTTCTTGAGTTTGTAAAAAAAATAAAAAAAAAGGGAGGAGAAAATAGTTCTCCATTTAAGTGGCAAGAAAAGAGAGAAAAAAAAAGGATTTTTTTATTTCTTCTAATTTTTTCAAGACAATCACAAAAAAAGAGAGATTTTAGTCCTAAATAATTTTTTTTTACCTCCCACACTATTCATGATTTTCAATAATGTGATCTTCCATTTCATTTCATATCATCCATGCATCAAGGCATCATAGCATTTCATGCATACATGTAAATATCATATTTTCATTTACATGTAATCATTTCATGTTTGTGTTAATAAAGAAGAACCTTACAGTGTTGTTAGTTTTGTAGGAAAGAAATAAAATTCCCTTTCGAAAATTTTTTTAGTAAAATTTCTTTTTGCTGATTTACTTTGGTCAAAAGGATTGAACAATATGGAACATCAATTGGAGGAAAGGATAAGTGCATTGGAACGCAATCAAGAAGAATTTGGACATGACCTTCGAGAGATTAAAGGACAGATGGTCAAATTGATGGAAATCGTTGAACGTCTCAATGAAGCTAAAGGAAAGCACCCTCAAGAATCCCCATCATTTCAAATCGAACAGATCAAAAGCAATCACTGAATAAAAAACAATTTGTCTTTGACAAACCCAACACATTACTCAGTGGCTCAAGTAAAGATCAAGGTCTAGAAAAAATTGCAAAAGGGATGGATGAGTTGAATGCGCAAATGATCGTGCTGAAAAGTTTCATAACCAAGATGGGGTCTCCAAATGCTACACAACCCCCAAACAATGGGTTACAACTAAGGGCACATTCTCAACCCACTACTTTTTAGCCCGCAAGAATCAATGTGCAACCAAATTCATACTCTTGCCCGAGCACTTTTTGACCCCCATTTCAACAGGCCTTTCAAAGCCAACCACGGGCACAATTATCAATCACTCCTATTCCTAGCCCAAGCACCCCTCAAAAACAATCCAAAAAGAAAAAGCAATTTGACCCTGCACCTATTACCTACAAAGAACTCTTTTATCAATTAGTTCATGATCACCTTATTGCCATCGTGCCTTTGGAACCCTTACGACCTCCATACTCAAAATGGTTCAAGTCAGATGCAAGATGTGATTATCATGGTGGAGCTATGGGACATTCCATCGAAGATTGTGACGCCTTCAAGTATCGGGTGCAAACATTGATAGATGCCAAATGGTTCGATTCAACAAAGATGATGGGGCATGGTTGTGGGGAGCACAATTAAGGGTCAAGATGAAAGAAGGATTGATCGTGTTGATCTTTTTTAGAAAAGTTTTTGTTAAGACCTTAGGACATTTCAATTTTTGACTTTTTTTTTGAATCTTGTAAGAATGGGTTTGTGTTTGTGAAGAATTATGTTGACTTTTGAGGTCTTGTTCAACTTTTCTAAATGTTATAAAAAAAAAACAAAAAAAACAAAAACAAAAAATGAAAAAAAAGAGATTTGTTTGAAATGTAATCATGTTGGTGCACTGTTTATAATCAAGTGTCTTTGTGTTTCAAATCACTCATCATACATTCAATCATCTCAGCATGCACTCAAACATCTTTTGATTTTGACATACATGCTCTCATTATTCATCTTCCTTTATTGCAAGTTGCATAATTAGACTTGACTACATTCCATGAAAGAAGCGAGATTGTTGTTGATTTTCATGAATAAAAAGTTTTTTTTTTTTAAATTGAAGAAAAGAAAACTTGAGGGAGCCCACTTACAATTGGCATAATACAGGGGCTCAAGCTAGAATCATGGGAGACGAACAATCAAATTTCATAAACAAGATGAAGAAAACTCAAGAAGAGATGAGAAAACAGTTGGCAAAGCTACTGGAGATAGTGAATGCCAATACAATGAGGGGGACTGTTGAAGGATCTTCAAGTTTTCAAAGATTAAGCCAATCGTCAACACAAAGGCAAACTAGGCAATTTCCAAGGGCAAATCTTTCTAACCAGGATCTTACACTTGTCTTGAATGACTTTAAGGAATAAAGAAAAATAAAAGTGGACATATCAAGATCAAGAGAGAAATCGAGAATGCAACAAAAGTATGATCTTTTAGAAGAGCGCTTTAAAGCCATAGAGGGAACGTATCTCTATGCTGTCGATAAGGCAAAAGAATTAGGTTTAGAGCTCAATGTGGTTATTCCACCCAAGTTTAAAGCCTCAGAATTTGAAAAATTTGATGGAACCAAATGCCCTAAGGCACATTTGATCATGTATTGCAATAAGATGGCTCCATATGTCCGTGATGAGAAATTGCTCACTCATTTTTTCAAAATAGTTTGGAAGGATCCGCAGTTACATGGTACTTCAAATTGGAAAAAGATAGCATTCGCACATGGAGAGGTTTGGCAAGAGCATTTTTGGGACAATACATGCATAGGCTAGAGACAATTCCTGATCGAATAACCCTCCAAAACATGAAGAGAAACCCTTCTGAAAGTTTCAAGGAGTATGCCTGTAGGTGGAAGAAAATAGCATCGCAAGTCCAACCACCCCTTACTAATAGAGAATTAAATTCTCTATTTGTTGATACTCTTCCTCTTCCATATTATAACAAATTGGTGAGTAATGCTTCTTCAGATTTTGCAGATTTGGTGTTCTCTGTGAGAAGAATTGAAGATGGAATAAAAAAGAGAAAGATTGTAGACTCTTGAGCAAATGGTCTTGTCAAGCAAGAATGTGTTGCTTTTGATAAAGGAGTTCAAGCAATGACTTTGAAAAAGAGCAACAAAAGGAAATTTTGTGACATATAGAGAGATTCTATGGGCGCTCATTCACACCCATTACCATATGTCCATAACCTACCTCGACCTTTCACTCAGTCATCACTCACACAAGTTTCTCCACCTTACATGTCCACTTTGAGTGACCAAGGAATCAATTTGGAATACCTTCAAAGCAACAAGAGGAAGAAAGCCAAAGTGTATCATTCATTACCAATGTCTTATGCAGAGCTTCTCCCTTTGTTGGTGCAGAATCATAAGATCTCCATTATTCCTGCCAAGCCTCGAAAACCTCCTTACCCAAGTTGGTATAACCCAAATGTCAAATGTGATTACCATTCTGGGGTTGAAAGTCATTCCACGGAGAATTGCATTGCATTCAAGAACAAAGTTCAAGCTTTAATCGATGGAGACC
Organism: Theobroma grandiflorum; assembly: GCA_036013995.1. Classification (NCBI taxonomy): domain Eukaryota; kingdom Viridiplantae; phylum Streptophyta; class Magnoliopsida; order Malvales; family Malvaceae; genus Theobroma; species Theobroma grandiflorum. The sequence continues at coordinate 9,513,274 of CP142134.1, read as the reverse complement.
CAACCAAACTCAAAGAACTTGTCAACAACTATAGAAATCAGGGATGATGGATGCAAGGCTTGGGCTTTGGAACAATTGAGTGATATGCCAATTTGGGGGGCAATCCTTGATCACTTTCTAGTCATGTACTTGTTTTGAGGTCGAAAACTCTTCGGAATATGGATTTCTGTCTGTCATGCATGATCATGTAACTTGAGATGAGTGTATGTTTAGTTTCCATTACCACATACTGTCATGAGTTGAATCGAGTTTGTAAATTGCACAAATTTCTTTTGGTTCTCACTTATTTATTTATTTAAAAAAAAAGAAAAGACATTAGAATTTAAAAATAAAGCCCCATACTGCTTGTTTCCAAATTCATACATGAAAAAGATATCAAAGATTCTTATAAAATAAATGGTGAAAAGAATCTCGAAAGAATTAGTGGTTGCTATTTACAAATGAACTCATTTTTAAACACTTTCAGTGCCTTAACCAAGTGAATAAAGGCCATTCAAGGGCCTGAAAGGAAGCAAAAGCTTTGAAACTTCATCAATCTTATCCTTTCACACCCTTCTTTCACACCCAAGGACGATGGTTTTCATCTAAGTGATGATCGATGTTGCGACAAGATAAAATTCAGCTTTTTCAAAAAAAATCAATAAAATCTCACACTTTTGTAAAAAATCTGAATTTGGCAATTTGATGAGTGTCAAGATTAGCTAGAGCTTCAAATGCATCGAAACCGCTCAACCTTTTTCAATTGGATCCAAAATGTGAGCTTTTCCACCCATTGCTTAAAGTTGTCTTCTATCCATACTCCAAAGGCAAGATGGTTAGAAGAGGAAAAATTTCCCAATACTTTCAAGACAATGGACTTGTAAAGAAACCTTTGTTCTCTTTCATTTAGAAATGCTAACAAGAGCAATTTGGAAAATTGAGGATTGAAATGAAACCTCTGAAGGTTTTGAAAGGGTCATAATTACCCAAAGTTTGCTTAAGCCTTCATTTGAGTGGTTGATCGAGGAAGGGCATTTTGGAAAATGAGAGTCAAGTTTTGAATTATAAAGGTATGAAAAAAAAAAGAGAAAAGAAAAGAAAAAAGGAAAAGAAGAGAATGGTGAGAAAAGTTGATAGTAACATTCATGTACTTGAGACTTTCAAACAATGCCAAAAAAAAAAAAAAGAAAAATTAATTTTCGTTTCAAAATTCATCCATCATAGGGATTGCTTTTTAAGGCAAGTAACCACATTTGAGATGAGAAATGGCCATGTTTCATTCTCCCATTCACAAACAAAAAATTATCCTCTTGCTACCCCTTTGAGCCTATCAAATATTTTTGAAATACACCTTAACCAAGGATCACCTTTCATATTGGAGGAGCAAATGTGTATGAGAATCTTGTCTAGGAATATAGAGAATAAGATCCCATTTGGAGAAAGAAAAGACCTTGTATGAAGAGGCAAATGCAAAAGAATTCGAGTTTTAACTCATAAAAAAAAAAGAAAAAAAAGATAATCGAAAAGTGATGAAAAAAAGAAAGAAAATTGATGGAAAGACATGCTTTGAAAAATCGAAAGGACAAATGTCTTAGAAGATTTTCACATGAATGATCCTTGGTTGATCACCCTTAAACACATGTTTTGGGCCTTTTTATCCATTATTTCCAAGCCCCTAACCCTAACCTACATTACGTGCTTTAAAAGCCCATTTTGATCAAGTGTGGATGCTTAATTGAAGAGCCTTCTTCTAGAAAAAGACATCATAAAATCAAAGAGGCCTTGGCTTCTTTTTTCTTTGCCAAGATTGTCCATGTGAATCCGTCAATCCATTCTGGATAGAGTTTAAATTTTTTCAAGTGCATGGTGGAACAATCAATGAAAAAAGAGAAGAGATAGAGACAAAAAAAACATAAAAAAAAAAAAGAAAAAAAAGGAACAGGGAGGAAAAAAGAGCTTTAGGGTGAAAACCTGAAAAGGCAGCCTAAAGCAATAATGAGAACTCACAAAACCACTCATGATATTGACTGACAAGAAGCACGATAGAGGGATCATTTCAAAACAACCAGAGAGCATTAGAGACCTTAAAAAATGTTCAAGAATGTAAAATTCAAAATCTGTCATAAAACCAATGCTTAACTTTGAACCTTTCCTTTCCAAAACAACCTTGCAAATCTTAAGTCTCCAAAGCTGGTCTTGACATCTATCGAAATGCCACACATCATAAGACTAGGAGAGTGTGAAAATCAATTGGAACTTAAAATGAGTGTTTTTGTGAAAAATTGATTTTCAAAGAGTATAAATCTGAGTGCAACATTTGTGAGCTTAGACGAAGAAGCATCGGTCCTTCTGACGATACCTTTTGTTATGCACGACTTTAAATTGTTGAACCTTTCGATTTACAAGGATCAAATTGTGATTTGACCCACCTGAGTCATTTAAAATAGTAATCACTAATTTTTAAGAGATTCGAATATCACATGTCTTTCCAAGAATGGATATTTTATCACTTTAACAAGAAAAGTGTGGAATTGATACATTTTTTACTCTAGGATCTAGCTATCTCTGATCATGAAAATAACTATGTGGGGCAATTTGTTTTGATTTTGTCAAAATCAAGATTTAAAAAAAAAAACAAAAAAAAAAAAACAAAAGGAAAAAAGAAAAATGAGTCTTTACATTTTTTGTGAGGAAAATTCTTCAATCATCGTGACATAAGACAAACACTTTTGAAAAAAACAAATTCATTTCTAAAGAAAAAAGTGAGAAAAAGTAATGCAAGGAAAAACTTTCAAGATCAAAATCCATGGAATCATTGAAACCTAATTTGAATTGGTGATCTTTTGTTGATAAGAAAATTGACAGCTGCACAAGAACACTGTTAAAAAATTTTGAAGCCAAGGAAAATGATCTTTCAAACGAGGAATATATGGTGCAAAATAAAAGGAAACAATGCATCATTTGTTCATCATTCAATCATGCATACATGTCCGATCATGCACATGACCATGCATCATCAAAATTGAAAATTTTCAAACAAATATCAAGACTAATGCAGTTTTCAAGCAATTGAGTGAAGAAAAGATTTAAGCTCAATTTAGCTGGCATCCAAGATGTTTAAGCCCAGTTACGTTGGCACAAAAAGATTTAAGCCTAATTTAGCTGGCATTCAAGATGTTTAAGCCTAGTTACATTGGCACCGAGAGATTTAAGCCCAATTTAGCTGGCATCCAAGATGTTTAAGCCCAATTACATTGGCGCCGAAAAAATTTAAGCCCAATTTAACTGGCATCCAAGATGCTTAAGCCCAATTACATTGGCGTCGAAAAAATTTAAGCCCAATTTAGCTGGCATCCAAGATGCTTAAGCCCAGTTACGTTGGCACAAAAAGATTTAAGCCCAATTAACACTGGCATCCAAGATGTATAAGTCCAGTTACGTTGGCACGAGTGAGTTTAAGCCCAATTTAACTGGCATCCAAGATGTTTAAGCCCAGTTACGTTGGCACCGAGATGTTTAAGCCCAATTTAGCTGACATCCAAGATATTTAAGCCCAGTTACGTTGGCACCGAGATGTTTAAGCCCAATTTAGTTAGCATCCAAGATGTTTAAGCCCAATTACGTTGGCACCGAGATGTTTAAGCCCGATTTAGCTGGCATCCAAGATGTTTAAGCCCAGTTTACGTTAACACGAGTGAGTTTAAGCCCAGTTACGTTGGCACAAAAAGATTTAAGCCCAATTTAGCTGGCATCCAAGATGTATAAGCCCAGTTACGTTGGCACGAGTGAGTTTAAGCCCAATTTAGCTGGCATCCAAGATGTTTAAGCCTAGTTATCTTGGCATGAGAGAAGTTAAGTTACATAACCTCGTTTTGAGATGAGGAGTCTTTTATTCTAAAAACCGCCGAGTACATCTTCAAAACCTCCAGGTCCATTCTTCAAAAACTCTGGGTAATTAGCTCCAAGATTTTTTAAAAAAATTTCGTAGCCTCGTTTTGAGATGAGGAGCTTTTTTGGTTATGTTATTAAAAATAATAATAATAATAATAATAATAATAATAAAACAAAAGATTCAATTTGGTTTGAAAGCGGTGTCTACGTCTTTGCACTATTCTTGATTCTCAAGAATGTACAAAGAGGGGTAGCTGTAGACATCTTAAAAAATATATATATATAATAAATAAAAAAAATCAAAATAAAAAAAAAGAGCAATCATCATCCCTGTAGAGTCACCGATTTTGGGGGATTGCCCAAATCCGGTGACCTGACTTGACCCCCCAGCTAAGCCTAGTTGAAATCATGCTCAACAGAGCATGATTTCTCCTACGGATTGTCCAAAAATTTGGACAATTCGAGTGCGAAAAGGGGAGGGGGCATTCGGGGAGAAGGGAGAGATCAAAACGAAAAGAAAAAATTTTTGGAGAGTTTTCAAACCAAAGAACAGAAAAATTTTTGGAAACCAAAAAACCAAAATCGGATCCCTGCAACCAAAAAAAAATCACAAAACCAAAAACAAAAAAAATTCTTAGTCTTTCCTAACAATAGGTAGGATACCCAAAAAATAAAAAAAAAAAACCCTAAGCCTAACGGCCAAAAAGCCCCAATTGAAAAACCAAAAAAAAGGGGTCTGATCGGGGTGTGTTTGGGCTGTGGGTGAAAGAGAGAGGTTGTTTGGGTGAAGGGCTAGGCTGATCAGAGATCGGAGGAAAGGGAAAAGGGGGAGGCGCGGGTCAAAACCGATCGGTGAAAGTGGGGTCAACACCGGTGTGGCTCGACGACGGTGAGAGAGAGAGGGGTCTGATCGGGGTGTGGTAGGAGAAAGGAAGGTTCGTCGGAGGAGGCATGGCACCGGTGGAGGGAAGGCTTTTCTTTTTAGAGAGAGGGGAGAGGATCTGGACATTAGAGAGAGAAAGTGAAGGCTACAAATGAGAGAAAAATAACAAAAAAGAGGTTTATATATTTAGGTTTGGAGCCTAAACGGTGTCGTTTTAGTGGAACAAGGAATTTAAAGGGATCAACGTCTAAACAGCGTCGTTTGGAGGAGTTTCTGGAGCAACAAACGACGTCGTTTTGAGGGGGCACAAAACGGTGCGTTTTAGAGAGCTGAGCAGCGGGCTTGCGGAGTGGACCGTCCAAGGCAGCCTCGGGTCTCCTGTGGGCCTCGGATCTGGGCTAACCCAAGCCCAAATAGGTATATCCCTTATTTGGGCTTTGTTTTGAATTTGTTTGTGTTTATTTTTAATTTCAAAGTATTTTAATTTAGTTTAAGTTTTGTTGGAAAAAAAATAAAAAATATATAAATACAAAATATGAGTATTTATTTTAGTAATAAGCACATAAAAAAATAAGATAATAAATAATAATAAATAAAAAAAAATAAAATTTTTTTTTGAAAAGTTAAACAATTATTTTAGAACCAAAATCAATGATAGGATTTTCATCCGGAACGCGAGAAGTCGCAATTCCAAGTGAACTTCCTTAGGTTAGGAATTTTAATTAGGATTCCACCAGTATGATGGGAGGGTCCTAATTCAAAATTTCAATGGTTCTAATAAAAAATAAAATAAAAAATATGAATAAGAAAAATATAAATAAATAAATAAATGAATAAAAAACCTTTAAATATATTTAATCATCAATAAAAAAAATCATAAATAAAATAAATAAGATAAATAAAAATCAATAAATGACAATAATAAATTTATCAAGTCATAATAACATAAAAATAATAATAAATAGAATATATATGCATAAAATAATAATAAAAATACATGTGATCTAAAAATTATGACTATAAGAAAGTTTCATGCGGTAAAAAATAAGTACCCACACTTTGAATATACGAAGAAATAAAAAGGATTGTAAAAAAACAATAAGTAAAGGAATTTCATTCATAAAAAGTAAGCATAAAAGAAAAATAATAAACATGAAATAAATATGGAATTTATGCATATCATGCTTGCATTGTTAAACGTCATGGCACATAGATCTGTTTTGTATACAGGTATAAATCCCGATGATGGGACTTTCCAAGGAAGCTTGCGAAGGCGAGTTTCATTGGTAAACTCCCTAGGTGAAAAGATACTTCCGAGTTCCACCAGTATGATGGGAGGGTTCGGAGAGATATTTTTAATATAAGGTCTTTACCTTTATTAGGATTTTTGCATTCACAAAAATACCGTTTTCTGTCACAAACGATTATCCCGATGATGGGATTTACCTAATTAGCTTACGAAGGCGAGTTTTTCTTAGGTACTTCTCTAGGTGAGAGAATACTCCCAAATCCCACCAGTATGATGGGCGGATTCGGAAAGTACGCTCAACAAAAGTTTTTTGTTTGGTGTTATTTCGATTTTATGCCATGCATTTCATGATTGCATCACATGTACGCTAAGATCGCAAAACATTTTAATTCAATTGATAGAATAAAAGATGGATCAAACAAATAATAAAGGAAGCATAAGAAAAAATAAAAGGGTTAAGACAATAAGTGATTAAATTGTACCGTTCGTAGAACGGGCGTCACGGGGGTGCTAATCCTTCCCCGTGCGTAACCGTACTCCCGAACCCAAACCCGAAAAAATACGTAGACCAGTTTATTGTTCTTTCGACGAACCTAAAGTTAATTTAGTATTTCGTCGAATAGAACAAATTTATTGGGTGGCCAATCACACCTAAACAAAAAAGATTAGTGGCGACTCCCCAAGTTAATCACGTCTAGTGCTCGGGTCTCTGCACCCGCATGTTACGACATAAGCGCAATATGAATATTTATTGAGATCTTTGACAGACTAGCTAGGATTACTAATTTGTGAAGTAGTGCTTCTCATTAAAAAAATTGCCATGTGCTACTAAGGTGCTCTTTTCTTCATTTTGACATGTGCATATAATTTCTACCTCATGCAGATGGCACAACATTGTTTGTCTAGATCATTTTGTAGAGTCACTGATGTTTAAAGTGGTAGTGATGATGTTGATATATATATAGCTAGGCTTCTATTCACACATTATCATTGAAGGTAAAGGGGACCATTAAGAGCAGTGAACTGGCGAGGCTTGAAATGATGGGTCAATTACTGAAAAACATTGTTTGTCTATACATCATTTTGTAGAGCCACTGAAGTTTAAAGTGAAAGTGGTGATGTTGATATATATATATATATATATATATATATATATTTATCTAGGCTTCTATTCACACGTGATCATTGAAGGTAAAGGGGACCATTAAGAGCAGCGGACTGGCAAGGCTCGAAATGATGGATTAACTACTGAAAAAATTGTTTGTCTATGGATCATTTTGTAGAGTCACTGAAGTTTAAAGTGATAGTGGTGATGTTGATATATAGATATATATATATATATATATATATTTAACTAGGCTTTTATTCACACATTACAATTGAAGGTAAAGGGGACCATTAAGAGCTGTGGACTGGCATGGCTCGAAATGATGGGTCAATTGCTGAAAAACCTAAGCTTTGATGATATTACTGTATATATCCTCTGGATCAAGCATATTTAACATAAAGTATGTTATTTTGTAAAATGTAGAGGATGAGACAAACTCAAATTTGATGGTGCAGAATAGTTGTTAAACAAGTGTTGCATAGTCTAACAAGCAATGCTCATCACCTGACACTCATGGCCAATAGATGTAAAGAAAATCATATTGATGTGGTTTTTCTTATTTGGATGGTTATTTGCAGGTGAGTAGCTATTGTGCAAATGAACTTTGTGAAATTGTGGCAGAGGAGTGGGAAAGGGGAAGCAGTTTAGATGGATGGAATAAGAGGTGGGAGGTTGCGCTGTGCAAGGCTTTTGAGACGGCTGATAATGCCTTCAAAGATGAGGCATTAGCACCCAAGTCTGTTGGATCAACTGCTTTGATACTGATTATCTCAGCCTGCCAGATAATTGCTGCTAATTGTGGTGACTCCAGGGCTGTGCTTTGTCGAGGGACACAAGCAATCCCATTGACAGTTGACCACAAGGTTTCTCTCTGTTATTCAGTTTCTTCTATCTATCACTAGACTAAGGTTCTATATTCCAACGCTAAGGTCTTTCATCTTTTTATCTTCTTCCTTCATGTTTTTTCTTTTTAGTTCTTGCCTTTTTATTTAGGCAATCATTGTGTTATAATACCTTATGGCCCAATCCTGAACACTCTAGGATTCTTTTCTAAACCTGCTGCTGTTTTCAAGTCTAGAGATAAACAAATAGACAATTGCCATTGCATTGATTAGGAGCGACAATTGCCATTGCATTGATTAGGAGCAATCTTGGTGATTGGCGTGGTTGAAGATCAAGAAGCAAATTATTTATCAGCCAAGCGTTTTTCTAATGGCTTAGATTAATGATCCAATCTCCTGATCCTGCAGAAAGGAAAATGGATTTTACATTCTTCCTTTCAGAAGGAGGATTAGAGAATCCTATTAATTGTTGCTTTTGAAGGCACCTTTTTATCTGGCTGTCTCTACCACTAGCACTTATATAGGCACCTATTGATGTAGTTAATACTCACATTAGAGTTGATATATACTTCACTTGTTGTGTCAACTGGCATTTCACTTTGTGCTTTTTCTCCCGACCCTGCGTAAGGAAAAAGGATTTTATGTTTTTCCCTTCAGAATGATTATTGGAAAGTTCCATTCATTGTTTGCTTTGAAGTCATCCTTTTTATCTGGTTGTCTCTACCATTAGCACTGATATATGGACCAATTGATGTGTGTTTAATACTCTCACGTAAGAATTGATATGTACTTTGTGTCAACAGGCATTTCACTTTGTGCTTTCTCACATCAAATATTGTGTCAAGAACATTTTTCTTTTTATGAATAAATTAGAACTACTTGCATGATTCATCATAAGTATCAAACACATCCCTACTTTTGAATAAAAGAGGAGTACTTTTAGGATTCATGATAAGCTACTGCAGGCTTTACAATAATTAAGCTGTCTTTTGTTTGTCATAGTATCCAAAAGTATGGCCCAAATATCTCATCAGTTGCTGTTTCTTGTTTATATCTGACAAGCACACACGCTTCACTGTAAAGTGCAAATTTATGCATTGTTTCCTGCTGCCTCCTTTTTCTTTTGGGGACTTTGCTAAAAATGTGGACCTGTCTTTTTGTAGCTTGACCGAGCAGATGAGTTAGAAAGGATCACTAGTAGCGGAGGTAGAATTCTCAACTGGGGCTGTTTAAGGGTGGAGGGAGTTCTTTCCATGTCAAGAGCAATAGGTACCTGTTGCTTCTACACCACCGAATTATTTCTTCATTTCCATGGCATGAGTGAGAGCATCGCTATACAACTTTTATTCATGTTACTGATTTATGTTTTCATTTTGTGTTTGCTGAAATTCATTCAAATATTATAGCTACTCAGGTTTTGTCTACATGTCAAAGAATAAAAAACTGGAGACACTGTAGAACCTATCTGCAAGTAGGGCAGTAGCATTATGGAAAATCCTATGTTGCTCCTACTCTAATTTTTCATCTAGTATCTGTGTGAAGTATGTATCCAACACCTCAAAGTGGGCGCGTATCTGAGGCATGTCCCTCCAAATATAAGGAAAATCTTAGGAAAAATTGAACACACCTGTCTCAAACAAGCAAATCATTAGATTGTAAAACATGTATACTTTTATCTTACCATAAACACCACTTTCTTGTGTTTCCTTTTAGATATAGAATAGACTATTTCAGCCAATTTATGGTACTTTTATCTACTGGATGACTTTTATCCAATAAAAACAAAGCTCATTCGAAAGTCATCTGATATATTTTGTAACACATTTATGTTTCTTGCTTTACTTCATAAAGCTGTCAACTTTCTTCTACCAAAATGGTTTTCAAGAAGAACTGCAGAATTAAATTAGATGATTTTATATGTATCTACGAAGTTGTATGTTACAGTCTCTGTTATCAAATAATAATGCATTGTCTCTTTCCCCTCTCACTTAACTTCTGGTTGACCTAGAATTTCACAACTCAAAACTTTGAAGCTATGTTAGGTACTAAGTTCTTACTATTTTAGTTGCATGTGGAGAATATCATACTTCCTTTGATTGATTGTATGTATAATTATTACATTATTACTTTGCATGATGTGACTTTCAGGTGACCGTGACCTGAAACCATGGGTAATTTCAGTGCCTGAAGTTACTTTCATGACTAGGACTGAAGAAGATGAATGTTTGATTTTGGCAAGTGATGGTCTTTGGGATGTTTTATCCAATGAAGAGGTTGTAAAGTTAGCTCGCAAAGAACTAAGACAGCAACGGAGGCTAGTTGGCGTCAATGATAGTACATTTCCACCCGCTTGGTTTGTTTCTCAGCAGGTTCTTAAGCAAGCTCTTGATGCATGTAGTTATGATAACATCTCTGTCATTGTTGTTGACCTGAAAAATCCGAGGAAAAGATGCCAAAAAAGCTTTAAAAGGTATTGCTCTCTCTCTCAACACCCTAACCTTCATTTCTGCCAATTTTTTTTTTTTTTTTGAAAATTAATCATTTCTGCCAGTTAGGAGGTAATTGGTCATAATTTTTTGTGTTGTGGAGTTAAAATTATACATTATTTCCTAGTTACAACTCTTATCTAGTATATTATGATAAACTAGTTTATTCTTTTCCATGATGAAGAAGGTTGCAAAATCAATTGGCAGCATAGAGGACAAGTACTCTGTTTTTTTCTATTACCCAAATTATTTTGCCTTATATTGGATGGTCTGATGCTTGCTGCAGTCTTTCACTCTTTGTTACCAACAACTTCTTTTGGCAGCTTATTCCATGAAAATACTTGCATATTTTGTTTATTGAACAATTCTCATTGTTATTGAATGTCCTACTGCTAGCTTCTGTTTTTGCCCTAGTCTCTAATTCTTGTTATCATTTTTATAGAGCTTTTGCTACCCGCATCAGTAATTTAATGTACATTTATTCAAGTTAAATGATGGTGAATTGCCATATGGAGTAATGCATATATTATGAATGAGACCCTGTAGTAATCCTATTTATCATACTGTAAAAATTAACATTCAGAATGTGATTAGGCTTTCCCTGACTGAGTGTTAAATATCTAGGTCAATGGACTCTGTTTTTATTATTGTATATCATATATGTTATCAAAAGGTACCAATCTTAATAACTTTTTTAGTAAGTTCCTTAGGCTGTGCCACTGCATAATTCCCTTCTTTTGGGATGAGATTTGTCTTCACGTTTTATTTCACTATTGCTACTATTGCTGTTGAGGCTCTTACCAGAGTCAGCTAGGGCTTCTTACATGATAATTGATGCTTGTTAGTGGGGGGACATACATAATTCCAGTTGCTACCACAAACATGAGGGAACATACATAAAAAGGGACACCTGTGGAGCAGCGGGGAGGAGGGGCTTTTTCCTAATGATATTAGACAATGAAATTTGATTCACTGAGTAATTCTGCAGCTTTGTGTTACCCTCTATTCCCCTTTGATTTAGATAGTTGCAGAAGCCTAGAATTTAGCATTTCCAGAAAAGACTATCGCATAGTCTTCTAGGGGATTTTACATGTTTTCTGAAGATGATTAGAATCCTTGCTTTAATATCACCGTGGTATATTTAAACCAAATGAATCCTTAAGAAGGTTGTTAAGGTTGTTACTTATTTTGACAGGGATGTGAACTTGTGAAGAAAGGAAAAGGAAAAGACTACTGATGTTGAAGATGATGAAGATACAGAGTTGTAAATGACAAAGTGCTTTCTAACCTGAGAAACTTTGGGCTTGTATACCTGCCTATGTTGTAGTAAATGACTTTCAATGACAATTTAGCTTTGCTTATCAGGACTATACATTGGCCTTCTCAATGGAAGATTTAATGGCACGCTTTTGGAAAGTTTTAATTTCAAAATGATCTGCTCATAGATGATTGCCTTTTTGATGATTTTTTTGGTTGACCAAAACGTCTAACAGTCTTCCGCCCGACTATTTCGGTTTTCAGCAAATGATCGAAGAACCTTCTTCCACGTACTTCTAGTGGAACAAGGAGGTCTTATTCTCTATACACCTTTACTCCTCCCCCTCGCAAATTCTTATCCATCCAGTGACCAGCCCTTCCATTATAAATTGCATGAAACAGCAAATAGCCAGAAAACCAGATATAATATAATCTTACTTGCTATCTGACAATGGAGTAGCACAAGATGCACAGTTTCGGTTACTTTTTGCACATAAAAATGCAGACCACAAATTCTTTCCTTGTTCACAGTTTCACGGCAACCTCCTTCCCAGGCAGAGGTGGACAAAGAGGCAAGGAGAAAACCTTCCAAGTATTTTGCCTTGCTTGCCTTCACTTTGCACCTTTATGTTACTGTTCCCGACTATTACAGCATGCTCAGTTGTAATGAAAGAGACGTGAAACAAAAACATAGAAAGAGAAAAGGAATACCCTTTCGCGTTGTAAAATAGTTTGCTAAACTTGGAACCATGTCTCTTTAATTAAGCGGTGTTGATTGTTGAGCACAGTTCAAAAAATGATAGGATGTAATTATTCTTTCTTTTCATCCACTATAGATTTATGCCTTCACATTTGTTCTAGATATAGAAAGTAGCATTAGCAAACATTAAGTCTAAACTCTCGTCTCATCAACTCATTATCTTTTCACTTCCCTTCTCCTTGAAGTGTTTGTGCATCAATGGCACTAGGGAGAATTACTTGTCTCGACCTAAAACAGGCAAAGATACGGAATTAGGAAACAACATAAATAAACCTAACCTGAAATGCTCAGCGTGATAGCTAAAAATCTCCCGTTTCATTGGATGCAAGGTTCTCAATGGGCGGGTGGCGTTTGAAAGTGATTAGGCCTAGGCAACAGCAGGAGGCGGCCCTTCCCCCGAACCCCTGCAACGCAACGCAACCCTGGTGAAGGCAAGACTTGATCTCAAACCCTTGGACCATGGTACGGCCACATCGGATAACTTTCCCAACGCAAGCAGACGCCTTCGTATCTTTTCAATAGTTACATCTGGGAAAACCTGAAGGTGAAAAACTCCTACATTTGCTGGCAGCAGGGAAAAATATGGCTTTAGCGTTAGCCACTTGGCAGCACCATGGTTTATTCTTTCGAATGTGTAGACTGATGTGCTGTCGTCAGTAATTCGGTGGCTCTACCCATCATTCGATTCTTCCTTTTTTTTTTTTTTCTATCCTATTTTTTTCAGGGTTGATACGAGGATTATCACGTCTCATTCAGTTTATCTGGATAAAATTTTGGCAGACGGAGCCCAAAAAAGCTATAGCCTGTAGTGGGAGGATTGCTACTTTCAATAATTTGCTACCCAGCAATTTAATAGAGAGATTCTTATGAAGATGAGTAGAATTGATGCTGAAGGAAGAATATCTATGAAAAGGTTAGTGAGAAAGCAACCTTAAAGCTAACTTCTGTATGATTGCATCAATGCCCACAAGTTAGGATTATTCGCTTAAGCACGTTCTTGAAGAAGGAAAAAAGGGGGATATTTTTCGAGACAGGTTTAACTGAGAACAGCCAATTCCTTTAACGTGGCAGTCTTGCCATCTAATTCCAGGCATTGTCATGCCGACATATGTTCCTTTCTTGTCATTGAGATGCCAGCTTTTATTTTTCAGCAAGGGCCATTTCTTCTTAATTTCGTGTATTTTTTGTATAGACGAGACAGTCTTGGAGGGGAAGAGAGACTCAAACTTTTCCATTTTAGTCTTCTCATTAAAGGCTGGGGTTACGATTAACAAAAACTGATTAACAAATAAAAATAATAAAACAAGTAAATATAAATAGAAGGGGTAACAATTAACAAAAACTGATAAATAAAAAAAAATAATAAAATAAGTGAATATAAAAAGAAGCCGCACAAAGAGAAATCTGAATTTTTTCAAGATCTGATCTAATTTCATGTATACGCGAACTCACTTCTTTGTTCTTCCTAACAATAAACTCATACTGAATTTGTTTATTTAAAGTGTTCACATCTTTATGTATCTTAACAATGTGAGATATTTAAAAATGATAAAATATACTATCTTTTTTAACAATTTTGACCCTAAGGCATGGCTGCCAACTATAACTTAGCTGTTAAATCTTTTGGTTAGTTGGTGTGTATGTTGTGTTTGTGCATTTGTGTGTATGTTATGTGTATATATGTGTGTGCACACGCTTGTATGTGTTGTGTGCATGTGCGTGTATGTATGTATTTTGTGTGCATCTGCATACGTGCACACATGTGTGTGTTAATCCGAGATCAATCCCTGGCCTCACATTGGTGAATGTTGCATGTATGCGCAAGCATATATGCATGTGTATTGTTCTATGTGTATGTAGGGATTCTGTGTGTGAGCATGTTGTTGTGTCTATATGTATGTATGTGTGTGTGTGTGTGTGTGTGTGTGTGTGTGTGTGTGTGTGTGTGTGTCTGAGAGCGCATGTGTGCATATGTATGTGTTGTGTGTGTTAATTCAAGATTAATCCCTAGTTTCACTCTGGTATGTGTATGTTGTGTGTGTGTGTGCATATGTTGCGTGTGTGTGTGTGCATATGTTGTGTGTATATGTATGTGTTGTGAGTGTGCACACAGGCATGTGTGAGTGTGTGTCAATTCGAGATCAATCCTTGGTTTTGCCTTGGTGTGTGTGTGCATGCACGCATGTGTGAGTGTCGATCCGAGATCAATCCTTGGTTTCACCTTTGTGTGTGCGTGCACGCATGCATGTGTGAGTGTGTGTCAATCTAAGATCAATCCTTGGTTTCGTCTTGGTGTGTGTTGTGTGTGTGTGTGTGTGTGTGTGTGCACGCACGCATCCCATGTGTGAGTGAGTATGTGTTGTGTGTGTCAATCTTAGATCAAGCCTGGGTTTACTCAAAAGTGAACTTAATTATTCAACAGAATGAAAACAAAACAAAAGCCAAAAGAAACAGTTAGCCCTTTTTTGTTTACCTTCATGCAAAACAATATAGGAGCTTTGGTGGGTTTCCAGCTGATTCATAAGAAGAAATTTTCCCTTCGCAAGTACATAGCTCTAGCAAAATAACGTACTCTTTTATAGTTAAGTTAGAAAAGAAGGCTCCCTTTGGAAGTAAAGTGTGGCTAATATTAGGTTATGTCTCGGCCATAACTGATAAACTATTAGCAGATTATATCTGTGACAATATGGACACAGAAACGTTTTTTCTTGTATCAGCATGGAAAATTGCCTGGATCTGAACTTGCTGTTGATAGATTGTTTCAGACAAGGCACATCTAGAAGCGACTTTTTCCCATACCTTCCTTCATGGGAAGCCATAAGGTATTTTGGATCAATATAATTTACCAGAAGAATTCTGTTCTTTCAAGATTCTCTTATAATTAGAATGGTCTCTTGCCCTTGGGTACCAATACTGTCAAAATTTTTATCTTTTTTTCTTCAATCTTTTCCTTCTTGCTGGTATTAGAAATAGAATAAATAAATACCTTCTAGAAAAGGAATAAGTAAAGGATGACATGTTTGTCTATGCTTTCATAAAGATCTTGATAAAGGGTCAGGGTCAGTTCAAGCAAGTTATCAGTCATTCATGATTAAAATATGTTGATAGTTACAGCAATTATTATTGCATAAAACAACATGGAAAATATGGTGGTTTAGATTGGATTCAAGTAGAAATCAAACTTGGAGCCTTAATACTCTGCTCTTGTATCAGCAAAAGAAAAGGAAAAACCAGATTTGAGCATTAAAAAATTTGAAATATAATGCATGAACATAAGCCCTAGAACCGAACTCAACTAAAGCAACTTGGAGCTGCATTGTACAATGGTGGAAATCCTCTCCCTTATGTCAGATTTTTAATACAACCATCAAAATACTTTAGGCACTAAGTTATAACTAACATTTAATGAATTCTAGATTAACTCCATAGACTAATAGAATATAAATCTTAGTCCTCAATGCTTTGGCTGGAAAAAGTAACAACCGGACCAGACTAAACTGCAATTGGTGGTTTGCTGATGCAACTTCTCCTCTTTTTTAAGTTTGAGGAGAAAGAACTTTGATACACAATCAATCAAACTTAATAGTAGCAGCTTGGGTTTTGATCAGTGTCCAGGGTGGGGTTCTTATCAACATAGGAGATAGTGATAAGAAATAGAATCAAAATTGATGCCCAGAAAGAAAAACACAAAATCATATTCTGATCCCACTCCACCAACACCCCCTCACAGCTTTTAACTCCTTTAACAAAAGAGTAGATGTGACCACACATTCCCAAAAGAAAAACATGAAAGAGAGTGGGGAGAGGGGAGGGTAGTAGTGTAAAATATTTTCTCTTTCTCACTTGGGGGGGTGGTAGAGGAATAAAGGCAGAATCTCTTCCCAAACACTTCTTCTCTCCTTTCTACATGTTGCTCGATTTTGCAGGCAGGGAGAAAGACATGATAAGGACCACTGCATGGAGAGTATATAAAGTTCTTTTGTGTCAATCATTGTTGGGATTTCTGTGTCTTTATTGATGATTTATTTTCCTCTTTTAGAAACTCAAGCTGATTCTCTTCTTGTTGGTGTGCCCTCGTATTGTTATTCTCCACCCATCAAATCTCACCATTATAACAGAACTCATATAATTTCTTCATTGAAACAAGTATAATTTGCAACAAAAATAAAGCTAGTAATTATAGCAGAATGCTATGATATGATCCTATGTAGCTTAAGAAATCTGCAGCCTATGGCCTTTCTGGCTGAAGGGTACCTTCTTTTTTATGGTTCCGTCACTGTTCAGCACTTTTTATGCTGATACTATAAGAGAATCCTTCTTCCCCAGCTGTAGGTTGCCCAATTTAATTGAGATAAAGCATATTTAAATTCTCTATCCGATCTTCAAAAGCATACTTAAATCATTGGTTTACACTTTAAACCTTTTTCCCACATTAAATATCATTTACAATTCACCAAAAGTTTTAAAAGTGTTTTAAACATTCTCGAATGCCAACTCACTGTTTTACACCACTCAGAATCTTCAGTTCTCATCATCATATCAGCTTGTTTCATATTGTGCATCTCCTTAATGACTAATGACAACTTATTCCAAAACCATATAAGATTTCATTATCCTAATTAATTACTTAAAGTGATTCATTTTATAATCACAAAAAATAAAAAGATTATATTAAAAATTATTTTTACATTCATGTACCATTGATGTGTCACTGATATAAAAAAGTAAAATTATTATAAAATTATATAATCATATTATATTAATATATCATGTCAATATCAAATAATATAAAGATTTAACGTCTTCAAATGATCTGTTGTCGTATCATGACACGTGGGCAGTGAAATTACATGAGATGCCTAAATACATGTGAGCCCTGAAAATTTGTGACAGGGAGAGGGGTGGGGAGAGGAGGGCTGACTTTTGCAGTGGGGTATCTCAGCTGAAAGAAAAAAACACTCCAAAAATTTAATTGGGTACATTGAATGGCAGCAATGACCAGTGTTCACATCAAATCAATGTTGGATCTATTGGAGATTCCCTTCTTTGATTTACGGCAGGCAATGAATCTGTCGCAACAATTTGGCATTATTATAACCCTTTGCACGCTTCATTGGCATTTTTAATTTTTTTGAATTTAAAAAATATGTTTCAAATTTTATTTTTTAAATAAAAATATTTATATCAATGAATAAATTAAATATTCAAGTATTTGTATTTCTGAAGTTTTGTCAATAAAGATTTATTATAAACAACACATTAACTTTGAGTGAGTAATCAAAAGATTTTAAAACAGCAGATAATGTGTTTGTGATAAATCAAAATTTTAGATAATTGTACATCTAATTGATAATTTTAAAATTTATAATGATTATATTATATATACACACACATATGTATTTTTAATATATTAAGATGATAAATTAAAAAAACAAAAATCTATCTGTTTATTGGAAACAAAGAAGAAGAAAAGATGTTACGTTGATGGATTGTGTGTATATATATCATCAATTCTTAGTTTGTTGTCATTTAGGACAAGGAGTTGCATAACAGCATTATTTTTTATTCTTTTTTATAATAAGAGAATTTGGAGAATTTACGATTGATTAGAAATTGATTAGAAACTTAATGATATAAAATAGGTCGGCCGTACATGACCTTCGGCTTAGAATCGAACAACTCAAGTCTGCTGTCCCCGCTTTTGGATTTGTTACGCTGGCTTTCCGTCTTTCCATTTTCTACCAATCTTGCTATTCTGAAACCAAGTAAAGTGATTGAATGTAATTAGCAGGGTAAAGTGGGCAAGATATTTTTCTATAGTAATCTTCCTACCAAGTATCAAACCATAATGTAACGCGATGATAGAGTTTGAGCAACACTGGAAAAATCCAAACTTCGGCTTTAGCCTGATTATTATACTTTGTTAACCAATTAATAGTTTAGCCTTAATTATTCAGTATAAATTCTTCGTCTTGTTGATGCCCACTCAAAATCTGTTTTTGTTGCCAATTTGTGGCCAAAGCATACAGAAAAGGAAGCTCGAGATGGCATATGCTAATCACTTGTTTTGGCCTTTTATTGCACTAATTGGCGGCTCTTTTGGAAAATCATTGTTTAGACTTTAGCGCATTCTTCACCTTAGTGAAAAGCAGCAAAACAATAATACCGCTAATTAAAGGAAAGAATATTTAGTGCATTCAATTTCAGCTTCTTCATTATGCTAACTATATTTCCCTTTGGTATCAGTAGCAATTTATCAATTTGATGCAAGTGCTTTTGAGTGAGAATGATGGGTAGTTTCATTGAATTTATGAATAGGAAACATGTTCTCATGTGAAGTCCAATTTTAGTATATATCTTTTAAACCACAAGAGATAGCTACATTGGTTTGCAAAACTTATTAAAAGGGGAAAAAAAAAGAAAAAAAATCTAACATAGTTTAGATGGAAAAAAATGATATATACAAACGTGTCAACATAATAGTGATGATAATAAACTGGAATGAATAAAGAAATTGACAGGTTAAAGTCACATCTCATCAAATGATCTAGACATACTATATAGTATCTTCAACAATGTGAAGAATCATAGAAATAATACGCATTTTCAATCATTTGGGAACCTGTATTTCACATCTCCTTTCATGTAAAAATACATACATCCACAAAATGAATGGTATGGTAGTCCTGGGCTTATTAATCTTTTGTTACCTTAAAGATATGCATGTATAGCTCTTCACTGCTATTATTGGTTTTCACAGAATCACTGGGGATGTATAAATTGAGCACATCAAAAGGCTGACATCTATGTGACTGAGAATTAGGTTGGGGGTATTAAAGAATCTGAAAGCATTTTTTTTTCCTTTTTAATTGATGGTTCAACAGTTGATTGTATTAAAAAAATGGACTAACAAATGTGATATTTTCTTTTTAGAACAGAATCAGAATAGCAGGCCCCAATTATAATGAAACCCACATTGCAAAGATACTAAAATCTCCATTTTCTAGCTCCTCCAAACCAACTTATGTCCACACACATTTCCTGCACTCTTTTGTCCTTCCACTATTCCTGAGTTGTTGCACCTTTTTAACTTTTTGTTTTTTTTTTTTTGCTGGGCTGGTGAATGGATTTCTCTCCTATATAAACCTCTTCTTGGCCCTTTCTACTGCATTATCACTCAAACCTCCTCTAAATTTTTTTCCTCCCTAATTCTTTCCCCCCTCTTCTGCTCTTCTTTTTCACCTGCTTTCTCAATGGAGAGAAACCCCATGCGTAGGCAGCTTGCAATCACGAGGCAATCCCTCTTTGATCAGGTTTGTTTTCCTCCTTAACAATTGCAAATACAATAAGCATCACACGCACACAGAAAAGTTTTCAAAAGCAATGCTCAGGAACCCGTCAAATGACCAATGAATGCAAAAGAAGCATACATTTACTTTAGTACTGCTTCCCAGAGGGTAGAAAAAATTCACCTGGAAATGCTTTTGCAAAATTCACCTACAAGTTTCGATTAAGGTAATCTGAGTTAAATCTTCTGATTCCACCACACTCCACTAAAGTAAAGAGATGCGTCTGCATGCACATGTAAATTCCTATATATTTGCTGCATCTTCAAAGTTATTTCTATGGCTATAGTGAAGCAAAGTATTTGATCGCTGCAGGGATATCTTGATGAGCAATTCATCCAGTTGGAGGAACTCCAGGATGATGCTAACCCAAATTTCGTGGAAGAAGTTGTCACCTTATTCTACCGCGATTCAGCCAGAATAATCCTCAACTTGGAGCAGGCACTGTAAGTTCAAGTTTCTACTACTTAATATTGTAACAATAAAATGTGAGCATAATGAAGACACAGATGATTATTTCTAAGTAGTAATTAATTTTTTTTGCTTGCTGTGCTCTTCAGGGAGAGGAAGCCTTTCGATTTTAATAAGTTGGATGGCTTAATGCATCAGTTTAAAGGAAGCAGTTCAAGGTAATTACTTACTACTATATATAATTTTTTTTTTAATTTTATGAAAAAGAAAATGAAGTATGTGAAAAAGAGTCACAATCCTGTATAATAAGACTTATTATAGGTAACATGTAGTATATTCTATGCTGGCTTTAACACAACCAATTATGTCTTTCATTCTTTTTGATTGGTTGCAGCATTGGAGCCAAAAAGGTGAAAGCTGAGAGCACACTGTTTAGGGAATATTGCAAGTCTGGAAATGCTGAAGGGTAATCCATTCTGCCCCCCTTGAATATTTCTTCTCATCCCAATCTATCCAATATATGTCAACAGCCCAGATCAAGTTTGGGCCTGCATGAAAATTAAGCTTCCTGCTTGAGCATTTATAAATCAAGTATAAAACAACTTCAAATGCATAGTGGTGACATATATATAAAGCTACATATACTTTAAAAGTAGGAGTCTTATAATATGTGCATGATTGCAAGCAGATGCACGAGGGCTTTCCAACAACTGAAGAGAGAATATGCAACATTGAAAAGGAAGCTTGAAGCTTATTTTCAGGTGCCTTATTTTTCTTTTTCCACCTCAAGTAAAAGAAATTTATTTAAGTTGCCAGCTAAATTTTAACTCCTACTAATTTTTCCAATTATGATTATCCAAATATTCAGCTGGCAAGACAAGCTGGCCCAGCGGAGACCGCATGTTGCCGCAAATAATAAGAAAACTCCATTGCAGAATGCAGGAATGACTGCAGTGTGGCAAGAAACATTGTGCTTGGTGAATTTGTTATCTGTTCGTCTGCCTAAAATTCACCACATTAGGTTTGTAGGCCTCTTAGAGTTTGCTTGTAAGCTATGTATAATTAGATTGAGTTTCGTGAATGAAATGCTAATTTAGTCTCTTTGCTTATCAATACACTGGTATGGGTCCATTCTAAGACGTGCCCTCGAAAGGACAAGAGAAGAAGTATGAAAATCACTAAAAAACACAACTACAAGATTTTATCCAATGCAAAAAAGTTATTCACATATGACAAATAAGTTTTAGACGTACAATTGGAGTTATCAATGGTGATCACCTCACATCATTTTTGCCTACATGAAACTTCATGCGTCAACCTCTCAACATGTATGTCACGCACAAAAAACTTATACATTGGGTTGTGCAAATGAACATTTGACTTATTAATTGGTATATGATTTTCTTGTTTAAAGAGTAAAATTCAAATATTCTTTCCCTCAATTCTAAAAAAAAAAAAAACTCATACATTGGATTGTATAATAGCAATTCAGTATTTGATTTATTGGTTGGAATATAATCTCTTACTTAAATAGCAGATTTCAAATTATGTGTCATCTAATTAACTTCGTACCTCACGTTGCTTTAGCCCAAGCCCAACCAAGCTAGACTAGGCTCTTTATCATTGTACTAGCATGAAAGTGCATGCTTAACTGGATACATGCATATGTGTATAGATGTTCTATATACATAAATATATATACATGTATACACATATATATAAGTAGACATTTAGATTATGATCACGAAATACTTAACCATTACTTATACCAAGGTCTTGGATAGTAAAACCCCTTATGAAATGTAGTTTAATCATAAACCAAGAGTGTCCCATCTCAAAACCTTTGGAAGCATTTGTTATGCTATGGTTCCATATGCTAGAAGGTTCAAGTTTGATCCAAAGTTTGTTACAACAATGTTGGTTGGTTATAGTGAAGTCTCAAAAGGCTACGGGTTATATGATCTTAAATTGAAGAAGGTTTTTGTAAGTAGGGATGTGGTATTTTATGAGGGTCAAAGTTGGAATTGGCCTAATAAAGTTGCTGGACAGTTTGATTTCTCAAATATAGATGATGTAGAGGTATAATAGGCTGCAGCTGATGATGATTCAGATCTGAAGGATGTGAGTAAAGCTGTCAGAGGAACAAGAAGCTTTGAGACATTTACAGTAGATGCAATGTAGCCTTAGTTGAACTTGCAACCTTCAAGCAAGCTCAGTTAGAAGATCACTAGAAATCAGCAATGGATGATGAAATGGAGATGATATCTAAGAAAGGGACATGGATTCTGGTTGACAGACTAGCTAACAAAAATATCATAGGAGTTAAGTGGATTTATAGAACCAAACTTAATCTTAATGGTTCTGTAAACAAGTATAAGGCTCGATTGGTGGTTAAAGGTTATGCTCAAGTTTATAGGGTTGACTACATGGAGACATTTGCTCCGGTGGCCAAACATGACACAATAAGGATGCTTGCTGCTTTGTCATCCAAGGAGGGATGGAGAATTTATCATTTGGATGTCAAATCAGCTTTCTTTAATGGCATTCTTACTTAAGACATTTATATTAAGTAACCTGAGGGCTATGTGAAGCAAGGTTCAAAAGAGAGGGTCTGCAAGCTTATCAAGGCTCTATATGGCTTGAAGTAGGCTCCAAGAGCTTGATCAAAGATCAAAGGTTTCAGAGGAGCAAAAATGAGTCAACAATGTATGTGAAGAAAAGAAATGGCACTGAGTTACTGATTGTGGCATTGTATGTTGATGATTTCCTGATTACTAGTCCTGAAGGAAAGTATCTAACAAAGTTTAAAATTCAGATGAAGAATGTGTTTGAAATGACAGACTTAGGAGAAATGACTTACTTTCTTGAAATAGAGATTATACAATCAACTGATAAGATTGTACTATATTAGAGGAAATATGCTAAAGAGTTGTTGATTAAGTTTAATATCAGTGATTGTAAAGCTGTACGCACTCTATTAAGTACTGGTGCAAAGTTCTACAAAAATGATGGTACTGCTAAAGCAAATGGGCAATTGTATAAAAGCATCATAGGTTCTTTGTTATATTTAGCAGCTACTATACTTGATATTATGTTTGGTACAAATTTGCTATCAAGGTTCATGCAAGATCCTACTGAGACTCACTTTATATTTGCAAAAAGGATCTTGAGGTATGTGAGAGGAACTGTGGATTTTGGATTAGTGTATTTGAAGTAGGAAAATAGTCAACTACTGGGATTCTCAGATAGTGATTGGGCAGGGTTGGTGGATGATTCTAAAAGTATAAAAGGCTTTTGCTTTTCTTTTGGAAGTGTTGTCTTTGCCTGGAATTCTAAGAAGCAGCAAGTTGTAGCTCAGTCGATAGCTGAGGTAGAGTTCATTGCTTGTGCAATTGCTACCAACCATGCTTTATGGTTGAGGAAGCCACCGAATGAGCCAAGGTTCAAGCAAGACAAAGGGACACTGATTAATGTTGACAACTTATCAGCAATTGCAATATCAAAGAATCCGATTCAACATGGAAGAACTAAGCATATTAGAGTTAAATACCATGCTCTAAGAGAGGTTGTAAAGGAAGGTGAGATAGAGTTAGCTCATTGTTCAACAAATGATTAGTTTGCTAACATTTTCACAAAGAGCTTGGGAAAGGAGATATTTGAATATTTGAGATCCTGTATTGGAGTTCAACAAGTTAAGAATTAAGGGGTTGTGTTGAAAATTAATACTTAATCTGTGAAGCAAGTTTCCTAGAGTCTTTGGCAGGAAGTATCAGTTTTGAAGGCTAAAGAAGTTTTTCAAGGAACAAAATGTTGCCGTTTGAGACTTTAACAAGCTAAGAGCAATATGATGGTTCATAATGTCGTTTAGTTTGTTTTTTATTTCTTCAATTGTTATACACAGTGTATGTTGTCGTTTTGGTTAAGTTGAGCCTTGTACACGTCACTTTGATGTTGTTTTAGTCTAGTTACCATTGTTTGTTTTCAAGGCTAATGGTCATGGATCTTTCTTCATTGTTTTTTTTGTTAAAGTTGTACTTTGATTGTAGTGAAGTTTTTCTCTTGATTCGGTTTATGAGGAAAGTTTGTAAGTGCTCAGTATAAATGCAATTTTGAAAATTGGATCTATGCTTTTTGGATCTAATATCTTGAGCTCGGGACATGGTAAAATTTTTTTTATTGTTTTTAACACGTGGGTTAATTTATTAATCACAGGATAAATTATGGTACTCAAGTCCAACTCATGCTACTTTATTTATTGTTAAATTCACTATGATACTATCCTTTTTTGTACAAATTTTCATTATACATAATTATTTCTAAGTTTGATTGAAAAACGATTTTATTTCTATTTTTATTTCTTCGACTAAGAAGTATGACATCTATTCTGCATTATCTATTCTATTTTTATTTTTATCTACGTTTTACACTATCATGTATAGAGTATATATATAAATATAACAAAAAATTTAAATAAAATAAAAAGTAAATATTAAAAATATTTTTAATTAAAATTTTGAAATTGAAATTAAATTAAAAATATATATTATATGGAAGACGAGAGAGTACCACTTCTTCTACATTATATATAATGCCATACTTATAAGTAAATATAAAAAACTTTTCATGTATAAGAAACAATTAAAAATGTAAATTGTTTACTTCTAATAAAAATAATTTTATTTTTATTTTCAAAAACTAATATATATATATATATATATATATTTCTAAATATGCAAAAAAAAAAAAAAAGGAAAGAAAATCCAAAGCTGAGTCAGCCGAATAAAACGGGCAACTCACCTCCCTGTCGTTCCGACAAGCCTTTTCCGGTTAGTCACTCTTTTTTTTCTCTTGTAGTTGTATATATACATTTATCAATGCGCTTTCGTAAATTTTTTGCAATCTTTCAAATCTACTCAATCTAGGGCTTTTCGATCCCAAAATCTCTCTCATCAATGGTTTTTGGGGGTTTTGCCTCTTTCTCTCTCTCTGTCTCTGTCTCTGTCTCTCGCCTAGGGTTTCTGTACATTCCATCTCGACTTAGCCTTGCTCTTTTTCATTTTTAAATTGTATTTGAGGAATTTGTAGTTTGGATTATCTCTCGATTAGTGCTTTTTCTCAAATATATATGTTTGGAGATGATTTTTGCATTCTTATCTTTAGAGATTAGATTCCAATTCACTCTCTATCTCTTTATTAGGGTTTCAGGTATTGGGAACTCAATTCCTTGCTCTGTTTAGCTTCTTCAACGTTTCTTTTTAACTAATGTTTGCTTGACCGGTAAAATTAAAAAATTGGCGGTTGATTTTGCTATAGTTTGGCTACTTCAGCTGAATTTTGGAGATTGGGATATCGAAACTTTGAATTCTTGTTGCTGTCGGGGTTTTTATTGATCAGGTTTTAAAACAAAAAATTGAAAATTTCCAATTTGAGTGAGTACCCAGTTCAACGGTTTCCAACTTGGAGAAAAAGAAACCCTGAGTTCAGAATCTCAACTTTTCTCTTGTACTGTCCTTTTTCTGGGTTTCGTATTGGTTTATCTCTGTTTTTGATACTGTGATCAAGAAAATACGAAACAGAAAGAATGGCCTCATATAGGCCATTCCCTCCACAATCATTCCCTCCTCCACCACCTCAAAATCAAAACCCTCTTCCACCCCAACAACAACAACAACAACAACAACAACAACAACAACAACAACAACATTATGGTCAAAATTACAATCAAATGAATCCGAATTCTAATTACCATTACCCTCCTTCAAGACCGCCCCAACAACAACAACACCCACCACCTCCTCCACCTACACAACAGCAATATTCTTATCCCCCGCCTCCTCCTCCGCCTCCGGATTCTTCCTATCCACCTCCCCCTCCTCCTCCTTTGCCTGCAATGCCGCAAAATGCGATCAACTCGCAGCCTCCAATGTACTATCCACCTTCACAGTATCCATCACAGTATGGTAATCCAGGAATGCAGCCAGCGCAGCCACCTCCCCCACCTCCTCCCCCGAGTTCTCCAGGTTCTGCGATCCCTCCACCACCTCCCCCGAGTTCGCCCCCACCGCCACCTCCTCCAAAGGAGAGTGTTGGGGATAAGGGGTTAACTGAGCGCAGTAAAGGAGGGAATAGGGATTTTTTGGGGTCTGGAAGACGTGAACATGGGCATTCCAATCATGCGGCTGGAGTTAGAGATCAGAAGCCGATGATGCCTCCTGTGAAGAAGCCGAACGGACCTGCGGGAAGGGTGGAGACAGAGGAGGAGAGAAAGTTGAGGAAAAAGAGGGAGTTTGAGAAGCAAAGGCAAGACGAGAAGCATAGGCAGCAGATGAAGGAGTCCCAGAAGAACCAGATGATGCCTTCTGGGAAAGGGCATGGTTCTATGGTAGGGTCACGGATGGGAGATAGGAGGGCTACACCGTTCTTGAGTGGTGAGAGGATTGAGAATAGGTTAAAGAAGCCAACTACATTTTTGTGCAAGTTGAAGTGAGTATGTTGAAATGCTGTTTCCTTCTAATTTATACTTTCATTTTGGTTCTTAGGCAACATCAAATTTAGCTATTAAACTTTTTAAATTTTCATGTTTATCTTCTTGTCTTAACATTTTTTATATAGTTTAGGTTGAATAATGTTGTCTCTTGTCCCTAGTGGAAGCTTTCTCCATTTTTCTTTTTGGCCTTCTGATTTAAGGATGAAAATCATTAATGGCCAAAGACTTGGGGGTGGGGGTGTTACAGGTCTGTAAAATATATTGAGTTTGATAGAGTAATCAGTGCTGGATATCTCTCTTATAGTTGCATACTTTGGAACAAGGGTTGGTGGATTGTAAATTAACTTGAAAATTATCAGTTCTCATCCTTCTTCACTTAAGATGTTGTAGAACTCATGCATATTATAGCTGAAGAAGTTTTATGAACAATGGGAAGTGAATTTCTTTCAAATGTGTCTTTCCACCGTTCCTTGCATTTAGATTTGTTGTAATTCATTTTGAGTATGGTATATATATATAGTTTACTTCCAATAATGATAAACACTTATATTCTGTAGATTCCGAAATGAACTCCCTGATCCAAGTGCACAGCCCAAACTCATGGCTTTGAAGAAAGATAAAGATCGGTATGAAGTAGCCTTTTTTCTTCAAAGAAAGATTACTATGTACCTTCTCCTTTAAAAATCCAAGATCCAATTTATTATTGGCTGTTTGATTGGATGCATATACTTGCTTTTTGTAATATTTCCCTTTAATGATGTTACTTCTGTGTCATTCTTCTTTTGTTTCTGAAGAAAAATATTATTGGACTTGTGAAAGTTTGAACTTATAATCTGGTTTTAGTTTTTGGTCTCAATGTCAAAAATTTCATGTTAATTTGCACTTCGTCCTTGCAGGTTTACAAAATACACCATCACCTCTCTGGAGAAAATGTACAAGCCTAAACTTTTTGTTGAGCCAGATCTTGGGATACCACTGGACCTGCTTGACCTCAGTGTATACAAGTATCATATTTCAGTCCCCTAAAACATTCTCTTAGACCTGGGATTTATATGCCACGGTTTTAATTTTCTCTTTTCTGTTTGTTTAATTAGTCCTCCTAGTGTTAGACCATCTCTTGCCCCAGAAGATGCAGAACTCTTGCGTGATGATGAAGCTGTAACCCCTATAAGGAAAGATGGTATAAGACGAAAAGAAAGACCCACTGACAAAGGTGTTTCTTGGCTGGTTAAAACACAGTACATATCGCCACTTAGTACGGAATCAACAAAACAGGTAATTACTAACTACCCTGTTCATATTTGAGGTTCTTGACACATTTTATCAAAAGCGGTGTCAAAGCTAAATACATTGGCACTTGCAGTCTTTAACTGAAAAGCAAGCAAAAGAACTGCGAGAACTTAAGGGAGGCCGCAATATTTTGGAGAACCTCAACAATAGGTTTGTTTTATTCCAACCTCCCTCTCTGAAAAGAAATTTTTATTAGAAGCAGATTTGTGAGAAACTTGTCTACTTCCACTTACTGTACGTCTTGAATGGTAATGTTGGCAATTTTATATCAGGGAAAGACAAATTAAAGAAATTGAGGCATCATTTGAGGCATCCAAGTTACGTCCTGTTCACGCGACCAATAAAAACTTGGAGCCTGTTGAAGTTATGCCCCTCTTACCTGATTTTGATCGGTATGAAATTAGTGGGTGCTTTTACGTTTTTGCTTTTAATTTCTTTTCAGGCTCTCATGCTTGTAGAAAATCTTGATTGTGCACATTGTATGTTTAATCTATCAGTGTCCCTGTGCATAAGTCGATCATGAATAGGCATGAAGCTTGTTCTAGAATATGAGTTTTTATTGGATTATAAAACTTATAGAGTTCAATCATTTGCTATTGTTGCTTTAGAATATGCGTTAGAATATGAAGCTTGCTCTAGAATATGAGTTAGTTGATCTAGAATCACGAGATAGTGAGGATTTCTTCAGATATTAGTGTTTATTAGAGTATTAAAATTTTAGAATTCAATCAGTGGTTATTGCGCTGTGTTACAGCATACTAATATCTGTTGTTTTTGATTTGGTTGTACCAGGTATGATGATCAGTTCGTTATGGTGGCATTTGATGGTGCTCCTACAGCTGACTCAGAAATCTTCAGCAAGCTGGATGATTCTGTTCGTGATGAGCATGAATCAAGGGTGGGTCAACATATGGTTTTATTGCATCCATGCAGAGCATTACTTGTGTATTCTGCTATAAAATTAGTTAATATTCTGAGACATACCAGAAGGATTACTATAGTTTTTTGGTATCTTAGCATTCTGGTAAGTGTAAATCCTGTAATCTGGAAGATTAGTAGAATAAGATTAAAAGGATGTGCTGCATAATTAAGTTATTATTCCTGATAAAATAAAATAAAATAAAAGTTAATGTGATATATGCCTGAAATGTTTCAGGAATCTTTTTGCTGGCACGGAGATTTCTATAGAACCTGTAATTTTTCTTAAGTAGAAAAAAATTTTTATGCATAGATGCCTTTTTTTTTTTTTACATTAATTCCCTTGCAGTCTCAAGGCCCTAATGTTATCAATGAATATGCTGCAAATAGTTGATAGCATTTCTGCTGCTTTTATTCAAGTAATGATCATAGTTATTCTGCAATTTTATTTTAGGCAATAACTGGAATGTTATGGTATTGTTTAGAAAGAGAAAGAAAGACTTATATAAATTTACTAAGGAACAATGGGACACAGTTGCTAATGATACTATATATTTTGTATGAGATTGTTTTTTATTCTTTTTTTAATTGCAGGCCATTATGAAAAGTTATCTGGCAGCAAGCTCAGATCCAGCTAATCCTGAGAAATTTTTGGCATACATGGTGCCTTCTCTTGATGAGGTAGAAATGCTTTGTGTTCCACATATTATGTATATGTATCAGCACTGCAGTTTTTGCTGCATACTGCCTAACTTTCGATATGTTGATCCTCAGTGAATTGCTTTGTCATTTTGATTTTCATTTTTAATGGTGACAGCTATCGAAGGGCATGTATGATGAGCATGAAGATGTCTCATATTCTTGGGTTCGCGAATACAATTGGGATGTACGTAATTTGATTTTTGTAACGTTACTTTGCACAAGATGGATTTAGCAATTAAGTTGCCCAAAAATCTCTCTTTCTGACCCCTTTACAGGTACGGGGTGATGATGCAAATGACCCAACAACATACCTTGTTTCGTTTGATGAAGGAGAAGCTCGCTATGTGGTATACACTTGAGCAAAATTTACATCTTTGTCAATCCAGTTTTGGCAGAAATTCTGTTGATTACTCTCTGACGTTAACGCACTCTTCTCATGTTGCAGCCTCTTCCCACAAAGCTTAATTTACGAAAAAAGAGGGCCAGAGAGGGAAGAACTGGTGATGAGATTGAACATTTTCCTATACCTGCTAGAATAACTGTAAGGAGGAGATCAACTGTTGCTGCAATAGAACTGAAAGAGCCAGAGGTAAGGTCATGAAGCCAAGATATGGGAGTTTGCACCGTGAGTATACTGGATTTTATTTATTAAACATTTTTTTTTTTTCTGGTATGCAATCAGGTTTATTCCAGCTCAAGGGGCGGTATGTCGAGCTCAAAGATAGGAAGGCTAGATGCTGAAGATGGTCTCGGAAGATCACACAAGCTTGCACGACACCATGATGTTGATCAGTATAGTGGAGCTGAGGATGACTTGTCTGAATGATTGGTGCATGTATGAATAGCGGTAACCTTTTTAGAAGTTTTGAGGAGTTTTGCAGCTGTTGGGCACTGACTGACTAGATTTATTTCCAAGCAAATAAATCAAGATAGTGTGATATCCCCATATTTGTATTCCAAAATATATAGTATTAATTGTTTTTTGGATCCTCGTTAAATTCAGTTCAGATATAGGTATTTTTTTTTTCTTTCCTTGGAACACTATAAAGAGGCGAAAGAGTGAGATATTATTGTACAAAGAGATGGGGCAAATGTAAGTTAGAAATGCTGTTTTCACGTGGAACGTCCTCAGAATAGTCTGTATTTTTCCCAAGAGCGTTGCGTCGTGCATTCTGGCTTTTTCTTTCCTTTTTTTGTTTTTTGTTTTCTGTTTTTTGTTTTTTGGGTGTTGTATCATCATTGCCACTTTTTATAGAAAAATGCAAAGTTTAGTTAGTTGGCCGCTGTAGGTAGTCTGTTCTGTGACTTTGAATCCATGAATGTGCCGCCATGCACCCATCTGAATCCTATTAACATAACCTGACAACACTTCCATTTTAGCACAATATAAGTGATCAACGAGCAACTATGTTGTTGGAAAAACCCAATTTGATGTTTTATTTACTAAAGCCATTACAAACGGCTCTTAAGATCATTCAAAGACAAACCCCCAGCTGTTATGGTATAATACAGCTAGAGTTGAAACCACAGTAGCCAGAGACATCATTTGTCAATACCAATAGCAGCAAAAACCACCTGTTCCATTCCACGCAAAAACTATAACAGCACTTTTTTAACAAATCTGATTAGATCATGTTTCTTGAACTGAAGCCATCAAGACAAATATGTTTCATTTTGCTTCTTTCTGTGCTCGCTAAACAGAAAAAGCATTTAATTATCCCCTCTCATCACATTCGCTGGTCCCTTGTTGAAAATATATTTTTGAAATACAAAACAAAATTGTAGTCACTTTGAAAAAATATTTACAAATGGAAGTGTTAAATAGTAATTTACAGTTCTTTTACTATGCCAAATGATCACTTAAGAATCCGTAGCAATATTTACAGCACCTGGCTAGCCTCGGAAGCGAAGCAAACTTGTGATGTTAGTAAGGAAGACTTCTTGATGCAATTGATGCCCTGTTTAATAAATAAGTGAAACCATCCGCGATGCACATCAACTATAAAACTGAAAAAATAGGCATGCAAGCTGTTGTTGCACACTGAAGATAAATACAAACGTAAAATACTGACCATGCTTGTCTGCATCTGACAGCTTCTTGACGAACAGCTCTCTTTGGATCATCGAGAGCCTTTGCTATGGCTCGTAGCACCTGCTAACAATGAAGATACAAATTTAAATGCAAACACAAGCACCCAAAAAAATAACACAAACAGAGTCTTGATGATAGCTCATCAAATATAATCCAGGACCAAGAACTCCTATTTGTCTGGCCCTGGTGCATTCTAGAGAAACATCTTTTAGCCAAAATGAGGTAGTAAAATATTCCAGAAAAGAAAATGTTCTCCATGGTTGACTACCTGTGTTCTCATGGGATAAATCCTCGCATGGGATAGCCCAGAAATGGCAACGAGACACTGAATAGCTGTCTCACGAACAAGCTTAAGATGCCAAAAGAGGAAAAAAAAAAAATTCAAATACCACCATTAGATATTGGTATATGGATTAACTGGAAATGAAATATAGTTATGTTAGGTAAATATGAAATGATGATTGTTGGTTTTCTTTTTTCCCCCTTTTCCTTGGGTTGGAGAAGGGGTGGCAGGTGGGAGAGGAGGCAGAGAGATTGACCATTGCCAGAATGCTATTTCATAAAATAACAATCTGCTTAAGAGCACAAGAAGATAAACAAATACATTCGTTCTCCTTGTAAAGATATCTATTACCATCATATGAGGGTATTGAATAAGTTCAATGAGACGATTGGTGATAGTGTGTGCACTATCTGAAACAGCTTCTTGACCTGTATGCATACACAATATTTATAAACATCAGTAGAAAACTCGAGTGGAGAGTCACTGTGAATGTAAAATGATAATGTAATAGTACAATACAATAATTTTATATCAGGTGATAGCACCAGGTTTGATGGCTTTGTATTTATATTCTGGCAACCTTCATTGGAAGCCACCTAACAACAGACATATTTCTGGCAGAAATTTCAAATGTTTTCTACAGTAAATCTAGAGAAGCAATAATGTCTTGCTGACAATGCACAACAACCCAAAATAAGATAACCTAGGTTGCCACTTCTGACAACTTTTGGCTTTTGAAAGTAAATGAAAGAGTAGTATATAGATACAATAGTAAAAAGTAAAAGTTTGATATAAAAGCAAAACTGTAGTTTTGAAGAATCAACAAGTTTCTCTCATAGAGGACAAAAGAACAGTTTCCATTTATTTACAACCATTCTGGTAAAGTTGTTTTTTTCTTCAGCTATTTGCTCTTTTTTACCAAAAATGTTCTTGCAATTTTTGGCAATTTGCTTAACTGCAAAATTAAAGAAACTAGAAATTTAGTAACCAAGCAGAGCTAAGTGATTTGTAAGAACGTAAATTTAGTTGTTGACATTAGGATGTTCTACAACTATTCAATGTATGAAATCTCTTTAGAAATCTCTTAGCTTCTATCTTCTCACAATACATAAAACCTTTAAGGAGCAATAAATCTGTGTAAAAGACTCAAAATGCATATACAGAAGAGAAGTTCTATCAGATAATAACAATCTACCAACGTACAATTAGGCTCACCATTTTTATCCATCAATATTCCAGACAAGACTAGCAGGAGACCATAAATAACATCTTTATCCAGAATATCATTGCTTAATGCGGATAAACCATCCAGCAGCATTGGAATTATCTACATAAATAAACTTTGGTTAGTGTAATAGACAGCTTTCTCCAAGTGTCTAATATATCTGAGAAAGACTTAATCTATTGCAGAAAGTGTAAGAAATTTCAATACTAACCTTCTTGGCATCACTCAAGACAACAATTAGTGGAGTGTTTATAATAATATGTGCAGAAGCCCGAAGCAGCAAAGTTCTGAAATTTGCAGTTTAGTGAAAAATCAATCCAAATTTACCAATAAACATTTCTCACGTCTGGTGGTCAGTCAATTCAATTATGTCAGCAGTGCCAAAGAAACATGCAGCCCTGAAGGTAAGTAACCCAAAAAACAGCTAGTTTGTGTTTGATCAGATCAATACAATGAAAGAGGAAAAAGGATGAGGATGTAGACCCAGCCAGTCAGAACAGCAACAAAAATCTAACATTAATAGTATATATGCTGTCAATTTTGTCTTCCTCTCTGGTTTTATTTGATATTATTGATACAGGAAAATCTTTATTACAGTTTGATAATGCTTTTACCTTTTCCTTTTATTATAATGTGATTCATTACTAAATGATTGCAATAATAACTAAACAAATAATATTATGCTCAAACAATCGAAAGCATCGCAACAATGATTTGCCTCATTAAAGTCTCACTGTTTGTTGAAACATAATATAAACAAGCCTTACCAGGTATAAGCAAACCCTTCTCGTATCAGAATATCTTTTCTGATATTTAACCCAGAAAAGACAAGTTTTTGAACTAATGTCGTTTTATGATTTTCACATGGTAGTATGTTATTAGATATATATAGGCAAGAAATACAGAGTTACTATTCTTAACCTACACACTTCAAGTAAAGAAGATTGAAATGCATGCAGATGTTGTTATGATGTGACAAAGCAGCAAAGTAATGAAATTAAAGCTGCATTTTCAATATGTTGAGAAAGAACCATAAGCAAAGGCAATTAAATTCAGCTTCAACAATTTATTATTTTGTGTGTTGAGATAAATCATTCAAGTACGCACTACAATCAGACAAAATGGAAATTGCGTACCGATATATATATATATATATATATATAGGCACACACACAGACACTAAGGAAAAAAAAAGTACTAAAAAGGAAAGATCATCTATACCTTGATAGCGGTTCAGATTTCATAATCAGAGACTGCAAAATTGGCATCATTGTTGAGAAAAACCGTTGCTTATAGAGAGGCCGTATTACTGCATGGAATTCCCGATTCAAACATGCTTCAGAGTCACCCATAAGAATCTGAAATGCATCAGCTGCACTTTTCATCACAGAATGATGCAAATCCAGCTCATTATTGTTCTCTGAGATGCCCTCTTCCTGATGCAAGGGTTTTGCTCTCCCATTTGGCTGTAAGCACTGCAAAAAGATCATAGTTATGTCTTTAACTTTTTCATGGCCTTGCATAAGCAAACCTTTTCCAATCCATGCAAGCCCAACAATGGCATGGATTTGAAGGGAGGTACAACTTCCAATACTGCTACATAAATTAATTAAACTTATGTCATGGGCACTGGTCATTTTGGCTTGAATATCAGAAGAGCTATTGCTGTGGAAAATCCATAAACTCAAGTTAAGAATTATATCCATCACTTCCTCCAAGGTACAATCAGTTTGTACTCCAGCAGATTTAAGACCCAATTTGTTAACCACAGAGCCCAATGCCTGGGCTGCCACAACATTACCCTTGAGGAGGGTTGTCATGAACAGATAAAGCAATGGTTTTATATTTGGAACGTATGTTTCCGGATGAATTGCTATAACCACTGCTGCAAAAAGTGAAAGAATCCATTCATCTCTACTGGAACTGTTATCCACTTGAACAATTTGAAAGCTTTCCTGCCGAAACAGCTCCTTCAGTGGAAAAGAAGTGCTTGATGAAAGTATATGGTAACTCTTTTGTACTATTATGTTTTGGTTTTCCTGCGAACAACTTGCAACAGCAAGTTTCATTGCTTTCATCATCACATCAAGAACTTCCTGAAATAAAAAGAAAAATAAAAATTTAGTGCCCCATAATCCCAGAGGACCAGGGAAAAATTCACTAAAGAACTCAAACAACTTACTATTTTGTTGGTTTGAGTAGCATTGAACACCATGCTATTCTCAATTTGGTTCCAAATATGAATGGCGAATTGCAACGGGACTTCATCAAAACCCTTTGCACAATGTATCCTGCATCCATGCCAACAATAATTTTGTACTAATAAAAGAAAGGAGGATGGGGATGAGGGAGAAGAAAGAAAGCACCCCCCAACTGCCAACCCCCAAATAAATAAATAAAAGGAACAAGAACATTTGGGGTAGGGTTATATACCATGGAATCACCTTATCAGAGTAGCATTTCAAAAGTTGAGTTACAATTTCTGCCGAATTTGAACTTCCATGGACCTAAGCAAACAGAATGCGACGCTGAATTATCATCATACAATCAAACAAGAGGCAATTGATTTTATAAGGTAAAAGAAGAGCCCCTAGAAAACTATCAAGGAAGGTTTATAACTTGTTGTTATTGCACAGAGTTGGTTCTGTTAAGCACAGTAAAAAGTCATGACCTATCCAAATACTACCAGAAAAAAGAAAAATTAAAGATGATGAACCATCATCTTCCTCAATGAGGATATTTGATGATCTTTCCACATGATAATTATTCTATTTGATGAATAAGAATTAATTGGCCATACATACATAAACTTTAGATAAATTGGCATATATAGCTTCTTCCAACCCTTCAACGACTTTCAGCATAAAACTTTTTCCACTTGTCCCAATTTCAGAGAGTGCTTCCAATCTCAGTGGAAATGGTATGCTAAAATCTTCAAGAGAAGACAATGAAACAGTTTTTTCAACGACAAGGACCAAATAGCTTGGTTCCTTTTCAGATTCATGGCATTTGTCAATAAATGAGCCAATCTGCACTAGGGCTTTCAGTGCCAGTTTCCATAACAATGTGTTGCTGTAATCCACTGTGACAATTGATACAAATGTCATTAAGATCTTCTCAAACACAGGTTTCGATATCAGCGAATAGCCTTCAGGGAAGGTAGCCAAAATCAGCAACCCCTTCACTGCATGTTGAATCAAAACAAAAACAAAACAAATCAATGGTTTTGACTTTACTGATTAAAGTGAAAAGGGGGCTGAAAGGTGGACCTGAATCAGAAAATTATAACCATTCAATTCTGTCTAAACATTTTAGATAGTTTACATAAAATCATATGATAAACTTTTTTCTAATATCTGTAGAGTGTGTCTCTGTGTGGGTGGGTGTAGAGAGGGAGAGAGTCATACAACCGAAGGGGACAAGTCAACTTCAGTAAAATCAAACTTTAGCATTTCAAACTATAAGATAACTTCCACTCATATCATAGATAAAGTCAGCGGCTTTACTAATCCCCATAGGCTAAAAGACAGAGAGGATTGGGAAAATTTAATATGCACAATTACATCAGAGGGACCATGAACAAACTAGTATGCATGGCTGAGCTGAAGATTGAAGATAAGCACAGAAAACATATCAACTACATTGCAAGACAAAAGTATTCACCTCCAAAGTACATGTCTGCATCATGACTATCTTCACTAGCGCAAATGGAGGCAGAGCAGAAGGCCTTAGTAAGTGGAGGAGAAAAGCTTTGAAGCAAATAGCTCCATGTTTCTTCTGTATGAGCAGATGCTGCTATGATTGTTTCAGAACTAGCAATTAAATCTCTGCATGCTGAAAGAAGCTCAATGCTGAGATAAAGAGCTCCATGATTATATCTTTTGGGAATCATAATACTGTCACCTGGAGATAAATTTCCAGAAGAATTTCTATCACAGAGACCCAGAATATCCATCAATCTGCTGAAGAAACACTCAAAAACTCTATTGCATGATGCTGTCGAAGCCTTAACAGAAGTGGAAAGGATACAACCAACTGCATGCAGTCTCTGCTTGCTCTGTGCAGGAATTCCATGGTAACTCTTATAGCTAGAGATCATATTGAAGATCATGTTTATATTTTCATCAACAACAATTAAATCTAAAAACAAGTTTGTATTTTGCACAATAAGCTTCTGTAGAAGACTTAGAGCTTCTGCTGCAATTTCATTTTCTGGAAGGTGTAAACCTTCAAGGGTTTCTGGAGTAAATGATAATACACCATCAAGTGAAGTAAATACTGCATCTTTTAATGAAGACCAAAGAGCTTCACTATGTTTTGCCATTCTGTCTACTCCATACTTCACTGTGCAATCACTGAGATACCTCAAACAATCAACCTGTGAACAAGCATACTTGGCATTCAATAGATTTGACATTTCAAGAGACACTCCTATAGCCTATAAATGACGATTATGATCATTGAAATAGCTCCAAACAACAATTCCCTATTTCATGTGCACTGACCTTTGCTGATGGCAGTGAAGAAGAAAGTTTCTCAAGGAGTAATGGCATGGCAAATGGCTCAAAAAGAGGTGTGGACGAAAATGCTAGCTGCAAGAATAATAAATAAATAGATCATGCATGTAACATATTAAAGTAATAATGTTATGAAAAAAAAGGTCAATTCCAATTCGCAACCTCCCTAACAGTCATATATGCAGATTTTAGCAAATCTGTAGATTCGAGATTGATGTCCATTTGAGAAATTTTACAGCATGATATGCAGATGTACACATCTTGTAACAAATCATTTATTACTTCAGTGGCAAACCATTCTTATTGTACTGCTAATAATAAACAATCTTTTCTGTTTTCCAGCTGAAACTTTCATACAGCTTAAACTACTAGAAATTTTAAGAATGCTTCTTTATTCAACAATGCTGGTGTGATCCAAAATTCTAAAACATGTTTCAACCACATTCTTGTGATTCCATTTGTTTTTTTCTACTATTTACATGGTTTCAAATCAACTACGAAATAAAAGAAGTAAACTGTATTTTCAATACAGGAATTACAAATTAGAAAAAAAAAATGACAGCTGAAAATTGTGCATACGGAAGAGATCAAAGTGTAGCAAACAAATGGAGAGAAAGAACCCTTAGGGTACATTATTTTCCAAGCTCCTCCAGACTGTTCCAATAAATTCATGTTTCATGAACTGATCAAAAGGTTGCTCAAAAAGGGGTCACTAAGAAGAAGGAAATCTAAGCTCACCGACATTTTTGAAGAACATAAATGAGCATGAGGAAGGAGGAAGAACAAAGAAAAAGACAGAGGTATACAACATATTTCCGGTAAAGCAAAGCGAATACATTAATGTATCTTTCTTCAGACTTTGAGCTCCATGTCTGGAAATGGATTAATAGCAACAAGTACAAGCTGACTTTAACAATTTGTGTATATTTCTTCCAACTGGCAGCCAAAAGTACATAACAGCATTTATAAACAATGTATAACCCAACTCTGGACAAAAGACTAAGTATATAATGTGTAAAGACAGAAGAAGTCTAAACAAAAGTATTACATACCATTAATGCTCTAGCAAGATCATCCCTTTTAATATTCACATCCTCACCTTTTGGCTGGAGAATACAAAAGAGAGAACCAAATATCATTAATCAAGCCTCCAGTCAGTACACACTCTAATAGATTTATTGCACACAGTATTTTTCTGTTAGCACTAGTCAATGAGCATGGCCTTCATTATTTCCTTTCCCCAGTCATTGCCTAAATAATTTTGGAATCCAAATTCAAATGACTCCAAGGTTTGATAAAAAAAAACATCCAGATATCAGCATTGTAAATATAAATATTGATTTTAAGCCTAGTGTAACTTTGGTCAACTAACTCGACTTAAAAAAAAAGTTAAATAACCATATGCAAGTGAAAACCCAAAATAACCACCTTCCACCCAAGTATATAGGATTGCCATGGTCAGACTAGGCCACTTGGGTAAAAAACTCTGTCCCTGTTAAGTTCCCCCATTTCTTTTTTTTTTTTTTCTTTTTTGGGACATCCCAAATTATATCTGTTTAAAATAAAAAAAATAATCGCTATCTTTACAAATATACCCTTAACAAGAAATTTCACCTTGCACCAAAAAGATGGCAATTTATCATAACATTTCAG
Organism: Theobroma grandiflorum; assembly: GCA_036013995.1. Lineage (NCBI taxonomy): Eukaryota > Viridiplantae > Streptophyta > Magnoliopsida > Malvales > Malvaceae > Theobroma > Theobroma grandiflorum. Next base: position 9,473,895 of record CP142134.1, on the reverse strand, counting down.
CAATTTTGATAAAGACACTTAAACAGAAAGAGAAGTATAAAGCTTTTTATATGGCAGCTTCCTTTTCAAAATCTGTCCCATTATACCACAAAGGCTAATTCACATTACAAAGTAGTATTCATATTTAATTAGAAAGCAGTGACTGGAACATTGGACATTGAGATATAATGAAGTTTTTAAGAGTACCAAAAAAAAATGTCAGACTTTGACTTTGATTTCAAAAATTCATCAGCAACAGCAGCTAATAACCACAAATACTAGAAACAAAGAACAGCGAAGCTACATAAATCTTACAAAGTGTCAGTTCAAAAGCTTAGAACTGAACTCCAGCTTTACAAGGGTTGAAAATAAGAACAATATTGGTATCAGGGTTGGTATGCATTTAAAAATTTTTTTTTTTTTAAAAAAAGAAACAAACATCAAAACATGAACCTTTTTTTCTTAAATAAAGATCATCAGGTTATTGCCTTTTCTTCTTCTGACACCATTTACATCAAATATATTGGTCTCTGGGCTAACAAAATCAATAGCAAATTGGCTACTTATCTTTAATAAATTGATAAAATTAATAACCATTACTGGTCTTGGATTCAAAGGTTCAAAAAGGAAATTCCACACAGACATTACTCATTAGTTCCTAGGAAAACCTGTATTGACAGTTTAAATTTCATCACCATAAATATATAATGCAGTTTTCTACACTTGTATCTGAATAGATTCTGACAGCTAATTTGAATATAGCAGAGTAGATAGGCATACATAAAGCTTACATGTGTGAAATGAATCGGAAAGTAGTAGCTCAGATTCTCAAAAAGGTCATGAGCAAAACCGGTAAAGGGACCCAAAGGATCTGGGAAGAGTTGCGGCAAAATCTCAATAATGTGAAATATTAACATCAAGCAGTGAGGATCCTTTTCTCCATCAACAGCTTCACAGATTCCATAAATAAGGTTATCACCCTGGATCACAAATTAGCAATCAGATTATTAATAACAGAAAAACAACAACGATAATTGAGACTTGCCAAACTTTTTAAGACTTCATACTGCATGAATTTGCATGGATGGGATCAGAGATGCTGGTTTTTATGATCACAAAAGAAAGAGTGAGAGAGAACCACAGCAGTTTATTTTCACACTTTCTTTGTAGAAAAAGAAATTCTATATTTTCTCATTCTCCATTCCTTGTGCCAAGCATCACAATTGTGTACTATTAGCATGTTCATTCCTTGCATGCATCACATATTTAGCGCAATTCAATTGTTCCAATCAGAATTACCTCCCCTCTGACATTGAAAATATTCAAAGCACCTCATCTATAATCTACAACAATCATCCTAAGCACTTCTATCAATTATTAACAGAACAAAATGAGCTCCATAGCTCTATCATGGTATTTTAAACACACTAACTCCAACTGACTTTTTAGGTGAAATAAAATTATTTCAATCTTGAAACAGGTGGTTTCTAGTCTTCCTGCTTTTAATTTTTTGTCCCCTGTTAGTCTTAATAGAGAAATTTAGAATATGTTCCAAAACTTAAACAATCAGAGCAGGATCTAGGAGCTTGCATCAATCACTTTCCTTTACTCTTCATTAAATTCATTCCATAATATACCCATAGTATGCAAAAATAATACCTACAAGAACAGAAGAAAATCAGTCCAATAATGCATGCAGCAAAGAAAAACAAGCTCAGAAAAAATACCAGTGAAGCAACAGCTTTGGGGTAGCGTTCTAGTAGACATTGCAGAAGTTCAAAGCAAAGCTGCAAGAAGATCCATTTAAAAGATAAAGTGAAACAACCAACACTCATATATACAATAATTTATAATATTATATATAGAGAATAAAATCTGGCTGATACCTATTTTGTGGAAGGTACCCAAATACATGTATGTGTATGATCATGCATTATTAGGAATATCAACTATATCTTTACCTTTCGGTCATACTTTCCTAGAGACTGCACTTGTAGATTCTGTAAATATGACTCTGCAACTGCTTTTGCATCAGTTTCACTGACAATACCACCACTGCTTTTCCTCCTCAACAGAGCCAAGCAGCCAATAAGTGCTCCCCGTAAAGCTCTCCAATCTGCCTGGTGTAGTAAAATTATCATCTATCTATTTCTAAAATTTTAAGGTAATACATAATATGATGATTATGTACAAAAAAGAAAGCCCAAGTCTAGTTTGTATAACCAAATTTTGCCTAACTTATGGAAAGTGCTAGGGAACGGTATAAACAAAAAAAGCTTCTAACATACACAATGGAGCTAGCATCCAAATAGAGATGTAGTCTAACCAAGTGAGCATCTAGCCATGGAATGGTTAAAACTCAAAATGCCCAGAACAAATTCTAATGAGATGAAAAAATAATGATGAAGCTTTGAAATCAAAAGAACTTGTAGATTCAAAATTATGACAAACATGTCATCATTTGTTTTAAGTGAACTATATTGTTGACTGCGAATGCCAAACTCACCAATCTATCTGTGAAAAATTGTATCAAGCTATGAATAGCAGCATCATCCAATGGCTTCGATGCAAGATGCATGAGAACTTCACCAAGAAGGAGAATACCTGGAAAAGGACACCAAATAACAAGAAGTTCAAGCATTATTTGTTTATTTACATATTCCAAATAAAATCTTACTGTATATGGGGAAAAAAGAGAAATATATTTAAAAAAAAATAGCTTGCAATTAAGGCTATGACATGAAGTAATAGATTGAGCACTAAATCTAGACATTCTCCACAACGATCAACAGAACAAAACAAAAATACCAGCAACACAATCAGTTGAATTTTACTACCTCTAGCACGAATAATGTTGTCTGCAGTGGTCAAATACCCCTCCATCTCTCTAACCTATTATCTCAAAAGTAAAAGAAAAGATGAAGTAAGCAAGCCACACATAGCCGAAAAGTTTACACAAAAAATAAATGCATAAATAAATGAGTAAGTAAAAGGCCCATTAGAAAAAATAAATAAATTCAACCTTTCTTCAAATCGAGTACAAATGAAGCATACCAGTGTTTCTATCGTTAACTGATTATTCTTCAACAATGAAGCAATGACGTCCAAACTGGCGGCCTATATAGCATATATAAACGTAAACTTCCAGTACATTCAAAATTATATGACAGAAAAAGAATTGAATTTATTCAACACAAAATTCGGAGCTTAAAATACTCAATTAAGTAAAACAAAATAGGTTTTCACGACCTATTTTATAATTTAGGCTCAAATTTACCCTTTTTTTGTCGTTTTCACGAACTTCTCAGGAAAAGAAAATTGTGCCAAAATTAAAATTGATAGAAATTTTAAAGAAATTAAGGGAATAGCGAGTGAACCTGCTGGGCAGGAGAACGAGATGAATCAACGAATGACTCAATGTCCTGTATGAGTTGACTCGTTTCTGCCATTATTATTCCTTTTTTTTTTTTTAGAAAAACTTTTGAAACACTAGGGTTTAAGAGTAAAGCGAAAGAGAGAGAAAGAAAGAAGAAGGGTTTAGGAGTTTTATTATAACAGAAGAATTGAAAAACGGAAAAAAGGGGTTTTAAACCGGAAGGGCTTCTAGAAACAGTTATTTGTTGAATGACCCCTCGAAGAAAATTTGTTTTCACTTTTTAGTTTGTACTACCAAACAAGTCAAATTTTCAGGCTTCAAAAAAATAAATTACTGCCATGGCTCCGTTTGCTAAAGGAAAATCTATTCTATAATTTTTTACTGAAAAATTTAATATTTTTTATTAATTAAATTTGCAATTAATTCATGTATTTTAATAAAGTAGTGGATTTAGTTTATATATAATAATTTGTGAAAATTAAATCTTTATATTTTTTAAAATTGATATTATTAGTCGAATGTGTTAAAATTTTTTGTTATCTATGTTGAGATGGCATTTTGTTGTATTGATGTGGTATTTTGATGTAACATTCAATCCAATGACATGGTAATAATAATGTGACATTTCACAAATGATACAATATTAGTACTCATATAATGTAATTGAGCATTGACATAAATTTTATAAATGCGAACATGAATTATTCAAAGTGAGCCAATGGTTTTAAATAGAATTGGAAAAGAAATAAATAAAAAATATAAATAAGTTTATAAGATTTTAAAAATAGTGTTGTGAGATAGAGAAGAATTGAATTTTTGTTATCTATAATTTAAAAAATTTAAAAAAATATCGTAAAATAGATAAAAAAAAAGATCAATATCACAGCAGTAAGAAAATGTCATATCAGTAAAGATAATATAAAAATTTTAACATATTAAACTAATATTGTCAATTTTGAAAAATATAAGAACTCAATTTTAACAAAATTATTATATAGGGATTAAATTCATCATTTAGCTAGAGTAGAGGGACTAATTGCATAATTTAATATTTTTTATTATTTGAATAAATTATCAAAATTATTTTCAATTATTTGGATTATGTTGTAAAAAATATTTTTTACCATAACATCATAAAAATAGTAACATTTATCAATTATGCAATACATCCAAAACAATTTTTTCAACATTGAAATTATTATATATTAATAATATTTAATCATCACTATTTATTTATTTCACACATATTGTTATACCGATTAATTTTTTAAGTCAATAAATCATAAATTAGAAATTAAAAGAAAGGAAAGACTTTCATATCTAAAAATTTTATTTTCTTTTTTATATAAGTTTTCTTTAATTGATCTTAGTTATTTGTATTATATTGAAAATTTTAGTATCTTGGTAAAAATAAGTATATTGATATGATCCATATGAGATGATTAAATAAAAATAATTATTTTTATTAAAAAATAATAATACATAAAAAAAATAATAACACTATTATTTTATTGCTTTGGTAGATCGATTTCAAAAGAAGAGGAGGATAATATTTTTCAAGTGATCATGGCAAGAAGAAAAGACAATACAAAATGTTTTACATCCTTCTTGGATTTAAAGACATAAAATTGGATTTAAAGACATTTTATGCTATTCCAATGAACTTATAAAATATTTTATATTCATAATAAGTTTTTTCCTTTCCAAACAAGAGAAAAAGTTGAAAATCATTTTTGAAAAATCTTTTTGAGAGCTTATATTTGTCAAAAATTTCAAACTTCAAATATGTAACGATAGTAAGGATTGTGGTTACAAAACTCATTTGCTTTCATTTACTATTGCAAAGGGTTCTTCTAGTAGGGAGAAAAGACATATTGCAATAAATGAAGTAGAATGCATTAGAGGTGACAAAGAGAAAGACTAAAGCAGTCTTTGAAGTGTAAGTACTTTGGTAGCAATCGGTGAAGAAAAAGAAAAGGTAGATCACGACGGATGGAAAAAGCTAAGTTAAGAGAATAGTTAGGAGAGCCTTGAGATAGTTTTGAGAATAATTTATGCTAAATTTCTTAATTGTTTATAATGACCTCCTAATCTCCAAGGCTCTCATATTTATACTGAACAAGTGTGCTTTCTTAAAAGTAGTTGAGAGAACACGTTTAATTATGAAAAAAACGTGCTTGTTATGGAAGAGCATGTTAAAGAATGACTTATAGGATATTAAGAGGATGATTGTGTAGTTAAGTAGCGGGCATAAGTTTTAGGTAATGGAGTAGTAACACTTGATAGTGCACATTGTGCACTTTATTGGAAAAAAGAAAGAAAGAAAAGGTAAAGCACATGTATTTCAAGGAAATGTTAAAAAAAAATCTTTTTAATTATCTCTATATTTGAGCCACTAAGCCAAGCTCTCTAAAGCATCCTAAACATGAAGATAACTCATGAACCCTACCACTCGTTCTGAGTTACTTTTACTTATGTGAAATAATTGTTCCATGTTTGTTGTTATAACTATTCCACATTTGCTCCTATTATGTAGCACAATACTTTGAGAAATAATAATTAGTCAAAATTGAGCATTTACATTTTTCCCTTGTATAAAAGTTTTTATAAAGAGTATTATGCATAAAACAAGAAGATGTTTATGCATGAAACAAGAAGATGCACATAGAATAAATAAAGCGACGCTTTTATATATATTTAAAGAATAAAGAATAGTTTTGTAAATTTATGTATTTATTATTTTTTATTAATATTTTTTTGTCATTATGTGTTACGCACTTAGGAACATTTTTAGGCTTTTTTGCACTTGGAATGTCTTTGAACATTTCTACACTTGGATGATAATTCTATTTTATAGAATTATTTTATGTCAATTTTGTTATTAAATATTAGCTAAATTTTCAGTTTTCATTTGTAATTTACTTATTTGTTAGTTATTTTTATATTTAGTTTATTTTTAAGTGAGTTATTTTAATTTTATGTTATTTTTTTAATTTGATTAATATTTATTAGTTTTTATATTTTTGGTAGGACTTAAAGTAATTGGGCTTAATTTTAAAAAATAAGGTGCTGAAAGCTCTAAAAGTCTGCTTGCATATATTATAGTATTTTGGTCATATCTCAAGTTACAGAACTCCAATTGCTGTGATTCTTAGACCATTAGAAAGCTAAGAGATAGAGCTACAACTTTGATGAGGATCACTTTGCCCAGTTCTGCATGGAAGATGGAGAAAATTGTGTTGAAAAATAGCTAGATGTATTGTGCCTGAAATAGTAATTTGTAAAGACTAACAAGTAATTTTTGGGCCTCTCATTATACTTTTAAGCCCAATTAAACCATAAGTCAACTTAGGGAATTTTAGGTTAAACTTATTAGTATAAATAGGATTTTTCAAGAACATTAAAAAAAAACTTTTGGGGAGATTCAAAAAGTTAGAAGTTGAGGCTAAAACCCAAAGATCAAGACAGCAATTATTGTTTTGTTTCTTCCTTGGCTTTTATTCTTCTTGTTATTTTCAATGGTTGAATTATATACAATGTTATTTGATTTTACAATTATGAGTGGCTAATTTTCTTTTTCTATGATTGCAATTGAACTCACATGTAGTCTAAGTTTTTAATCTCTTTCTTACTTATTTTCAATGAGAATTGAATTGTTTATTCTAATTTGTTCTTAATGCTTTTAATTATCTGATCACCAATTAAATTGATTTAAAAGCCTAAACAAACTTGGGAAATGGAGTTTAGAGTAGACTAAAATTACGATAGCATATGATCATGTTAAATGATTTGCGTATAGGATAGGGATATACTTATGGGCCATATGCAGCCAAATTAGAGCCTAAACTTAATGATTCTATTTTAATTTCAAATCACATAGGGATATAGTGTTTTGGTTAAAATAGATATTTTTATAAAACGAATCGGGAGACCCTTATAAATAATTTAGGATTCTAAGTTAGCAATTCAAACCATTGAAATAAGTTAAGGATGAGAGGTAAAATTTAGATGAAGTGTGAGGGATATTGTAATCCTAGGCTTATTTAATTTGATCTTTTCTCAACTGATTATTTTGATTTTTCTTGTTAGTTTAAATTTTAGTTTATTAGTTTTATTTAATTACTCAATTTGGATTGTTTGGATAAGATTAAATTGTTTTAATTTTAGTACTTAGTAAAGTTTTAGATTAATTCCCTGTGGGATCGACATTCTACTTGCTTATATACTATCTGTTCGATACGTATACTTGCTTAGTAGAATTTTAACTGACAAGTTTTTGGCGCCGTTACTAAAGAATTGTTTCTAGAATTTTTATTAATACTAATACCAAGCAATTTAGTGTTACTTCAAATTTTATTTTTTTTTGTTTTAATATTCGTTTTTGTTTGTTTGCAGGTATCTTTGGTCATTGTATGCAAAGAAGAAACAACTTAAATCTTGTTCATTTTGATCTTGAGATAAAAAGAACTTTTAGAAGACGTCGAAGGGAGAATTTGCTAGTTGCAGCTTTAAATTAGATAATGGCTGAGGATAATAATAACAATGGCAATAATGTCATTAATCTGAATCCCGAAGCAAATAGAGCACTGAGAGATTATGATGTTCCTCTTTTGCAAGGTTTGCACCAAAGCATTAGGAGATCTTCCATCAATGAGAATAATTTCGAAATTAAACCAGCTTACATTTAGATGATTCAGTCTTCAGTCAAGTTTGGTGGGATACCTAGTGATGATCCTAATTCTCATTTGGTAAATTTCTTAGAGATTTGTGATACCTTTAAATACAATGGAGTAACTGATGATGTTATCAGATTGAGACTGTTTCCTTTTTCTCTGAGAGATAAAGTAAAAAGCTGGCTTAATTCACTACCTAAGGGGTCTATCACTACATGGGAAAACTTGGCACAAAAGTTTCTTGTAAAATTTTTTCTGCCTGCCAAGACTGCAAAAATAAGGAATGATATCACTTTCTTCACATAATTTGATGGTCAGTCCTTGTATGAAACTTGGGAGAGGTTTAAGGAATTATTGAGAAGATGTCCACATCATGGGATTCTTGATTGGTTGCAAGTTCAGACATTCTACAATGGGCTGGTTGGGTCAATTAAAACTACAATTGATGCTGCTGCTAGTAGGGCATTAATGAGTAAGAATGCTGCAGATGCTTATAACTTGTTGGAAGAGATGACCTCCAATAATTATCAATGTCCTTCAAAAAGGTCAAGTCCGAGAAAAATGGTTGGAGCCTATGAGATTGATGCACTTGGCAACTTAACTGCTCAATTAGCTTCGCAAGTGGCTACACTATCCAAAAAGTTTGACACACTAGTAGTTCATGCAGTTCAAAATTCATCAGTAGTTTGTGAGATGTGTGGAGATGGCCATTCATATCATCAATATCCATACAATTCTGAATCAATCTAGTTTGTGGGGAACTTTAATAGATAGCAGAATAATCCATACTCCAATACTTAAAATCCTAGTTGGAGAAACCACTTCAACTTTTCATGGAATAACAATGCAAGGCCTTCCAATCCAAAACCCATCATGCATTTTGGTTTCTAGCAACAAGTTAGACCACCAATTCCTGAAAAGAAGTCCCACTTGGAAGAACTTCTCTTGCAATATATGTCCAAGAATGATGCTTTAATTCAAATTCAATGAGCTTTAATTCAAAGTTAAGGAGCTTCCTTGAGAAATCTTGAGACCCAAGCAGGGCAACTTGCGAATTACACCAACAATAGACCCTAGGGTACCTTACCAAGTGATACATAAATCAACCCCAAGGTAAGGAACAATACCAAGCAATCACTTTAAGGAGTGGAAAAGAGATTGAAAGGGTGAGTGAAAATGTAACACCTGACCCTAATTTATCTGTGACAGGTCATTCACATGCTTTGGACAGCATGTTTGTATATTGAATTGCCCCGGGAAATAAGTTAAATGACAATATTGCCCATAAGGGTATGATCAAGTTAAATAAGTTTTGAACCAGTTTAAACAGAGAATTGAGGATGAATTTGAGAAAACTAAAACCCATGGATTGGTTTAAAATGAGAATTCGGAGTTCGAGGTTCAATTTGGAGTTAATCGGGAAAATTGACCGATTAGGGACAAAACGGTCATTTTTCAATTTCAGGACAAAATGGGAATTTTTAATAAAGATTTTGATTTTTATGACCAAGAATGATTATATGGAATATAAAATGATGTTTGGAACATAAAGTGAAGTTTAGCAGTGAAAAAGTGCAATTCTCGGTATTTTTGGGACACACGGGCAAAATAGTAATTTTACCATTAAAGGACGAATTTGAAATTTCTGAAAAAGATTTTTGATCCCATTTGATTGAGATTGATCATATTAATCAATTGAAATGTTATTTGAGATTGAAAAGTGGAAAAAGAAGAAGTTTTGGTGATTTCTAGAGTGCAGGGGTAAAATTGTAATTTTACCACCGGAAGGCCAAATTTAATTTTTCGAGAGCATTTAGATCAAATTTGACAAATTGGAGTGTGGTATGAGTTTGAGGACTGAAAAATATGCCTTGTGGCAATTTTTCAATTTTTGGGGCAAAAATGTAATTTTTCACTTTTTCAGGGGCAAATGTGTAATTTTGCAAAATTACACTATAAAAGTGTTGGAAAATTTCTAGAAGTTCCAAGACAATAAAAGGATAAGGTCTGAATTTATTTGGCTGAAAAGAAAGTCAAAAGAAAAATTAATAAAGAAATAAATTAATAAAAAAATCAAAAAGTAAAATAAAATAATAATATTTTATTTGGCTATAAAATAGCCAAAATTTTCAGCCATTAACCTTGTGAGGGACGGTTTAAACACAGCAAAGAGGGGAGAAGAAGAAGAAAAAGGAAACAAAGGAGAAAAACAAGAAATTTGATAAAAAAATCAAGAGTTTTCAAGGTTTTTCAAGATTCAAGCCAAACCAAGGTGAGAATTCTTTAGTTTTACCCTAACCCTAGCTTACCCATGCTTTAGTTCTTATTTTCCATGGTTAAATGATGAGTTATCATGCTGAAATTCTCAAGGTCAAATGGGTATGGATGAGGATTTTATATGGAAATTGCTTGAAATTGAACTATGTTGTTGTTTGATGATGGTTAAGCATAGTTATGAACAAAGTTTTGGGAAAAACATTTAATTTCCCTAGGGTTCTTTGTTGGCTGAACCTTGTGGGTTGAATATCAAGGAGGAATTGTTTGAATTTCAAGAGAAATGGCTTGGAAAATGATGAATTAGAGTGAGAAAATTGACTAGGAAAAATTACGGTGTAAGTGCACCGTAATGACCGAATTTTTCCATGAACAAATTGAAGGATTTTAATGCTGAATTTTCTAGGGGAATAATGGCTGCTGGCTTGAGGATATTTTATGGTATTTAAGTGTATTTTGGTGAATTAAAGATATAGAAATTTAATGAGAATTTTCGGTGCAAAAATATGAATTTTTACCCAGTAGGGGTATTTTCGTAATTTACTACCGAGATTGATAATTTGCACCACACTGGGGGATATTAAGTCAATTGGGATATAATTGAGGTATAGAAACTGAAAAAAATCGATTTGGAGTTAAAATGAAGATTTTAGTAATTTAGACGAGTGTAGGCGAATTAAGTCGAAAATCGTGTTTAGACGGTTATTCGGATAGTTTGTAGGACATTCCATGCATTTAGAGCCTGAAATAATTTATGATGAATTGACACAATTTATTTAATTTGGTGTCATGAATTATGGATAGGTGGTGGGTAAACTGATTCGGGTCAGAGACTGCACCCGAGGACGGAGAATAGGAGTATCTCTACTCCTAGAACAGTGAGTGGACAATTTATCGCCGTAATTATCTAAAGGGATTTTATTCAATTTGATGATCTGATGATTTGGTGAAAATTTTTTAAAAAATGGAAAATTTCTTGTGTATGGAGAAAAATACGAAATTATGAAATAAATGGAATTTATCAAATAAATCAGATTTTTATCAAAGGACTTGAAAATCGAAGATTTGATTTTAATTAGAGTAATTGGAGACCCGTGATTTATCGTGAATTATGCTTTAAATTATTATGGCTTATGAAAATGTGTTATGACTGGCTGCTGGTTTATTGTGTTGAAATTTATATGAACTGTTGTTTGCCGTGCAGGTTGGTTAGTAATAAAATAGCCTAGTCATACTGTTAAAATTTTATTAATTGGTGGATTGATATCTGCTGCAGTAGATGGGTTTCCGTGGACCGGCCTAATTAGAGGTGGCACGGTAAAACCCCTATATACCGATATCTCAGTTGTAGAGGAGTACAGGGTTATTTGATTTTCCTGAGATATGACAGAGTCACTTCACGTAAACCACCACGTGAAGGCGAACTCAGCTAACGCCAAGGAATGGCTGATTTTGAACAATTATGAGAATTTTGACAACCTTGGCGGGTTTGGTTGACTACCTCTGATCAAGGTGTCACCAAGCATGAAATTTTATGGCACAAGCCACGATTTTGCGAATTATCATAAGCCATATAAATTTTCAAGTGAAACGAAATTAATTTACTCAGTGAAAGGAAATAAATTGTTATGAACATTTTACAATAGTTTATGATAATTGTCTCCTATTACTCGACTTTAGATAGCTTCGATGGTAAATGTTTACTCACTGGGATTTTATAATCTCACCCTTTTTTTCCACACCTTACAGGCTCAGAGCATCCATAGTTAACTGATTCGATCAAGGACCGCAGTGGACTTGAATCGACGAGAACTGTAGGTTCACAGTTCCCGAGATACTCTGGTTAGTTTTGGGGCCCACGTGTCGTTGTAATTAAATTTTAATATTATAGTCTTCTGTATTAAAGTATGTAAAAACATAATTAATTTTTACGCTGCGAAAATTGTTTATTAATAGTTTTATAAATTTTGTTTTATGAGAAAATATATTATTTTATTAAATATTTTATTATACTCAAATAATTAAATTTCATTTCCAAATAAATATTTTAGATACTTAAATTTATTTTTATCGTGACAAATGTGTTTTCTACGCATTTACGATATTTTTATAAATTTTGAGATTTTCGGTGAAAAACGACGAAAACGCCCTGTGAGCCAGATGAAATTATTTAAGCATTTTTGAATTGAAAATGACTTGAGGTATTCGAAATATGACATTTCGTAATCGTGGCTCACTAGGGAAGCGTGGAAGCTGATACGAAAGCCTTGCGGGGTTTCGGTCGGTATTCAGGGTGTGGATATCCATCGAGACTTCGCGGCGGTTGTCATGGGCCCGATGGGGAGTTCCGGGTCGTGACAGAAAAAACAGTTGAACCTGAGCATGAACTTGTTGATAAAGAAAGATTGTGTGAGAAAGAGAATGTAAGTGAACAGAGAGAAGATGTCAAGGCTGAAGATGAAAGAACTTCTCAAGTCATCCATCTTCCACCACCTTTTTCCCAAATGCTCCAAAAGCAAAAGCTTGAAAAGCAGTTTCAGAAGTTCCTTAATGTCTTCAAGAAATTACATATAAATATTCCTTTTACTGAAGCTTTGGAACAAATGTCCAGTTATGTGAAGTTCTTGAAGGACATCTTCTCCAAAAAGAGAAAGATAGGTGAGTTTGAAACTGTCTCCCTTACAGAAGAGTGTAGTGCAATTCTCCAAAATAAACTACCACTGAAACTAAAAAATCCAAGTAGTTTCACAATCCTTTGCACTATTGGTAATTTATTTTTTGCAAAAGCTTTGAGTGATTTAGGTGCAAGTATCAATTTAATGCCTTGGTCAATTTTTTAGAAACTTGGTTTGGGGGAATGCAAACCCACTTCTGTTACTTTACAATTGGTTAATCGTTCTTATATGTACCCAAGGGGAATCATTGAAGATGTTCTTGTCAAGGTAGATAAATTTATTTTTCCAGTTGATTTTGTAATTCTTGATATGGAAGAAGATAGGCAAATTCCAATCATCCTTGGGAGGCCATTCTTGGCAACTGCTAGAGCTTTGATTGATGTTGAAAAAGGTGAGCTCACTTTGAGAGTTCAAGACCAGCAGGTAACATTTAATATTTTCAAAGCTCTAAAATTGCCTGTGACATTTGAAGACTGCTTTTCTATAAGTGTGGTAAATAATTTTACACATGATGTTTTTTTAGAAGAAAATCCCAATGACCCTTTTGAAGCATGTTTAGTGGCTAATTCTGACAAGGATGATGATGAATTTATTAAATATTCTAATTTGTTAAATGTTCACTTAAGATTTAAGACTAATCATCAATTTGAGTCTTTAGATGTTTCAGCTTCTTTGATGCTAGCTTCTAAGCTTTCCATTAGGGAACCACCTATTTTGGAACCTAAACCGCTACCTAATCACTTAAGGTATACTTTTCTTGGAAAATCTTCTACTCTTCCAGTTATTATTTAGGCTGCTCTTACTGACATGCAGAAAGAGAAGTTATTGAGGACACTTAGAGAATTCAAAAAAGCAATTGGGTGGACCATAGTTGATATAAAGGGAATTAGCCTTTCTATTTGCATGCACAAAATTCTCCTTGAGGAAAATCACAAAGCCACAATTGAATAGCAAAGAAGATTGAATCCCATCAAGAAGGAAGTAGTCAAGAAGGAAATCATCAAGTGGTTGGATGTAAGAATAATTTATCCTATCTCTGATAGCTCATGGGTAGGTCCAGTTCAATAAGAAGGAATGATTGTGGTTGCCAATGACAATAATGAGCTCATTCCAACAAGAACTGTGACTGGATGGAGAGTGTGCATGAACTACCGCAAGCTCAACAAAGCTACAAGGAAAGATCACTTACATCTTCCATTCATTGATCAAATGTTGGATCGTTTGGCTGGTAAGGAATATTATTGCTTTTTAAATGGTTATTCTGGTTATAACCAAATTGCTATTGCCCTTGAGGATCAAGAGAAGACCACATTTACATGTCCTTATGGCACCTTTGCTTTTAGAAGAATGCCATTTGAACTATGTAATGTGCCTGCCACCTTTCAGAGATGTATGATGGCCACATTCAAGACATGGTGGAAAAATGTTTGGAGGTATTTATGGATGATTTTTCTGTTTTTGAAAATAATTTTGATGATTGTCTTTTGAATCTTGCTAGGGTACTCAAGAGATGTGAATAAACGAATTTGGTGCTCAATTGGGAGACATATCACTTCATGGTGTGAAAAGGTATTGTCCTTGGGCATAAGATCTCTAGTAGGGCATTGAGGTAGATAAAGCAAAAATTGAAGCAATTGAGAAACTACCTCCTCCAATAAATGTCAAAGGTATTAGAAGTTTTCTTGATTATGCTGGTTTTTATAGAAGATTTATTAAAGACTTTTCAAAAATTTATAAACCACTTTGCAATTTATTGAAAAAATATGTGCCTTTTAAGTTTGATAATGAGTGTCTTATTGCATTTGATGACTTGAAGAAAATATTAGTATTTGTACCTATTATAATTAGTCCCGATTGGACTCTTCTTTTTGAACTAATGTGTGATGCGAGTGATTTTACGGTGGGAGTTGTTTTGGGATAAAAGAAGGATAAGATCTTTCATTCCATCTATTATGCTAGCAAGACTTTGAATGAAGCCCAAAAAAATTATACCACAACAGAAAAGGAGCTCTTAGTTGTAGTTTTTGCATTTGACAAATTTCGCTCTTATCTCGTGGGGACAAAGGTGATAGTGTACACTGACCATTCAACTATCAAATATTTGATTACCAAGAAGGATGCGAAACCAAGATTGATAAGGTGGATTCTCTTACTTTAAGAATTTGATTTCGAGATTCGTGACAGAAAAGGAATAGAAAATCAAGTGACTAACCACCTCTCAAGATTAGAGATTGAAGCTCAAGGTAAGGATTCCACCCTAATCAATGAGACTTTTCCTGATGAACAAATCCTTCAAGTTGGTAAAAAATCACTTCCTTGGTATGTCGATTTTGTGAATTATCTTGCAAATAATATTATCCCCCCTAAGTTAAATTTTCATCAGAAAAAGAAATTTTTGCATGATGTCAAATTTTATTTTTGGGATGAGCCTTACTTGTTCAAACAATGTAAAGACCAGATCTTCAAAAAATGTATGCTAGAAGAAGAGATTCAAAGTGTGCGTCACCATTGCCATTCTTTAGATTATGGAAGACACTTTGAAAGACCAAGGACTGTTGCTAAAGTCCTCTAATCAGGTTTGTATTGGCTTACATTATTTAAAAATGCTCACAATTTTGTTTTGCATTGTGACAGGTGCCAAAGAATGGGTAATATCTCAAGGCCACATAAGATGCCTCTTAACAACATCATGGAGATAGAGATTTTTGATGTATGGGGTATTGACTTCATGGGTCCTTTCATACCTTTATACAACAACAAATACATTTTGCTTGCTGTTGATTATGTCTCCAAGTGGGTTGAAGCGGCAGCCTTTCCTCATAATGATTCAAAGGTAGTGATGAATTTCATGAAGAAAAATATTTTCACTCGATTTGGTACTCCAATGGCAATTATTAATGATGAGGGAAGTCACTTTTGCAACAAGTATTTTGATACACTTTTGGCAAAATATGAAGTCAAACACAAGGTTGCAACTGCATACCACCCTCAAACTAGTGGCTAGGCGGAAGTATCAAATAGAGAAATCAAGAGGATTTTGAAGAAAATTGTGTGTCCCTCAAGAAAAGATTGGTCAAAAAGATTGGATAATGCACTGTGGGCATATAGGACGGCTTAAAAGACTTCAATTGGCATGTCTCTTTATAAGTTGATTTTTGGTAAAGCTTGTCACTTACTGGTCGAACTTGAGCACAATGCTTATTGGGCCGTGAAGAAGTTGAATTTTGATTTACAAGCAGCAGGTGAGAAAAAGGTTGTTGCAATTAAATGAACTTGATGAATTTCGCATTTTAAGTTTATGAGAATGCCAAGCTCTACAAAGAGAAAACAAAGCAATGGCATGGTAAGAAGATAGTGGAAAGAAGCTTTGAGTTAGGACAATCAGTGTTGCTCTATAATTCTCGCTTGACATTATTTCTAGGAAAACTCAAGTCAATGTGGTATAGTCTGTTTATGGTCAATGAGGTATTTCCACATGGTGCAATCGAAGTTAGAGGGACAGATGGTCAAAAATTTAAAGTCAATGGTCAAAGATTGAAGTATTATTGGGGAGGCGAAATTAATCGTCAAAAGTCCTTAATTCACTTGCTTAACACGACCTAGAGTCCAAGATAGTCTAGTCGAAGACTATAAATGAAGCGTTTTTTGGTAGGCAACCAAAGTTCCTTAACCTTATTTATTCTCGTCATTATTTTATTTCATGAGTTTTATTTTATTTTATTTTATTTTACTACTTATTTATTTAGTTATTTGTTTTATTATTTATTCTATTTTTTTCCTATATCTCTTTGTGTAGGTAATTGGTTTCGAAAAAAAAAAGTCAAAAACAAATTCAAAAAAAAAGAAAAAAATTACAAAAAAAAAGTCAGAGTCGTGGCCCTCAAATTGAGAACCGCGGCCCTCAAATATGCTGTAAAAGTAGCAGAAACAGTAAGCTCCAACACTGCGATCCTCAAAGGGAACGCTGCGACCCTCAGAGGGAGTGCCACGACGCTGAATGAAGTTGCAAAAAGCAGCAAAAACAGAAGCATTGAGCACCGCAACACTGGGTAACCCCTTTTTATTTTTTTCCTTCTTTCACTTTTCTCTTTCTGCAACCGCCAACATCAAACTTTTCTCATTTTTTTAATTTTTTTATTACTCCTTTCCTTCTTGTCTTCTCCAGCACCATCCTTTTACTTTTTTTTTATTCTACTTCTTTCACTTTTGTCTTTCCCCAACGCACTATCCTTATCAATTTTTTATTTTTATTTTTTACTTCTTTCACTTTTGTCTTTCCCCAATGCACCATCCTTTTAATTTTTTTTCTACTTCTTTCACTTTTGTCTTTCCCCAACGCATTATCCTTCTCAATTTTTTATTTTTTTATTACTCATTTCCTTCTTGTCTTTTCCAACCCCAACGCACCATCCTTTTAATTTTTTTTATTATACTTTTTTCTCTTGTCTTTTAGCCGCACCATCCCCATTTTATTTATTTTTTTTATTTTGCTACTTCTTTCTCTTGTCTTTTCAACCCCAACCCTTTAACGCCTTTTCATATTTTATTTTTTCTACTTCTTTCTCTTGTCTTTTTAACCGCACCCCCTTTTTCTTTTTTTATTTTATTTTTTTTATTTTGTTTTTTTTCTCTTGTCTTTTTAGCCACACAATCCCATTTATTTTTTTTTTGCTTTTTTCACTTTTTCCTTTTTCAGCCACACCATCATTCTCATTTATTTTATTTTATTTTTATTTTGCCTCTATCACTCTTGTCTTCTTCTTCAGCCACACCACTTCTTTCTCTTGTAATTTTTGTCTCTCTCTTTTACCTTTTCACTTCATTTTTTCTACACATTAGTTCTACTTATTTTTTTATTTTTATTTTATTTTATTTTATTTTATTTTATTTTCTACACTTACCACATTCACTTTTCTCTCAAGAGAATTTAGGCTGCATCTTAAGGAATGAGATGGATATGTCTACTTTTCCTTCATTGCTTATGGATTCTGACACTGAGGACGATTTTGGTGGTGACGATGCGGAGAACATGTAGTCTGCCACTTCGGAGTTAGGAAAGTATTCTTATCCTTTTTCTTTATTTTCTTTTATCACATTGAGGACAATATTTATTCTAAGTTTGGGGGTAGTTTAGAATTTAGTGGTGTCAAATTTTGTTAATTTAATTTTTTTTATGTTGATTTAATTTTTTTATGTTTAGTTAGCTTTGGTTTAGAATTTATCTTGCATGTTTATTTATATTTTGCATGTTTTATTTGTGTTTCAAAAAAAATAGAAGAAAAATTTTTTTAAGATAGTTGCACTTATTCATTATTGTCCCAATCCTAGGATGATATGTTAATTATCTTTTGATTCTTACCTTTTGTGAAACATATAGTTATGATTTAATTTTATGTGATATTCTTGTGTTAGCTTTATTTTAGAGTGTAACTTCCAATAATTTAAGCACTATACTCTTTTACTTAGAATTTTTGTGTGATTTAAAGAAAGTTTCTATTGATGAAAAAGTATAGTGAAGTTAAAAATTCTAGAATTTGTTTGATTCTCTTTCGAGGTGAAATCTTAAATAACACTTAGGATAGGAAGTGATTTAAGCCACATTTGGACCGTTTGAGCCTACCTTGTTATATTTATCCTTAGTCACCCTTTTTGAGCCTAATTTACCTTTTCTTTGTAATTATCTAATTATGTTAGCCATGGCCTGTCTGTTTAAATCCAACAATTTGAACCTTTCACCTTTTAAGTATTTTAATCTTTCTAAGGAATGATTTGAGTTTAAGAATAAATTGAAGGAGAAAGGTCAACAAAAAAAAAATGAAGGTTGTTGGAAAAATTACCCCTTGTTATTATTGTCAAAAACAAGTTTGGGGGTTAAAAAAAAGAGAAACAAAATGTGTGTTACAAAAGAAAATTTACTTCAAGTTTAGGGGTGCTATAAAAAATTTTTGAACTCTTTATGTGTCATAGATTGATTAAGTGCTTAGGGTGATTTTGAGCCTAAATATATCGTTTATTATACCTTGACCTTAGCCTTACATTACAAGCTTGATAAAAACCTATTAATCCTTGAATAAGTGTTAATCTACATTAGTGGAGAGAAAGATGCAAAGCAAACTTATGGGATCCTAGTACTAATCCATGCTTAGATTTGGCATAAACTAATTCGAATTGCATGATATTCTTTGTAAAAGAGCATTCACACATACACAGAAGTTCATTCGAAAAATAAAATTTCGCTTAAATTGATGCATGAATTTAAGGATTAGCTGTATATTACTTTAAGTTAGAATTTGAGTTAATTTTTGAAGAAAAATTGAGAAATCATGATTTGGTACTTTTATCTCTCATTCGAGTTTTCTTGTTTAGTTTTTTTTTTTTTTTGTGATTCTTTTCTTTTGCTCAAGGACTATTAAAATCTTAAGTTTAGGGGTATGATAATTCTATTTTATAGAATTATTTTATACCAATTTTGTTATTAAATATTAGCTAAGTCCTCAGTTTTCATTTGTAATTTACTTATTTGTTAGTTGTTTTTATATTTAGTTTATTTTTAAGTGAGTTATTTTAATTTTATGTTATTTCTTTTAATTTGGTTAATATTTATTAGTTTTTATATTTTTGGTAGGACTTAAAGTAATTGGGCTTAATTTTGGAAAGTAAGGTGCTGAAAGACCAAGAAGTCTGCTTGCATATATTTTAGTATTTTAACTATATCTCGGGCTACACAACTTCAATTACTGCGATTCTTAGACCATTAGAGAGCTAAGAGATAGAGCTACAACTTTGATGAAGATCACTTTGCCCAGTTCTACACTGAAGATAGAGAAAATTATGTGTAAAAGTAGCTAGATGTATTATACTAGGAATAGTAATTTGTAAAGACTGACAAGTGATTTTTGGGCTATCATTATACTTTTAAGCCCAATTGAACCATAGATCAACTTAGGGAATTTTAGGTTAAGTTTATTAGTATAAATAGGATTTTTCAAGAATATTAAAAAAAAAACTTTTTGGGAGATTCAAGAAGTTAGAAGTTGAGGCTGAAACCCGAAGATCAAGACGACAATTATTGTTTGTTTCTTCCTTGGCTTTTATTCTTCTTGTTATTTTCAATGGTTGAATTATACACAATGTTATTTGATTTTACAATTATGAGTGGCTAATTTTCTTTTTCTAAGATTGCAATTCAACTCACATGTTGTCTAAGTTTTTAATCTCTTTCTTACTTATTTTCAATGGGAATTGAATTGTTTATTCAAATTTGTTCTTAATGCTTTTAATTATCTGATCATCAATTAAATTGATTTAGGAATCTAAACAAACTTGGGAAAAGGAGTTTATAGTAGACTAAAATTGCGATAATATATGATCATGTTAAATGATTTGCGTATAGGATATGGATATACCTATAGGCCATATGCAGCCATATTAGAGCTTGAACTTAATGAGTCTGTTTTAATTTCAAATCACATAGGGATATAGTGTTTTGGTTAAAATAGATATTTTTATAGGACGAGTAGGGATATCTTTATAAATAATTTAGGACTCTAGGTTAACAATTCAAATCATTGAAATAAGTTAATGATGAGAGGTAAAATTTAGATGAAGTGTAAGGGATATTGTAATCTTAGGCTTATTTAATTTGATCTTTTCTCAACTTGTTATTTTGATTTTTCTTGTTAGTTTAAATTTTAGTTTATTAGTTTTATTTAATTACTCAATTTGGATTGTTTGAATAAGATTAAATTGTTCTAATTTTAGTACTAAGTAAAGTTTTAGATTAATTCCCTGTGGGATCGACACTCTATTTGTTTATATACTATCTGTTCAATACGTATACTTGCATAGTAAAATTTTAACTAACATTGATCGTCCTTGAAAGTTTCTATGCTTAAAACACCTCTGAAACACTTAGTGTAATTTTACCCCTTACATGAAAATTTTATTATTGAAAATAAAAATTCCATGCATAATTGGAATATTGTGATTAATAATAAACCTTGGTGTGTGCAAAAAAAAAAAAAAGAACACAAATAAAGCCATTGATTTATTTCACATTGTGGGAAAAGAAGATAAGGTCAACAGTTGTTGAAAAGATGAGATATTCCCCTAAAAATGATTGTCCATATTTCAAATGAAATACAGACAGATTGTTTAATGTTTTCTCTTTTCATAGAAGTCGTTAACTCCATAAATAATTAGAAGAATAACGAGCAATCAATAATATATCATAAATTACATCATCATTTTAGGACAAGCATCACAACACGACAATCCCCATTTATGATCATACAAACAGCTTTACATCAACTTGACATACTAAATATTGGAATAAGAAAAGAAACAATGGTGCCATCATAATGTGGAAATAAGAATGATATAATCGACACACATCTTACACCACATTACCACCTTATGATGGCTTTGTAAGTTTTGGAATATACTAGTTGAATGTATATCTCTGTTTTCTTAAGGTATTATTCGAAAAGGAAGGTAGTTTGCAAACTATTATACAAATCCTAGGAAAGGGACTCTAGTGTTAATCTTGTCACAAGAAATCGTTTTTTTTAGTATCGCATTTTATTTATTTATTTATTTTTTATAGTAAACTTGAGTAAGAGAAAGAACTATTTTAGGATTTTTTTTCTTAGTTGGGCAAGTAAGAAATGGGTTTATTTAGACTTAAACACCTTACAATTTTTCTTTTTTTTTAAAAAAAGTATGATAATAAGAAAAGTTCAAAATAGGAAAGCAAAGTAGAGATATACTTGGAAAAGCAATAAGATGTAGCAAAAATTTTGATAAGAAAATTTAAAATGTTAGATACCTACTAGGAGAATAATTCCCCAAACTCTATAAATAGAAGATAATAGTTTTGTAAAAATTCACAATCAACTTCTAAGATTTTTCCTTACGATTTCTTTAAACAAGTAAGTTCCCTTATCAACAATATATTTATAGGTTCATAGGGAAAAAAGGTGTAATACCCCGTACCCTCGTTAGACACAAATAAGATTTTATTGATCAAAGGAATGATCATTTAATGCGAATTAGCGTGCTAAGGAACGCTTAAGAATAAAATATATCGCATGCGCAGAACTCATAATTAAATAATAATATTTTTTTTGGAGACAAATTAGTAAGTTAAAGGATGATTCGGAGGTAAATCGACACATAATAATGTGTTTCGGGACCAAAGAAGGCAAGTGAAAATTTTTGAAATAAAATAATATTTTATTCAATAAAATAATATTAAAATATTAATATTTTAATTATCGTTGAAATTAGTTATGAAAAATGAAATATGACTAATTTAAGTGAGAGAGGAGCAGTAAAGAAGAATTTTGGACGAAAACGACGAAAATCGTAGGACGCGCATTTTAGTCGAGTTAACGCGATAAGAAAATATTTAAATATTATGGAGATACCGCGTTGGAATGCAATCTCAATAATTTGATTTTATATATGTGAAGGAAGAATAATTTTGAAGGAAATTGAAATTTAATAAGTATGGATAGGAATGAAAAATATTGGACTTAATTTTTGGAGAGCAAAGTGTTGAAGAACACAAAAATATTCTTGTACATACTTGAGTATTTTGGTCATATCTCGAGCTACAGAACTCCAATTGAAACAATTCTTAAACCATTGGAAAACTAAGACATAGAGCTACAACTTTGGTGAATACCACTTCACCCAGTTCTATCTCTAAAATAGAGAAAATCATCTTAAAAAATAATGAGGTGTCATATCTCGGGAATAAAAATTTTAAGGATTAACAATTAAATTTTTGGAGTCTCTTAGTACAATTTTAAGCCTAATTAAATCCTAGGATAATTAAAGGTTTAAATGAATATTTAGAAGGTGAGATGGATAATAAAATAATGACATGAAATGTTGAAAAATCAAAATAATTTTTAAGTGTAGATGTATGGACATGAAGACAAGAAGTTAAGGTTGGTTAGGAATGAAAGACAAGCAACCAAATTTTTTTAGTTGGTTGAACTAGTCAACAAATTATGGGGACAAAGTAAGGATAAAGACAAAACAAATAAAATAAATGAAATGAAGGAAATAAAGAAATGAGAAACAAATAAAGGAAGGAAAGAAGCAAAACAAAGTTCGGTCAAAAAGTCAAGGAAAGAAAATGAGATAAGAATGAGAGAAGAAAAGACAAGAAGAATAAAAAAAGAAGGAAAGGTCTAGAAGCAAAGTTGGTCAAAGAAGAAGAAAATAAAAGAAGAATAGGGAAAGAAAAAGAAGAGGAAAAGCTAGACAAAATCGAGAGAATAGGAGAGAAGAAAGTAGCGTGAAAGAGGGGAGAAAGAAGCCAGAAAAATTTGACAATTTTGTGGGAGGTAGAAGCTGATCCTTGCTGCACTTTTGGAGAAGAAAGATGTTGGTTTCAAGTGCAGAAAATTGGCAGCAAAAGAGGAGAGAAAAGATAAGAAAATTCGATTCTTGAGAGAAGTATGAAATCTGAAAATTGTGCACTTTGTTTGGGGGCTGTTTTGATGCCTTTTGAGGGGGTTTTAGGTGCTGAAAATTCAAGGTTATTGATGCTAGAAATTGAGCTTTAAGTTGCTGAAATTTTGAGAGTTTTGGTGGCTGAAAATGGTGATGTTCGACTGTTGCAAATTGGAGTTAAAGAAGACAACATAGTTGCTGGAAATTTCCAGGTTTCATGCCATGGAAAAGTTGAGCTAGTGGTGACCAATTTTGAGAGGAAAGAAAGGAGGAGGCCACGGTGGTGAAGGGAGGAGACCATGGTGGTGAAGGGAGGAGGAAGAAGAAAGAGAAATGGGTTGGAAAAAGATGGAAGAAAGCAACGTAGAAGAGAAGAAGAAAAAAAAAAGAGAAAAAGAAAAAGAAAAAAAATGGGTAGGCATGACTCATGAAAAAATTAACATGGGCATGGCCCAATGACAATTAAATGGGCAGGGCCCAATAGAAAAATAAAAATAGGCTTGGCCCAATAGAAGAAAAATGGAGAAGCCATAGAGAGGCCCAAGGTCACAAAAAAATGACAAAAGCCCATTGATAAGTAAATGTAAAATTTTAAGGTTATGGGTAGTTTATTAATATTGTGCATATTTTAGAAAAAAAAATATGCAAATTGATTAAAGAAATTTAATTAAGTTATTACCCATATAAATGTGCGATTAAGCATGTTGAATTTAAATTTGATATTAAGAAAATTGTCATAAAGGCATACCGAGCGAAGTACGTAATCGATAAATAGGAACAATTATCGATATGCGAACAAATAAATAGTGAGAAAAAATCTCACTATTACGAGGTGAGTAGCGGGTGTCGATTTTAAATTATTCCTAATTATATATGCATGAATATATATATATATATGATTTAATTTGCTTATAAATTACGAAAAGTATGAATCGATGGAAATTTATGAAATTGTGAATGCAAGACATTTTTCGAAATTGTTTTAAATATATATATATATATATATATGTATACCTTATATGTAAAGTGTTTTAAAAATGGAAAACAAGCTCTTCAACTTGATTTAGTTTCTAAATTGTACCTTATATATTTGTGTAATGTGCATACATAATTTAGAGATTTAAATTTCTCTATGTGTGGTATTTTATGAATTATGTGTTAAATTTCATTTTGTGAACATATGTTAAATTTTTATGACTTTCATAATGAACGTTTGACAAATAAATTTGGACATTACTTTAAGAAATAAATGAGTTTTAAAATAGCTTTCATAAAGAAAACAAGATTCCTAAAGTTGTTTTGAACTTGAATGGCTTATGACGATATTAGCATGGATGGCTGAATTAATATTTGTATTGAAACTACAAGAATTGTTGTTTTGCCTCGATAGGCGGGATAGAAATATAATTGTCATATCATATTGTTAAGTTTTTATAAATTGGTAGGTTATAGGATAGTCACTGTAGTGGCGGGTTCCGTGGACCAGCCTATTAGAGGGGCAAGGTAATCCCGTTATATAATACCTCGGTATGAGAGGCACGGAGGGTAACTCTTGAGGTATGGTTAGAGTTCACATCACGCCGAACCACCACGTGATGGTGAACTCCGCTAACGCCAAGGAACGATTGCTTTTCAAAATGAAAATACGTTTTATGAGTATATGAGATTTTTAACAGCCTTGACGGATTCGGTTGGATACCCCAGCGCAAGGTATCACCGAATATGAGTTTTTATGGCACGAGCCATGTTTTTAAGAATATCATAAGCCTTACTAATTATTTTTAATAAAATGTAATTATTTTACATAGATTGAAATAAGTTTTAATATTATGAGTTATATTTCCTTGCATGGTAAAATTTGATTTAAACGGATTTTTGCAGCTCCTTTATTTGTTTTCTATGAAACGGATTTGAAATTCCTCGCGTATAGGCGAGCTATGATTTACATATGATTTTGAATAATATTTGGTTTCACGGGAGCTGGCTTGATTTTATTGATTTGATGCGAAAAATGGTTATAAGGCACAAAACCCCTGTTTGAAATAAATTGCTTTTATGATCCTATGTTTTATATTCAACTGATCTTCCGTTTGCTTGTTTCCTATCTACGCCCTACTCACTGGGTCGATGATATTCACTGAGTCTATGAGAGTCACCCTCCATTTTATTTCCCTTTTTGCAGACAGGGATCGTTTTAGTGTGAAGTAATTGACGCGTTCACATGTAGTCTACCGTGAATAGGTAAAGGCATCTCCTAGCACACTATTATGAGTCGCTCCGCTGTGTCCTGTACCTGTTATGTTTGAATCAAGTCGTAGTATTCTACTTATTAAGTTGTAAATAAATTTTAAATTTGTATATAAACATTAGTTTGAAAATTATAGATTTTTGGGGTATATATAATTGTGGATTAATAAGGAAAAAGTTATTATTGATTTTTATATTTATGAATTAATTTGATATATGAAATTATAAATATTATATGATTATTAAATGTGGTGAATCATCGAAAAATTTTGGTCAGGCTTGTTCGGGACTTGGGGGGTTTTTCCCGAAAGTTTCGGACGTCGATAGCGACCGGAGAGTGGTCGTTACAAAAGGAAAAGATTTTTTTTTAATTATTGCCGCTAACTTTCCCTAGATAAGTTTTTATTTTTTTGTATATGTTTAGTGATTTATATATCTATATATATTCTTATTTGTTTTGTTTAGCATAAAGATAAGAATAAACAAACAAATATACGGCAAAGATAAGAACAAATAAATAAACATGAAATATTATTATAATTTGGAGGACGTAATAGTGCTTAGGTAGGAATGATAATACATAAATACTTATCTAGTTGTCTTTGTTGTTTGTGCTTGTAGGAATTTTGTTGCGTCATCTTATGGCCAAGACTTGTTTTACCCCAAAAGTTTGCTATGGTGAGCTTAGTCGAGCTACTTTGGGAAGAAAAAGAAAAACATTGCCGCAACTTCTCTTTCTAAAAAAAAACGAGTAGGGAGAACTTACGAAGTACCTCTTGTGCTTGAAAATTAGGATGCTGGTGTCATTAGGGAAGGAAGAGAATATTGTTTATGGGAAGTAGTGCATGCAAAATAAGTGGATCGGCATCCGTGTGCATCTAGTGGCTATCATTAGTGAAATCACTCTAAATAAAAGACGGTCCATCAATGTTTCTTCTCTTGGGGGTGTTCTAAATACTACTTATAATACTTTTTCTTCTCCATAAGTGTTCCAATACAAATCACAATACTTCTTCTTATCTTGAAAGTGTTCCAAATACAACTAGCAATGCTTCTTCTTTTCTTGGGTGTTGTTCTGAATACAACTTGCAATGCTTCTTTTTCTCTTATGGTGTTCCGAATACAAGTCACAGCACTTCTTTTTCTTGTGGTATTTCTAATATACTCACAATGCTTCTTCTTTTCTTGGGGTGTTCCAAATACAACTCACAGTACTTCTTATTTCCATGTGTTATCTTTTCTAGTGATAGAACGTAAACTTAATGCTTTTAACATTCATTTGGAAGACTTTAATAGCATTTCAATCTTGCCACAAGACGTAACACTTTGAGCTTTTGGAACGTATAGATGGCTTCAGTGAGAGATCGAAAGATGGAGTTGCAAAGAAAATGAGACAATCTTTCTAATTTTAAGAATGATAAATCTTCCTCCCCTTTGAACTTTTTGTTCTTGTTCTTCTTTTGTAAACTTGTTTTCCGTAGTAAACACCTACTTTGTTTTCATCATGGTTTTATTTCTTTGCTTGTAAACTGAGATACTCTATTCCATATTTCACTCTTTGCAAGCATATAAATGTTTCACATGTATCACTATTTGTAGGTAAAAAGAGATTCATAACTTCACATTAAGGAGAATAATGTCAACTTAGTATGAAAGAGAATAACACATCTTTTATATGAGAGTTTAAAGTTGCAACCTATTTGTAAATAGCAAGCTATGGTCAAAAAGTGAGTGATAAAGCTAGTAGCCAATAGCATAATATCATTACAACCAAATTATGAGCATTAAAGCTTGTGATTGGAATATGAATGATGAATCACATGGTCAAAGAATGGGTGATGAAGCTTTCTATCAAATGCAATAATAACATTATAGTCAAAGTAAGAGCGATAAAGTTTACAGCTAAAATATAAGTGATGAATTATATTGTCAAAAAATGAGCAATAAAGCTTGCAACTACATGCAACAATAACAGTACAACCAAAGTATGAGCGATAAGGCTTGTGGTTGAAAAATGAGTGATGAATTATATGATCAAAGAATGAGAGATAGAACTCTGTGTCCAAGTGCAAAAATAACATTACAACCAAAGTTAAAGTATAAAGCTTGCAGCTGAAATATGACTTTTCTCTTTTGCAAATATCAAATTTTGAATCCATGAAATAATCAGTAGTAGAAATCATAGACATATCATGGATGAGTACGAATTTAGTTGTTCTAGATCATTTTGTTTCCAACCATTATTTATCTTGCTTACACCCTCTTATAAAATATTTTGCTTAGATCTCTACATTTAGCAAATGAATGACCAACTATACGATGTTAGTCACAATACCTTGGAATGGACTTTTCTTTTGTTGTTGATGGTTGTGAAATGTAAGGTAAGTTCACTTATCCATCCTTTATCCATATATGGAGAAACGCTCTCACTTTATTTAATGGGATTGAGCATGGTGATGGAGAATCAATTTCACCTTATTGTATTCTTTTTAGATTGTCTCTTTTATGATGTAGAAAAGGTCAATGGTCCTTTTTTTCTTTACCTCTTCCTTGAATTGAATTTATTGTTGGAGTATTTCTCCTTTCAAAATGACTAGCTCCCTTTTGCCTAAGAATCATATTGTTGGTTCGCCATGCAACTTCAACTAAAATGGAAAAAGTAGGAAAATGTAAGTTTTTCAAATGCACCCTATATTCATCGAACATACCTTGGATGTAGACTTTGATTAGCTCTTTCTCATTATAGGAATCTTGTACGTCTAGCATACTTTCTCTGAAGCATTGGTTGTATTCCATGAGATCTTCCCTAAAATTCTAATGCTCTCTTCCCAAGTCAATAAAAGTAACTTTTCTTGGGTAGAGAAGAACTTTTCCCTCAACATCCTACACATTTGAACCTATGATTACACAAAATTAAGAATGAGATTGACATATGGCCCTTTTCGATAAAGGACTTAGAGAATTTCTTTAACTTCAAATCATCGTCCAATCTCACTACTCCAAGGGTTTCCACAAACTTCATAACATGTTCTCAAAAGTCACTAGTCTTGCCATTGAATTTATTAAATTTTAGGCTGGTGTAATCCTTGAGATATGACTTGGCAGCTATGCTGGCAAAATATGGCAACTTAAGATGAAACTTTGAAAAGTTAAAACTCTTACAGCATGCTTGGTTCACTGAAAGGAATAGAATAGGAATAGAATAGTCATTCCAAGGGAATAAAATAAGAGAAGAATAACTATTATGTAGATTGGTTCATGGGAATGGAATAGGATAGAAATTGCTATTATTATTTATTCCATTATTTGGTTAGCAGGAATAATTTTAAGAATAGTTAAGGAATAATGGGTAAATGATAAAAATACTTTTTATTAAAATTTAAAGATTTTTTGATTAAAAAACAAAAATACTATGATGAGAAAAAAATACTTTTTATTAAAATTAAAGAATTTATTTTGTTAAAAGATAAAAATATTCTAAGCAATAAAATCAAAATAACTTTTACTATAATTAAATAATATTTACATCAAAATACAAATATTTTTTTATTATAATTTAATAATATTTTGTATTAGAAGATAATTAAACCTTTTATTATAATTAAATAATATTTAATATTAAAAGACAAAATATATTCTTCATTAAATTTAAATAATACTAAATATTATTCTTTATTACATTTATTATATTCAAATAATAAGATTAAATAATATTCTTTATAATATTTATTATAGTTAAATAATATTTAAATATTTTTATTTCTTTTTTTTGAAAATGAAGTAAAAAATTTTGTGTCTTCTATGCTTTAGAGAGAGAAGAAGTGAGGAAGAGAGAGAAAAAATATGTTTACTATTTTTTTATAAGATAATTTTTTAAATTGTAAAATGGTATATTTGTCTAATCAACTTTTTTTCTTATTCCTAAAATTTGGAATAGCCATTACCAAGGAGGGCATGGGTAATAGCTATTCAGGCTTCTCTTAGAATGGCTATTTCAAAGAATAGCTATTCCATTGAACCAAATACAACTTTATCTCAAGAATAAGAATAGGGGAGGAATGGCAATTCCATTCCCCCCAACCAAGCATGCCCTTATTCTTCTAATCGAGGAACTTTTCTAACTCTTCATTTGTGACAAAAGTCTGAGTAGAGGTTGAAGGAGTTGTTATAGTAAGATTACCAACAAAAAAAAAAGATTAATGGTATTAAGGAGTGAGTCAATCGTACTCTCTACATTTCCTCCATTTTCGTTCATATTGTTGAATACGTTAGCGACATTTTCACCATTATGGGGTGGCATGGGTTGAGGTTGAGAAGTTGTGGCAATTGAGGATGCAAATTAGGCAATGGTCTCCATCATTTGCTTATTATTTTCTTCTAGCACTTGCATCCCTTTTTAAGAAGCTTGAAGCATTTTCATGAGCTCTTGGACATAAGTGGGGATGAGTGTTTCTTGGTTGTCAAGAGAACTCTCCATATCTTCTAAAAAAAGAATTTTTCAACAACTTTCTCTCTAGTACAGTTGCCAAAATGTAGAGGGTTCTTATGGTATAGAGAGAAGGCATATTGCAATAAGTGAAGCAGAATACACTAGAGGTGACAAAAAGGAAGACTAGAGTCGTTTTTACAGCATAAATACTTTGGTGGCAAGCTTTGAAGAATAAGAAAGGCGGAGAAAATGGTAGAGTATAATGGATGGAAAAGGTTGAGTAGAGGGAATAGTTGGAAGACCTTTTGAAAGTATTTTGAGAATAATCTCTGCTGAATTTCTTAATTATTTCTAATTGCACTTAACTTCCAAAGCTTTCATATTTATACTAAATAAGAGCACTCTCTTAAGAGTAGATAAGAAAACACGTTCAATTATGGGAAAATGTTCTTGTCATGGAAGAACACATTAAAGAACAACTTATGGGATATTAAAAGAATGGGCATTTTAAAAAATAACCTTTAAAGATAAGACGTTTTCAAAAATAGTTCTTTTTATAATTTTAACTATTTTTAGCCAAGTTTGACAAAAATACCCTTAATGAAATTACACGCTATGATGTGACACGTCATGTACAAAAACATGTGATACGTCATATACAAAAACATGTGACAAGCTATGGTTAAATTGTGACACACAATGTACAAAAACTTGTGACAAACCATGGTTAGGTTGTGACACGTCATGTACAAAAACCCGTGACAAGCCATGGTTAGGTTGTGACACGTCATGTACAAAAACATGTGACACGCCATGTACAAAAACATGTGACATGCCATGGTTAGGTTGTTACACGTCATATACAAAAATATGTGACAAGTCATGGTTAGGTTGTTACACGCCATGTTGAAAAAAATACTGTTATTACAAGTTATGTATAAAAACATGTTACACACCATAGTTAAAAAAGGTTGTTACATGTCATGTTGAAGAAAAAAAATATTGTTGTTACACGCCATGTTGAAAAAAATTATTGTTACATAACATATTCAAGAACATTTTGTTATATTTTAAGGTCTAAAATGTTGTTGTTACTTACGAACAAAAACTTCAAATCCTCTCAATTCTTTTCTTTTTTTTTTTTTTGACAATTTGCCACTGATTAAAGTGTTTCCAACATGTTTTCATAAATCAAAATATAATTTTTTTTATCTAAAACACTTACTTTGACTAAAAATTAAAAAAAATTCTTTTGACAACCTAAATTTATAAATTTCAAAATTTTGAATTTATTGATGTCTAAGTCTCGAATTGATTTAATTAAAAGCTATTTCATGTATCTGTGATTATTTCTACCATTTTAATTTTATCCAAAATACCTAAAAATCAAAATTTTCAAATACCCACTCACAGAAACACGTCAAAACCATTGCTTGGTGTCTTGAAAGCACAAGAAAAAAAAATTTGAAAATGCGAGAGAGAAATCGGAAGCATAGCAGATGAATGTCGAAGAGAGAAATCGATAAAATTTGAGAGAGTGAGATGGTGAGAGAGAGAAATCCGAAACACAAATGGAGATAAATTATGATAAATGGTTTAATTTATTTAAAATATTTTAAAGGGTGTTTTTATTAAGTCATGGCTAAATATGACTAAAAACAGTTAAACTTATTTTTATAGTTATTTTTAAAATATCTTTATCAAGAAAAGTCATTCTTCACAATTTCCTCTTAAAAGAATGACCATGTAGTTTGGTCGTAGGCGTAAGTTTTTGGTAGTTGAGTAGTGACACTTGATAGTGCACCATGTGCACTCTATTGGAAAAAAGAAAGAAAAAGATAAAGCACATGTACTTCAAGAAAATGTTAAGAAAAAATCTTTTTAACTATTTTCATATTTGAACCATCAAGCAAACTCTCTAAAACATCTCAAATGTGAAGAGAATCCATGAACCCTACCACTCGCTCTAAGTAACTTTTACTTCTTTGTATAAAATAGTTGTTTCACGCTTGTTCCTATTTTGTAGCACAATACTTAAAAAAATAATAGTTAGTCAAAATTGACATTTACAGCTGCCTCATATGAACGTTTTTTGCTTCCGACTTTGTGAGAGGTAGTTCATTATTCTTTTACCAAATTGGGTTTGGGATTGTGGAGATTGTAGCCATGCTTTTTGCATTCAAGAAATAACTAACCATTATTATAAACTATAGCTTTTCTTGGATAAAATACAAGTGTGAAGTGTCATACTTATCATTGGAGATTATTTCAGCAGCTTAGTTCTTATGGGTATTGCTAATTTGTATGACAAAAGACTAGAAAAGGCTGAGAGGGACAAAATAATGACAAAGTTTTGTAAGAAATTGTGTTTCTTAATTGAAAAGTTCCCAAAATTTTCACCTAATTTCCATCTTGCTGAACCATAACTTACAAACGAATAGCCATTCTTATCCAAATTCCATCTCCATTGGGCTTGTCTCATCCTCTCCCCATGAAATATAATAATCAACGCGAATACACAGATTAATTTTATGCATATTACTTCATACAATTCTGCAGAAAGAGTGGAAGTTTGTGGATATGCATGATACTTCTAGAGCTGCTTTCGCTGTTATATCATAAAATGAATATTATTAACATTGAACAGGCACAATACACATGTATCGTAGGTGGTAATTATGTGGTAAAAACCAAAAAACCCTTGACAAGCCTCAACACTCCCAAGAGATTTACGGACAAATATCACCAAACACCACCAGTTACAAATCATCATTGAGCTGTTTTCAGATATGAAGAGGTATTGGATTTTCATCGTCACATGAGACCTCATCCAGCATGTCAAGAAATCCCTTCCTAGAAGTCCTTTGAACTGCAGAGGCATTATAACGGAGTCCAAAAGTTGACACTGCTTCAAACTTTGTCCATAACTCTTTCTTCAGAGTACTCTCACCAGGACGTTTGCCTGTCTGCATTGTGCCCTCTGGTTCTTTCCACATTGGAGTACTTTGTACGAGTGCCAAGTCGTTGCAAGTATTTTCTGCAGAAACAAGAGAATTCGATGTTCAATTTACTGCTGAAGAAAAAACATCAGTGAGTTAATTTAATTTATCATACATATAACAAAAAGTACCTTGGTTAAACGCTTTGTTTTGCTGGACACCATCTGTAACATCATTTCCTTTTGACAAAGGCAATTTCGTTTGTTGACTTAAAGCACAAGGGATATGCAAGTGGTGATCAGAGGCAACATTGTCCATGGATTTCTCATCTGATGGCTCCAACAAGATGCAACTTTTAGGAGGTGAGAATAACCACGTAGGTGAGGATTCCAGCTCTTTCTTCCCAATTTCTGATTTGTAAGTTTGTTTTATGCCCAGTAGTTCAGGATACTTCAAAGTCAGATCCGCAGAAGCCTCACTGCCAGAGGATTCAGAAAAAGCACTGTTGCTAATTCCAACAGGAAACGGGGTAGACTTGCGCACTCCATAGTTGCCTCTACGCGAGGACTCATGAATCGGTTCAAGCAGCACACAAGATTTAGGAGGCGACATTTTTAAGCATGGAGTCATGACAAGCATAGAATGGTCTCTTCTTGATAACACTGGTGAAGAAACAAACCCACACTTCAATGTCTTCTCTGTTTCAGCCACAAAAGGATCAGAAGGCCTGATTGGCATTGGCTTTACGGCAACACCTTCAAGCAAATCGTCATTTTCATCCCTAGGAATGTTGAGAAAAAATGGCAGCTCAACAGTAGATTTGGAAGCAATCCTTTCAAATACTGATTTAGACGAATCACGCCTCTTGGAAGACAAAGCTTTTGACATAGGAAGAGGTGTAAGCAGAAACAGCTGTCTACCTCTCTCAACATTGCAGTCAGCAGCACGCCAAGAAACAAGGGGAGAAGGAGAGATTAACGAGTCCAATGTGGTTTCTTCCGGACTCCCAACATCAAAGGATTCCTTTTCATTTACATTTACAAAAGGAACAGTTTCACTTTCCAAACGCTGTCCGGGCTGATCTTTGTACTCCCCAGCAGAAGGACTCGAAAGCGCCTTTTGAAATCTGGGAACCCACGGCTGCTATTATAGAACACGAAAATCCATGTTATTTCTGCAACAAATATATATATATATATATTCAAATTCAATTGATATATACTTAGAAAAGTAACCTAAAAGATTAACCTTTAAGGAGGACAGCATTTCGGACAAGACATTCATGAAAGATTCGATTTCTTTTCTCCCATTTTCGCTTGCTGCCTTAAGCTTAAAAGCCTCCGCAACAAGTTCATCAATCTGCCATTGCAAAACATAGATTGGTGTATATCAGTCTAGGTACAAATTTATTGAAAAGCTTTTAACAATAAATAAGCAACTCGTATTCTCAGGGGAAAAAAGATAATGCAGAAATTAGATTGCAAAATCTAAGGAATCCATCAACACATACAAAAAATTAAATAAAATAAGTAATAAAATGAAAAAGTAAAACCTTGATAAACTTGGATAATGTTACATGTAATTTTAGCATATTTCCTCAGGAACCAAACAGAAGCTAAACCCTAAATAAGCACATTTAATCATAACTTGGTACCAAAAAGAAAAACTTAAAATTTTAGCTTTGGACATACCTGGCGGAGGAGAGAGGAAAGATCGGATTGAACGAGAAGGAGGCGATCGAGGGAGTCGTGGTTTTGAATCTTGTCTTTGTCGACCAATTTCTTCTTTGGAATCTCCGATTTCGAGAAACTCCTTGTACTATTGTTATTCGATACATCTCTCAGCGGTTTCCTCACGGATTTCGCTTTCCATTCCGTTCTCCTCATCCTTTTCCTTTATTTTTTTTTTTATTTTGTGGTAATTTCCAATCTAGAATTTTCCTCTTTCTTTCTCCCTCTAGATTTTTATGCCGTTTGCTTTTTGAATTTCTGGTCTGGCTCTCTGTAAGGCGGGCTATCATTATTTTTTTTGTTATCTTTATTAACTTAAAGCCCCTTGCTTTGGTGGCTTTATCCTCAAATCGGCCTTGAATGGCCCAATACCAACAAATATCTAAGAGAACTAATTAAAGTGTTATAAAATGAAAAAAAAAACATCTTACTAAAAATTAATAAACAAATAAGAAAAAGAAATAATAATAAGATTGCATGTAAGATCTTTTAAAATTTGTAAAAATCATATTAACACACACTTACATTATGTGACACCTAATCAGAGTGACACAAGCACCAATAACAACATTGAAAAAGAAGTTTCCCACACTGTACAGCTACTCAAGATAATTCAATATTAGAAAAAAATGGTTAGATTAAAAAGAAATGTTATCAATGAAGAAATTAGGCTTCAAGTAGATATGATAAACATGTTGCAACCTTTTACAGATACTGATGAGATTGGGTTGGGCAATGAGTAATGATACTACAGCTTCTCTCTATTACTATGAATTGGACACTCCTATTATTTTTGGTAAATTATCATCTATAGTTTTTTTTTCTTTTTTTGGGAATTTTGAAGACAATTAGATAAGCTTAGGTCTTGTAAATTGTAAATTGTAATTGTTCTCAACCGAGGCCATACTTTATTTACTCAATTGGGTTTGGGTCTGGACTCCGGATTAAGAAACGGGCCTAAAGTCTTTAACCTATCATCAAGAAAAAGCTTAACTACGGCTCACCTTGAACCTAGACGCAAAACCTGTCCAATTCACCCCTACAGTGTTCAAAACCAATACGACGGCCTTATATGGTGCGTCCTTGCCACGCTCTTCCCCTTCAAAGGAAAAACCAATATCACAAAAAAAAAAACCCTCCCAAGTGGCCTTTTAACCATGGCAGACCAAGTTCAATACTTCGTGGAAACCCAGCTTCTCAATCATCAAAAACACTACAATTCCTTCACTTTCCCTTCACTTCTGTCTCCAAACCCAACATCAACCCCTTCTTCACTCTCTCTTTTCACCAAAGCCATCAAGTACCAGAAGCCGTTTCTGGACTCTTTGTTGCTCAAAGCTGGAGCAATACTCTTCCGGGGGTTCC
Organism: Theobroma grandiflorum; assembly: GCA_036013995.1. Taxonomy (NCBI): domain Eukaryota; kingdom Viridiplantae; phylum Streptophyta; class Magnoliopsida; order Malvales; family Malvaceae; genus Theobroma; species Theobroma grandiflorum. Next base: position 9,437,741 of record CP142134.1, on the reverse strand, counting down.
CTGTAGAGACAGCCAAGGACTTCAACGACGTAGTGGAGGCTTTTGGCTTCGAGGAGTTACCTTACGTAGGTGGGGCTGCTCCTCGGACTAACGTTGTTGGTCGTGTTTTTACTGCTAATGAATCACCAGCCGACCAAAAGATTCCTTTCCATCATGAGATGGCTCAGGCAAGTCCCTTTCTGCTAATTGTATTCAACTTTATGGGCAATTATGGTTGATTGGATGTCAATTGAATTTGTTTAACGGTCTTAACATGTTTTGTCGCAAATTATTTGATGACAGGTTCCTGAATTCCCATCCAAATTGTTCTTCTTTTGTGAGGTAGAGCCAGGAAGTGGGGGAGAAACTCCCATAGTTCTAAGCCACATTATCTATGAGAGAATGAAAGACAAGTACCCAGAATTTGTCGGGCGGTTGGAGGAGCATGGACTAATATATACGAGGGTACTAGGCGAAGGTGATGATCCCTCATCTCCCATTGGTCGTGGGTGGAAATCCACATTCCTAACAACAGACAAGAGCGTGGCCGAGGAAAGGTTAGGGGATTTGATTATTTTTCCCAATGGATGAAATGACTTTTACTCGTACTTAAACAAACCTTTTGCTGCTTAATTTGGAAACAAGAGATTAACAATGGTTTACAAAAACTTGTTGCAGGGCTGCAAAGCTAGGTATGAAGTTGGAATGGATTGGAGATGGAGTGAAAACGATAATGGGTCCAATACCAGCTGTTAAATATGACAAGTCAAGGCAACGCAGAATTTGGTTCAATAGCATGGTGGCCGCTTACACAGGCTGGGAAGATGAGAGGAATGATCCTGTGAAGGCAGTTACTTTTGGGGATGGGAAACCGTTGCCGGCTGATATCATTTATGACTGCCTGAAAATCCTTGAGGAGGAATGTGTTGCCATTCCTTGGAAGAAAGGAGATGTTCTACTGATAGACAATTGGGCTGTCCTTCATTCTCGAAGACCATTTGATCCACCTCGACGTGTACTAGCTTCACTCTGCAAATAGGATTGGGGAAGCCCCTGTATTACTTGTTTCTCCCTGTAGCAGATATCCACTTTGTGCCTGCAATGGGAACCAGATGCTCTACTAGCTTACCCCTTGTATAATATGCCCAATTCGGTATCTTGTACCTCTTTAACCGTTTTGGGATGTGCTACTAATGAAAACAATAAGATTAATAATTGATTAGCAGAAATTGCACCAGTTTGTGCACCAATCACCACGATACTCAAAATATTGTCCATAATTCTTCAAAACAAAGGTGGAGGCATTTTTTTTGTGAAGCCGTTTCACGTTTCATGCAAATCATCAGAGAGCGGTAAGCTGTGTGGCGAGGGATTATACATATAGATACAGTGAACAAGGTCAAGAGTTGAGCTTAATATGATTCCTGCTAACTGCTTCGAGATAAGCTTTCTTATATTGTATTGCTGACATGAATGGAGAAAATACCTTCAGATGGGCATGCTCCTAGGCTCACTAACACAGATAAAGCGGGCAAAACAATACTCATAGACTGCATTGCTCACACAAGTCGTCTCAGCATCTATTTCAAAGAGTTGAGTGTGTTTCTAGTATTCATAATGATAATAATAAAGCAACAATATTAAGAAATGAAGTAGATGAGAATCCAGGTCATATAAAGAAGAAATTGACATCAAACTATCTACTCAAATAGCTTGTTTATAGAGCAGCCGAATCTTTTACTACATTGTGGCATTTTACATCAAAATTTTTTCACACAAGTTGAGCTTTCAAAGAATATAACATATAGAACAGGGGAAAAGAGAGAAGAAATGCAAAAAAAAAAAATGCTATATAAATACTACTACCATATTACTGCGTTTCTGGAACATCAATTGCTACTATGCACACATAAGTATAAAGATGAAAGGGGGCACAAAGTGGAGCAACAGAATAAAAGTATATAAAGAGGGGATGTCTGCTCCATAACTATCTTCCTTGTACCAAACCACTAAATACTTGGCTGTTCCCAGCAAGAGTTGCTTCCCACTCCACAGAGGACAAAAGGATCTGTGACAAGTTAATCACAACTTGTTTCATGTCAGGGCGTACAATAGGATCCTCATCAACGCATTGCTTTGCCAGCATAACCATCTAATTAAATCACATGAAAAAAGTTAGAAGGTGAGTAAGCATATGTGAGTGCAATAACAGAATCTCTTCTTCTTTTCTTTATTTTTTTTTTTGGGATAAGGGATCCCAAAATCTCATAACTGCTTATGTTGTAGCTTTATGAATTTCATCGATGTAACTTCATACTTTAAAGCATTAACAAAAATGGTCATCTAGCCTAGATGTGGAAATGATAACAAGGGATTTCCAATCAAGAATGTTCATTAGACCATTATTAATCTGTCCGGTTTGTTGTACAGATTATGCTTCCTCTTCATGCATGAAATGCATTAAGAGGGAGCATGATCAGAATTTGCTAACTTATCAACGCAATCTACATTACAATTCTTTCCAGAAAAACGGATAATATTTTTTTTCCTAAACATTTCCTTGTATTTGAGGATTTCCAATAATAGTTTAACTTTTTTCTCAAGAAAGCAGCAAGCTTCACATTTCATATACCAGGTCAAAAAGGAAAAGATGATAAAAAGAAAAAAGGTCAGAAATATACCTTGAAGACACAATCATGGGGATACAGATCCAACATATTTGGATCAATATAATCTTTCATGTTTGACATGCTCATTGAGTCTGGTGTGTTCCGAAGAGCTGCCAACATCTGCAATTTTGCAATTTAACAGATACTATAATTTGGAGAAAGCCACGATAAAGGAGCATTTAACATTGCATACTTGGGAAAAGAAGCAAAAAGATGTTACTTCTGTAGATTAGTCTATCAACTTCTGACATATCAATTTATATTTCACACCACTAGAGAAACCCCCTCCATTCCATCCCAGTTAGCAACAAGGCAAATTAAAATGATCTCACTGTTCAAACCTCTATACATCAAACAGAAATAGACTATTCAACTGCTACATCATCTCTCTATACATCAAAATTGAACAGTATAAGCTTCAGTTATCCAAGGCTTCTGCTTTAAATATACCAATCCTGATATAGTTAAACAAAGGCAGGAATAGATCAAAATTCATGGCTTGTGACCTTTCATTTTGCTTTCGATTAATCAATTTTATTATAAGTAACAACAGCTCTGAGCATCCCTATGAGTTCAACCGTCAGCCAGACAGAATTTTACAGAACACAAAAATGCCATATCTAACTTCTTCTGTATGCCACATTCCTCCTTGTTTATTTCATTTTTTCCAAGATAAATCACTATGCCGAACCATTAGATATGAGAGCAGTGTCTGCCTCAATTGAATCACTTTTTAATGCTTAGAAGATGAAAGGGAAGCAAAAAAGAGGAGACCTATAAGCTACCCCTGTCTCACATTCAACAGGAATATCATTTTTCAAGGGAGAATGCAGTTTCATGCAAAAAATAGGAAACCAAATCATGTGTCAGTGCTCAAGTTAGTCTATTCGAGATTCTCATTCTTCAGCTTCAGAACTATGTGCAAGGCTAAATTATGCTCTGAATTTATGTTATATATTAGTTTCAGGAAAGATATTATTCCTCACAGACCACTATGCTGTCTATGAATTGGAATAAAATATGCATCTTAGAATGTGCTAAAATGTTACTCACAATAGATGCCAGTGAACGTCGTTCAGAATTTTTCACTGTGGTGCCTTCCGTTCTTATGATTGCCTCCTTTCCAGATATAGTCTCAAACAGAACAACACCAAATGCATACACATCACTTTTTGATGAGGCAAGTCCATCACTCAAATATCTACAATATACCGATAGCGGAACAGTTACGAATTTTGAATAACTCTCAGAGAAAGACAGGAGCCAACTAAAAATATTATCACTTACTCTGGTGCCAAATAACCAAATGTACCAACAACTTTTGTTGCTGTTGCTTCTTCGTCACTTGTTTTTCCAACAAGCTTTGACAACCCAAAATCTGAAATCTAATTAAAGTAAAAGTGAAGTCAGTGAAATGTGCTCATGCACACTTAAATAACAAAACAAAACCTACAGGATATAATGTGTTAGAACCTTTGCCCTGAAAGAACCATCAAGCAAGATGTTGCTCGACTTGATATCTCGATGAACATAATGAGTTTTAGTATGCTCATGGATGTACTCCAGGCCTCTAGCAGCATCAAGAGCAATCTGAACCCGCATTATCCAAGACAGTGGTGTATGACCTTCAAATAAATAGTATGAATGTCAAGACCCAGTACAAGACATAATACAGCACATCAGAAGATCCCACATCCAGAGTGCATACCTCATAGAATGTCATTCAAAAGTTTTAAAAAAGGAGAAAAGAGGGATAATAACATATTCTAACAAGGAACGAGCTGAATAAAATTATCATGAACACTAAAGTTGCAATTCATATTCTAGCCAAAAAGTTAAGCATAGGAGCTAACTGCATCCTATTTCTAAGGGAGCTGCAGGTGGCATTTAGGCTCCTCTTTGTCCAGCCAAGCACAAAGCAGGACCTTCTATAATGCTTCAACACTGAAAATCTACCATTGTGCTTACAATTCAATTTAAACTCACTAGTAACCAAGCAATCAGGAATAGCAATGATTAATGCTCATAGCCTAAGCCTAGCCCCTGAAAAGCCAATATATTGGACTAGCTGAGACAATAGGACTCAAACCTATGGAACCTCCTGTTTAAGAATAGGATGTGCTTGGTCATCGCAATTCCCAAGCTTCAGGTTGCTACCACTAAATAATATTTGATATAACCCATGAAGCCTCGGGATGATGAGAATAGCTTCCCCTCATTTTGAAAATCGGTCAAGCATACTAGGTTATTTTCGTTTCTTATTCATCATAGTAGTATACAATCAGCAATGTTTCAACATAGGCACCATAATTGACAATATTCAATCTATTTTAGCACTACTACTTATGCAGTTTTATAACCGTATATCAAGAACATATGCTCCTCACAACTAGTTAAAAGCATTAATATACTGGCTTCAAATTCACAAACAGTAATTATCAAATTTTACAGAGATAAAACCTTCAACCTAGTACAGTCTTGATAACTCAATTTTAAAAATGAAACAAATTACAAAAACTCAAGAAAGCACTGGTATAATCTTACCTTTGTTCTGGGGATCGTGCAAATGGCTTCTAAGAGAACCCTTTTGAGCATATTCATAAATAAGGAAGAGCTCATTTTCACTTGCAGCATAGCCAATCAACTCTACCTTTGACAATATTAAACCAAAAAGGAAGTCAATGTTTTTGAACAATGGAAGAGCTGCAAGCCTTCACAATTTAAACAATTGCTTATCATACAGACAGCAGTACCAGATTTGCATGGTGAACCTTGCACAAAACTTTCATCTCTGCCATAAATTCCTTCGTCTTTGTGGCAGTCATTCTTTTGATAGCAACTTCCTAAAAGAATCAAATAAAAATAAAAACCTTACTAGTATGTCTTCACTATTCAGGTTATGTTATCTAAATTCTGAGGTGGAAATGAACAAACCTGGTCACGAAGGAGACCATAATACACAGAACCATAGGTTCCATGACCAAGAAGATTGGACTCAGAGAATCCATCAGTTGAAAAAAGAATTTCTTCATAAGTGAAAATCACAGGCTTCTCAACATCAAGTACATCAGTTCCTAGAGCTGTCAGAGAGGACATGTAAATAAAGTTAGACTAGACTTCCCGTGTTTGAGATTGGTCAGGGCCAGCGAGCTGAGTTATCATAAAAACAACTCTATCCTGCTTGTTAAAGTTAAGCCTATTTTCTGGAACACAAAATGAATTTCCACTTAATTCAGAAATTTTAGACAACATGACTACAAAGCAACTACTTCAAACAGATTTGATGAACAATAAAGGGAATCCCAAATACTTTACAAGTCCAAGCAACCTCTCTTCATGTGCCTGGCAATGTCTCATAAGCAAAAAGTGGTAATATTTCTTGGAATAAAGGTTCAGAGCCCATTCTCTGAAGCTCAACCATGAATTGACTCATTTGATACTGATGGTGTCACTTGTAGTTGCATCTCAAAATCCAGACCTTGTTCGTTTTTCATTGCTCATTGTTATTTATTTTGGCCAAGCAAGATGTCATAATTGAACATGCCAGTCGAAGAGCTATAGTTTGACACGACTGATCTTTCTTTAATTAAGACATGAACACGTTATCTTTGAAGGCTTTCCCTTAACAGTTCAGTATCAAGCAAACTTCACCAAAAGTGAAATGATACAATGGTTTTACAACATAAGAAATTGAGAATGGAAGGCATCCATGCCTTTACCATAATATGAAAGAAAAGATTGCTAGTGGATATAAAGATTTTCAGGCTTAGAACAGAATACAAGCTACAATTACTATACAGTGATTATTACCACACTCTTGGTTTCTTGATCAAACAGTCCATTAATCAAATGAAGGGGTAAAATATGGGCATGCATACAGAAATATACCTTTTGCTGAAAAAAATAAGTAATACAACAATAGATAAAAGATACAAGTCACACCCAAATATGGTCCCATGTTTTATGCTAGTGTAAGAGAAGAATCCACCCTGCCCCAACCTCCAACGGGAAAAAGAAGAACAAGGAAAAGAAAAACGATGTATATGAGAATTAATAATTGACAAGCCCAAGAATACAGCAATCAGGTTTTTGCAACACCAAAAGGAAAACTAAGCTAAGCCTTTCATTTCCTGGATATAATGAGTTGCAACCTTCTTGGCATGCATAAAAGGATTGGTACAATGTAAGATCCGATTGTTAGGTCTAGGGCTTACAAGTTTTGCTATTATTTGTTTTGATTAATTAATCTATCTTGTTTAGCATGATTATATACTTCCTTGCCAGTATTTCAGCTAGCAACAAATAAAATAGAAACTAATTAAACAAACGAGAATGTAATAACCTTTTGGAATAGTAATCTGGTGGTTACTAGGTTCGCCATTAGTTTGGTTCCAATTCCCAGATTTGCCACAAATGTATCTTCCCGAACCACAACAGAAACTTGGCTTCCGAAGAATGTGAAATTTATGAGAACTCTTGCCATCAGGATCTTTGGCAAGACTTCCATGAGATTCAGCAAAGCAGCTTGATGACCTCAAGGAAATACAAGCAACTATGCTTAATATAATGAGAGCAAGCCCAACACCAAAACCCCCAATGATCCATCCATATGGCACATGAGCCTTATGATTTACTTGAATTTCTGCAAAAATAAAAAGAAGATATAACATTATATTTCTCAAATAGAATGACACCTTTATTTAGGCTTAATAGAGATAACCTTCAGAAAATTAGAAATTCGAAGAAAAGCTAAAGCAAGCCAAAAATTGCACAATTTGAAACTATGGATCTCACAAAACCAATCCTGTAACTTTCAACCCTTACAGAATTGTATTTACAGCTCACTAAAGCGAATAAAACAATGTCAATTGGTCAAAAGGTTTAAGATAAACAATTGCTGCCTGCTTACTGCAGGGGCTTAGATGCTCCAACATAAATCAACTATGGAAGCTGCCAACAGAAGAAAAATTAAGCAAACAGCTACTAATCACAGGCTGCTCCTTTCACTGAGTGTTTACCAGAAATGCATCTGTAACTCATGCAATCAAACGAAACAGAAGTAGCTCACAATTGTAACAGAAAAAACGAACTGGCAAACACTTTTGGCAGAAAGAATGAGCAGCACATACACTTTAAACAGGAGCTTGAATCCACATATCTGGACAGCAAGCCATGTAACCATCTATTGCTATGTAAAACTTGCAAATTTCAATTTTGAAACACATTTTACAGCATTTTTTATTAATGTTTGCCAGCTGCTAGTTGACATCATTAAAAAACAGACCTAGTCAATGACACAGCATTAACACATCACAACCTATCCATCATTCCTACTTCAGTTTAATTCCTTCACTTAGATTTATCAATCCATACCTGATATTGTGTCAGCAGATGGTGCTGGAACAGGTGCAGGGGTAATGTCATTCTCCACATGATATGGTCCACCAGGAACTGCAATACAAATAAACCAGCTAGTCTAAAAATCTAAAAAATTCTGTTACAAGAAGAGAATTTGTAAGAGAATTAAAAGGTATACGAAATCCAACAAAATGACTAAGAAAAAGAACTACTCCCAGTTTGCTTTGCAAGTTGCACAAAGACACTAGGCATAATGCAAAACCAACTAATAGCCTGGTAATTCAAGGAACTGAATAATGAAGAAAAGATTCCCATTAATGCTAATCATAGATATTACACACAGTGTATGAATTCATTATTGCTTTCATTATAGATATTGTTTGTATATATGAAATACTTTTGGCACTAGCATCTTCCTCAAAGTTTACATTCTGACTTCACTTAAAAGCAAGTAGGTTACAGACTCCAAAAAGTGAACTGAATTCATCACCAATTGGCCTCTAATTATCCTATCACTATCCCAAGCCTACTTCACGGATTTTCAATACATTTGCAATTGCTTGGACAACCAAATCTGACCTGCAATGTTAAACTTTCAACCACACCAAGCCAAAGCTTAAATGTTAAGCAAGTTCAAGACCCCAATTAATATACCTAGGTATAGACTAACACAAACGATGGCCATAAAATCTTATTTTATTAACTTGATTAACCATAATCTATTTGCAAAACATAAGAGTTCTGAAAAACTATGTCAATATCATCCTGCGAAACAACATCAGAAAAAATCCATCTCTCAAAAACATCCTAAATATACGTATCTCCAAACAATAAGCCCTCCATATGCAAAAATCCTATAACTTTGAAACCTCTCAAATCAAAAATTAAGAATCCAAAAATGGGAAAGAAAATAAGATTAATGATTTTAAGACAAACCTGAATTCAATGGAATATAGTACAGAGCACCAACAGTGACATTATCAGGATTTACAATCCTATTGACTTCCTCAATACTATCCATGCTAACCCCAAATCTACTTGCTAAAGATTGCACACTATCCCCATCTTTCATCACATAACTCATCAAGTAGTTCCACAACCCACTTGAACACCCACAAAACAGCCTCAAAGACACCACCGCTCCAACCCTTGCCGGCCTGGTAACATTTGGAACCATCGCAAGCCCATCATAAGCCTCTAAAATCATGTCATAAACATACCCGCCATTTGATCTCACTGTAAAAGTTGTGTTTGTGGCATAATTCTTGGTTGTTGTTAAGCACGAACAGTTCTTCTTGATGAACACGTAGCCATGGCTGTCCCCTTCTTCAACTGTTATGTCTTGTGGCAACACATCAAACATGCTCTGGATCACTGCTAGTGTTTGGTTGTCTTGTGGCTTAAAAGCCAAAAAAGATGTGCATAATCTTGATGTATCCGTACAATTCATGGGTGTTGTTGGGGAGGAATCCAAGGCATGGAGGGTTTGAACACGAACAAGAAAGATTAATGTTAGAAGAATCAACAAATGAGAACCTACAAAATTCATTGTTTCTTGTTTCAAAAACATTGAAACTTTGAGCTAAAATTAAGTTTCAAAAGGGAGTCAAAATTTTAGATTTTGATCAAGCAACTATGTCTGAAAAAAGCCAGTACAAGAAAATTTGAGACTTGATGGAGAAGAACAAGGTTCAACATAAATTGGACTCAACAAACTTTGAGCAAGGTTCAGCTCTTTCTTTTAAAAAAAGGATAGCGAGAAGTGTGAATTTGAAGCTATAACAAAAAAATTCTGACAAATAAACGTAAAGGGTCAGTGAAGAAACTATAGCTAAGTTCAGAAAAATCCTTGCTTTTACTTTTTTTTTTTTTTTTTTGAAGGGGTCAAAGGAAATGGTAGATTTAGATAGATGGAAGTAAAAAGAATGAAGAAAACGAAACACTTGAGGGAACAAGACAGGACGATTTTTGCAAGAATGAACGGTGGTAAAGAGAGAAGCGGAAGAAGTGAAAGTGGTACTTAAGGTGGGTTGAAGGGCAGAGGTAGGAAGGAATGAAGTGAACCTAAACAGAGCATGTTATGTTTTGTTTTGTTTTGTTCTCTCTCTTCTGGTAACTGCTATTCAAGTCCTTCACTGTAAAAAGAGAAAGGGCCTTCCAAGGAGACAAGAAATTGTTAGCAAGCGCCATCCACCTGCAGATATTTGGGTGGGCACCCTCTTGTTTGACTAAACTACCCTTTTATAGTTATTTTAATTTCTACCCCTTTTTATTGGGGCCAAAAAATCACACTCTACGCCAATACAAAGCTTGTTGATCTTCATTATGTATATATATATATATATATATATATTCTAATTAGGTCTATAATTTGCATGAAGTTTCAATTTTTATAGTTGAATATTTATTTTATTGATTATAATTTTTCTTTTTAACCCTTGACTTGACAAACTAAAATCAATTATATTTAAGGGTAATAAGAGAAATTTAAAATGTTTTTTCTTTTACTCTTTTAAAGGGGATATTACTATGAAATTATTAAAAATAATGTACATAAGACAATATTTATGTGATAAAAAGTGTCAGAAAAGATATATTTAAAAATGTGTAAATTATGTTCTTTAATATTCTTTTTCTCTCTTTTTAAAATTTACATAGCTTATTTTAAATATCATCTTAGTTAATACCATTAAATGGGATTGAGCAAAAAAAATACCATTAAATGGGGTGATGTTTTTCTTTTTTTAAATAAAAAAAATATTATGAAAATTTTATTTTCATGCATTATCTTATTATAATTTAACTATTTTACTTCTTTTATAAAAAAAATAAATACAAAAGAAGCCAATTTTCATTTTTCTATGATTGTAACGATTCCTCTCACTAGACCTAGCAATTTGTGTTTCCGTATCGTAAACGTGTCAGATATGATTAGACACGAAACACGTTAAGGGTAAACACGAACATGACATGTTTAATAAACGTATCTTAAGTATAAAACACGTACACAAACACGTTTAATAAACGTATAACACAACACGACACGATTAACACGTTTATTAAACGTGTTAATGTACGACACGACACGATTAGTAACACGTTTAACACGATTAACACATTTAAATAAAAATATTTATAATTAAATATAATTTTATTATTTAAATTCAAAATCTATAATTAAAAAAATAATTATAACAAAACAAAAATAATAGTAACATCAAATATAATAAAAATTAATATAAATAATATACATAAAATTCATTATCATATAATATGATAAAATACATAATTAACATCAAATCTTCAAATACTAATAATATTAAAATCTTCAAATAAAATCTAAAAGTTAAAAATTAAGGTATTAATGTTAAATTATATTAATACTTTTTATAAAATTAAAAAATCTATTTAAAATAATTATTTAAAATTATTTATATAAGGTTAAAATAGTTTTAACTATCAATATTTAATAGGTTAATAAACGTGTCATGTGTACACGTTTAAACACGATAACACGTTTAAACATTATAACACGTTTAAGTAAACGTGTTTTAAACGTGTCTGACACGTTAAGACGTAAAAATTTTTGTATCTTAACGTGTCAGATACGATTAGACACGAAATATATTAAGAGTAAATTTATAATTTATTTAACTCGTGTCTTCTCGTATCGTGTTAACGTATCGTAACTAAAATTACCAAACTTATCTCTAACTAATTAAAAGATAAAAAAATAAAGGCATGGGAATAAATTTCCAGATAAGAGTAAGGCTAAATTGGGAAATGAAATTCACAGGTTGGGTGTTGGGAAAAGGATTGGCACAAGTTGCGAAGACCTGGAATTGAGAATGACAGTTGGTTGGGGCCCCCCAATTACGCGCCAATTTTATATACTATCGCCGATCAGTTGTCAACTAAACGGTACGCTTTGCACATCAAATAGTGAAATTTCGTTGACTCATTTGCCATTTGACCCAAGTTACCGACACTTGCGCGTACTAGAGGCATGGGTTAGGTGCTTTTACAGCATTAAAAGGGAAAATAGGACTGGATTTAGTTTCGTTGATGAACATCAGAAGTGATCACTATTTTTTTTTTATGTAATTGATGGAAGGGAATTTGAACTTGTTTTTTTAAATACGGATTATGCATCAATTGATGAATTAAATATTCGAGTATAAAAATATGACTATTTATTTGTTAGTAATTTACCTTTTATGTGCATGTATTTTTTTGAAATTTTATTTTAAGTAAATTTTATTTAAACTTTTTGTGATACGATCTTCTCTCATGGAGCTTCTTAAGGTTATTTTTTGTCTTTATAATGAAATATTGTGTTTTAATTTTTTTTTTAAAGATACTAATAACATTAAATTATTAATTAATTTTTTATTTAAAAAATAACAACTTTTGTATTTTAATCTTATTTTTTAGTTTGTTTAATTAAAAAAATTAACCCTTGATCCAAAGAATCAGTAAAAAAAAATTCTCTAAGAAAATGAATTTAACCATTACTTTCGTCAAAATTCTTGGGTGCATATATATTTGGCCTTACCATTCCAACGTCAATAACCAAATACATCACTTGTCCAAAGCTAGCAAACTTAAAGAAAACTTCTAAGTATGCTAAGTATGTGAACTCCTTCCATATTTGCGGCACGATGAGTCCAGGTTTTTGTGTTTCTATACAGTCATTGTCTAGAGCAACAGATCACTTGTCCAAATCATTTAGACGATTTGTATATTTTTTTAAAAAAAAAATTGTCAATTGTTTTTAATTTACACATACTTTAATCAAATTTTTAAAAAATTAATACAACAGCATTTAATATTCTAATTTTATTTACATTTAAATTTAAAATATTAATTATAAAATTATAATGCATAAATATATAAATATGATATATAAGATTTCACATAATAATTAAAATATATAAATAGTTAAATAATATAAATAAAAAAATAAAAAAATTTTTACCTTCTCTTAATTTCATACAATAGCAATGAGTGGTCATTGTCCAAGTTCACAAATCTCTTTTAAAAAGTAAAATGTGTTTCAATTGTGAGTTATATAAAAAATAATAAAGTAAAAAAAAAAGACAAAAGAGAAGAAAAAAAGAAAAAAAAATATGTGCGAAGAAACTTAATTAAGAATTAAGGTAAAGTTGAACAGAGTTTAGGAAATTATTTTATTATTTTTTATTTATATAAATTATTAAATAAAAAATTAGTTTGAAAGATATAAAATATATAAAATAAATAAAAATTTCAAAAATTTCAGAAGAGCCACAACCACATAAATATACTATTTCCCATAACAATTAAATATATATATATATATATACTAATTAAAATTTTTCAAAAATTTTCCCATTAACACATGACCCTTGGCCCAAGAGGAGGTGTATTCGCCGGTTGTTAAAGATTGGGTGTATTCTACATTTTTACTCATTTTCCATATCTCCCATTCACCCATTCTCAAGTGGTAGGTTACAAATTCAAAAGTTAAGGGTTTGGCTTTGGGGGTAAAATATGGTGATGTCTAAAAGAGGTTTGGAAAGATTGAAGGCTTCAAACCTTAGTGGATTCATCTGCTCTTAGAATCACTCTTCAAACCTTAGTGGGTTAGAATGTGGGTGCAAGATCTTGTTAAGTTCCCATGTTACATAAAAGTTTACAACAGGATGTAACACACTTGGCAATCATGTTATCATTTTAATCCCATTTGGCACATGGTTGATAATTAGATGTGCAGAGTCTAGTGCACCATAATGACAAATGAAATAACAAACGAAATTAAATAAAACTTATGAATAAATCTCAAAATTTCAGATTTACTGGTTATCTAACATTCAAAATTTTTCTAATTTATCTCCTTTCAGTTTAACTCTCAAAATTTAAATACATTTTTCTAATAATAGTTCTTAATAAATTAGTAAATTATATATTTACAATTACTCTATTCCATCAATTGATGCCTACAAGATTAATTACACGATGATAAACTACTTTTTATATTATTCAAAAACAGTTGAGGTTTTGGCTTTTGGGCATAAGATTGCTACTCCACCTGTCAGTCCCCATGCAAAACAGCAGCAAATTTATTTTGAAAGCTGCTGGAGATAAAAAGATAAAAGGTTGCACCATAAGCTAGAAACGGCAATATAAGCTCCAACTTTCTTCTTCTTCTTTTTCCTTTTTCCTTAAATAGCTTATAGGACAAGTGGAAAGAAAATAGAAAAGAGGCACCAATGGTGGCACAAATAGGGCTAGAGGATTTTTATTTAATATTTTATAGAGTTATTTTTATAAATACCTGTCGTAACGTGTAATGGGTACAGGAACCCGATCGCTAGAAGTAATTAACTTGAGGAGTCGCCACCAATCTTTTTTTACCTAGGTGTGATTGGTCACATAATAAATTTGTTCTATTCAACGAAGTACTAAATTAATTTTAGGTCCGTCAAAAAAACAATAAATTGATCTACGTGTTTTTCAGAGTTTGAGTTTGGGAGTACGGTTACACACAAGGAAGGATTAGCACCTATGTGACACTCGTTTCACGAACGGTACCATCTAATCATTTATCATCTTAACCCATCCAATTCGTTCCTATGTTTCCTTTATTATTATTTGTTTGATTTATCTCTTATTTTATAAATTAAGTTAAAATATTTTAAGGGTTTAACGTACATGTGATGCAATCGTGAAATGCATGCGTAAAATCAAAATAGTACCAAACGAAAACTTTTTATTGAGCGTACTTTTCGAATCCGCCCATCATACTAGTGGGATCCGGGAGTATTCTTTTACTTAGAGAAATACTTAAAAAACTCACATTCGCAAGTTTATTAGGTAAATCCCATTATCGGGATAATCGTTTGTGAATGAAAACGGTGTTTTCGTAAATGCAAAATCCTAATACAAGTAAAAACCTTTTATTAAAGATATCTTTCTGAACCCTCCCATCATACTGGTGGAGCTCGGTAGTATCTTTTCACCTAGGGAGTTTACCAATGAAACTCGCATTCACAAGCTTCCTCGAAAGGTCCCATCATTGGGAGTTTATACCCGTACACAAAATATATCTATATGTCATGACATTTAACAGTGCAAGTATGATACGTAATGTAATTGTAAATTCAATGTTCATTTGCTATTCATTGTTTTCCTTTGTGTTTATTTTTCATAAAATGAAATTCTCTTTTATTTATTGCTTTTACCATTATTTCTATTTCTTCATATATTTTAGTATGTGGGTATTTATTTATTTTATAAAACCTCCCTATAGTCATGATTTTTGAATTAATTGTTTTTATTTTTTATTATCATCGTTGTTATTACATATATGTGTGTCTATACCTATTATTGCATTAAATTTATTATTGTCATTGATTTCTTATTTATTTTATTAATAGATTTAGTTGATGATTAAATACATTTAAAGTTTTTTTATTTTTTGTTGGCAACATTGAAATTTTGAATTAAGACCCTCCCATCATATTGGTGGGATCCTAATTAAAATTCCTAACTTAAAAAAGTTCATTCGGAATTGTGACTTCTCGCATTCCGAATGAAAATCCCATCATCGGTATCACTTATGCATTTTTCTCGTGATTAAAAAAAACTCAATTTTCTATACTTTCTTAACTATAAATATTGACCTAAGACATAGATTTTACTATTATGATTAATATATTTTACCTCGTCATTTTAACCCTTATTGATAAACAAACATTTACTCTCTTTTTTATTTTATTATCATACTTTTACACTATTATTTTACTTGTATATTACTTTATTTTATTTTTTATTAATCATTTACTTACTCCCATGTCCTTTTCTTTTGTTTCTTTCTTATTCTTTCTATGCTTCTTTACTTGTTATTATTTCTTTCTCTAACCATATTAAATCCACTACTACAACTATACTTTATTTAGACATTTATCATTATTTTATTATCATTACTACTATTTTTTGTATTACTATTTTTTATTTTATATTATTTATATTATTATTATTTGTTCATTACTTTTATTATTATTATTTATTATGCATAACCATTTTATAGTTTTTTTATCATTTTTATTTCTTACATTTTATATATATACATAATTTTCCTAGCACGGTTTAAATCATAACAAAAATAGGCTTCATTAAACAAATTGGGCTAGACCCAAAGTTGATTGAAAAATACCCAAACCAAGTGTAAGATTGTACCTTTCTAGGCTTGGATCAGCCCTGCTCAACGGCCCATAGGAGGCCCAAAACTACAGCACCCGAAACTCGCTCCACAGGCCCACAATTTGGCTCTCCAAAACAACGTCGTTTTAAGCTCTAAACGTTTGAGCTCCCTTCTCCACTAAATCAGTGTTGTTTTGTCCCTTTCGTCCGGTATAAAAGCTTTTTTTCTTTTTTTTTCTCACTTTCACCCTTCCTTTTCTCTCTCTAGCTCCCAGACGCTCTGCCTTTTCTCTAACCGCAACCTCGATGCCGGTTGCTCAAAATCGACCCCCCCTCTTTCTTCGTCGTCGGGCAACCTTTTTCTGCTCTTTCTTCGGCGATCAGTAGATCGCACCCCAAAACCTCCTTTATCTCTCAAATGTCGCAACTTTTCTCTTTTTTTTTTTTATTTTCGATTCCATTTTTCTCTATTGTGGTTTCTAGTTGCTATATTTTAAATTTTTTTTTGTTGTTTTTGTGGTTTTTGGTTGCTTTTTGCTCTCTTTTTTTTTTTCAAGGATTTGATTTCTTTTTTGAACTTTTTTTTTTGTTTTTTGTTTTCTTCTCTCTGTCCAGTTCCTCCCGAATGCTATCCCTTTTTAAGCTGGATTGTCCAAGAAATTGGACAATCTGGAGATGGGAGCTCTGACACCAGAAAGTTGGTAGCCGGAGCTCCATCCCTTCCTTTCAGGTGCATTAAATGCACTAACAAGGTTGACCGGGGGAGGGATGATTGAGTGTACGCTCAATCCCTTCCCGATCTTCTTCTTCCTTTTTTATTCTTCTTCTTTTCTTGTGTGTTTTTTTTGTTTTTTTAATTTTTATGATATTTTATTATTATTTATTATTATTTTATTTTATTTGAAATAGGTGTCTACAATATCATGATTAAAATCATTATCACTTAGCAATTTAGCCTTTATAACATGACATAAATTTTTTTGAAATTTTTTTTTCATTTTGCCACGTAGCAATGTCATGTCATCATTCAATGCATGTGACATTGTCACATTAACATTTTAAAATGACGTAACACTATCATGTCATAATGTGGAAACCTATCACGTAAGCTTTGATGCCATTACCTATAATAGTCAATTGGATGGCATTAAAAGAAAGGATTAGATTATTTTAATTTTTAAAATCGAGAGATTAAATTGATCAAATTTTGAGTATTAGGATTAAATTGATAAAAATATATGGATATAAGGTCTATTTAGATATTTTGACCTTAGAAATCATATAGACATATTCTGACCATTTCAGCACATTCTTGTTAACATTTGATTGGCCGGTAAACCTTGGTGTAAATTACCTTGAAGGTTTCAAATGCACTGGATTCCAACTGAAAAGAATGCCGATTTTTTGAAACGGTTTAAAAAAATCGGGGACTGAGGTTTGACTGGGTAGGCCCGTACGTGGACAAACGACAACTGTAAAATAAAAAAATTCTTTTAGACAGAAAAAAAAAGGGCGAATTACAAGCCAAGGAGAACCTGGAGCAAACGCCAAAAGATACCCAACCCAAACCCAAGATATCCAAGAGATCAAGGCATATTTATTAAAGATAGATTTCATTTCTGTCTTCTTTTTGCTATCTTTTGGTCGGATTTCCCACAACATAACATGGGGAAAGTAGGGTTAATCACAACAGTAAACTCATTTAATTATAATGAAAATTGTGAATGAATCCTTATGGTAAAGCTTTTAGTGGGATACCAGAATTCATCTTAGACAATAAAGGAGAAAATTGATGGTTGTTTGAGAGGGAGAGAAATGTCTTCATATCCCACAAACTACTCGATGCAAACAAATTTAATAGGATGCAATGATACATATTAACTATCAAATTCTCTAATACTGACACCCACCATCCACACCAAACTTGGAAAGAACAGATTGCAGCATTTAGAAGGGCGTTGTTGTCTTGCGCTTAAGAAATGTGCAGCAAGTAAGATCAGTTTCCTATACTAGGTCTTAAAGAAAATGAGGATAGACACCCCTGAAAGAAGAAAACCCACTCTCAACCTTGTTTTAAAAATGGAACCACAGGAAACTGTGGGTCCCATTGTCCACATCATGTGCATCATTGCATGTGCTTTTAGCTGGAAACTTGTTTCCTGTGACCTAAGATTTTTGTAACTTTTCTCATATGATATCATTTTTGTCTATGGACTGTTTTTTGGGTTAATGGAATTATGTACCAAACCTGAGACAAGTAGTTGAACAAAGATTAATCATTTGCCCTAAAGGTCGTTGTAGTAAGTAAAAATAAAAAATCCAGACTGGATTTGTAGTGTTAAAGAATATGCTAAGGAGGAGAAGGTGGAGGAGGATTATTATTATTTTATTATCTGCATCTCCAACTCCTAGTGTGTGATTTTGGTATTTCGGGGAGAGGGGGGGGCCCCCACAAACCTTGGATCTTGTCTTGAGGCTTTAATGTTTTGCATGCGAGGCTGAAGCGGCCCCTGCCCCCTGTTCTTGGCAAACATGTGGCCGCAAGGCAAATGAAGTGAAGGAGTAATGACCTTTGCTTGCCCGAGGAGGGTTTAGGGTTAACAGACAACTAGGTCAGAAAGTTGTAATAACTTTTTTAAAATCAATGTTACACTCGATGACGGTTTGATTTGAGGTACTGTTCCAATGTCCATAATTGCCAATAAACTTTCATCCGAATGCACTTAGCCACTCCATTTTCATTTCATCCTTTGCTTGAAAAAGGTTGTTAAGTTTGGTCTTTCCTCAGTTTATGCATCATTTCCTAGGGGCAATGCCTGCCAGGCATCATTTACATTTCATTGGATTTGAACGTTATGGAGGAATTCGTATAGACTTCCACATTTTCAGTAACGAGTCCTAAAGTTTTTGCTGAAACCCAGATGAGAGGGCTGTCTTGAACTAAATGGATTAGCATCAGATCAAGTCATTATTTGCAAAAGATCAGGCCCTGTTCTTTGAATTGCAAGAGTATGAATTTGACTATTTAGCTATTGACGCTCTAAAGTCCAGACCTTTAAAAGGGCCTTGTTCGGATTGCAATTTGCAAGCCTTAAATTCATGGGCTTTGTCCTTTGAAAAACTTATCTCCTTGCATTGCACCCCATAGATTGCCAATAAATTTATGATAGTGAACAGATTTTTATAAAAAAAAAAGAAAAAAAGGAAAAATCTTCATTTCATTTATTTATATATACTTGTATCGGGTGGGTGAAAGTGATGGGGTGGTGGGCACTTTTTATCTTTTGCTTTGAAATGACATGGTTAATTATCACTACTTGGATTAAGCAAAAGTGGAAGACAGGTATGTGATTGTCTCAATAGAGGGCAAAACTCAAAAGGTAAAACTTTCCAGTAAAAGAAAAGATCCAAAGTCCTAAAGTTGTAAACATAACAAGCAAAGTGACGGTTAAAATGAGGCAGCCCTTTCCCCCTTGCTATTGACTTTTAAAGCCACCTTGGTGCTAGCAAGCCAACAAAGATGCACAAGTCTTCAACAAATTAACATCTTCTTTTCAAACAAGGTCTTCCTCTTGAATGTTCAAATCATCAACAAATTAACATATATATATATATATATATATATATTGCAAGAGGATCCTTGAGATGACCCTTGCTAAAGTTTGAGGGATAGAATTATCATGTTGATACTAACGTAGGGCGAGGGTTACAACCATATCAGTCAAGTAGTTCACAACTCACTCAAAACATTGCTCCAACTTGTTCCTTGAGATGACCCTTGCTAAAGTTTGAGGGATAGAATTATCATGTTGATACTAATATAGGGCGAGGGTTGCAACCATATCAGTCAAGTAGTTCACAACTCACTCAAAACATTGCTCCAACTTGTTCCCTGAATGAGTTGGAGTCAAGCCTAGGCCAAGACTTTCCCATTGTCAGACAAATTTTCTAACTTTTTTAAGCAGGTTAATTGCTAAAAAAGAGTGTTGAAATTTGGTTCAAATTCACTTAAAGCTCAAAGCTTAAATGGGTTTAAACCAAATCTGAATCCATCAAGGGAGGTCGACAATGTTTTTGCAGCCTTACTAGTTTGCATTTTTAGGATATATGGGTAGTTGGGAGTTGGGACGGCAATATACGTAATTTGTGCTTTGATCCTTTTCTGCAGACCTTATGAAACTGTACCAAACCAACTTTTCCATGTTGTCCAAATTAAATTTATCCACGTTTTTTTTTTTGGTTCAAATTATAGACCTTTTTATGATCCATCTCTTTCTTCTTTAGATTTTTTTTTTTAGTGAAGTAAATGTCAATGTAACACTAACTTTATGAATAAAATAATAATAAGAACACAGTTTTTCAATAATTGGTCATGATTTAGTGAAACCCTATTGCTTTGTAGCATATGCCATCATCAATACTTGAAAATTTTTTATGTTGCAACAAAGTTCGTGGTAGGTAATTTTTACTCTTAAGAGTATTTTTCTAAAAAAAAAAAAAATGGTGAATCGATTATGTACTACATATGACAAAGTTTAAATTGATGTTGCAGCAGGTGCTTATTGCGTAGTAGGTAAATTCCACATAAGCACCAATGTTTTTAACGAATAACTACTTATAACATATGAGAAATTCAAGAAGAACAAAGAATTCAAAGTTTATAGTGCCTTTTTTTCTTCAGAAAAAAAAAATAAAGAAAATATAAACAAATTAAAACTAAAAGACCTTCATATTTTTGCATCTTAAATGTTTTCGTAAATAATACTTACTGCATGCAATAAACTTATCCTTAACCTGTTTAAATGTGTGTATGAAAGGAGACAAAGTATACATCTTAACATAAAAGGACAAAAGTGTGTTTTTCTTGGTGTATTAATTTAAGAGAAGAGAGTTGTGTACACCTATCGAGATCATTCTTTATGAAAGTTTTATCTCTTTTGTCACGTCTCTTCCTTCTTTCTGTCATCAGCATCCAAATGTCAAAGCAATGGGCTTTGTATGCAAATGTTTAAAGGAGATGAAATGATAAAGCAGAAGAATTCTGGTGGTAAGGAACAAAAGGCTTAAGATCATTGTACCATGGCATATTTTTTCCCCTCTTATGCAATTATATAATATAATAGAACAAATATAATTTAACGGCGAATAATGCGTTCACACTTATCATTTCCGAGCATATGGGCTTTTTCTCGATTGGTAAAGGCAATATGCTCCATGGTAGATACTTGACAAGAAAAGCACTTTGGTAATCGAGAAATGCCGCTGTCCTTGTACCTTGTTCTAAGAATATTTGATGCAAATTTTTCATATAAAATTTGGGGTTTCGCATCATTTTTGTGCTCATTGTATAGTCCTTGCGATAGTGATTTTGTTTCCTTTTGATGTGTATGGATAGAGCAATAATCACGACGATTCATACATGGGTTGGAAATCGAAACACTTAAAATGCTATATGAATTATAAATTTGTGAAACATGCGTATTGTTTAAAATGCATATGATTGAATATTGGATTATAAAAAGTAATTCTCTTTTGTTATATAAAATTTTATCTTCTTATCTCAAATTTGAGTTTGGAAATTACAAATGTTGGGTGCCTTTCGTAACATCACATATGCATTATGGAATATAGACAAATCTCAAATACTTGGCATAGTCTTTTGTAAAATGATTAGTTTATGTGGCATGCATAGATGTGGATTCTTAAGAGATCATAAACTCAATCTTTAAAAGGAAATGCTGATCCCATCGCTTTGATTATAGGGGTGACTACATCTACATGCCTCATTTTTCTATTCTCACATCAATTAAGACTTTTTGTTTTTGTATGACAAAAAAAAAATGGATTGAGAAAAATAAAGTATGATATGGAATCAAGAGGGAATGCGACATAAAGGTAGTGTGGGTGGGGTGGAGAAGGGAAAACATCTACCTCAGCCTACCCCTAACTACAATTAATAAACGGATTGTAGTTTTATTAGAAGGAAAATGAGTATTTTCCCTTTGGTTTTCAATATAAATAGATTCAAACATACTCTAAACGCATATTTCTTGCTCTCATTAACGTTGATGGCCTGCCTGCATTTTATTGAACTCGATAATGAGTTTGTACCATAAAGTAATTGTCTTATACCTTTTCTTTATCCAATCACCTAAACTCGTAATATTAATGGCGACATCTGATTGGTTGGTCGTATTAATAATTAGTCACTGCCAAGTATCAACATCTATATGTGACTGATGTGCTCCTTATCTGCAGAATGTAATTATGTAAGTGTTGGCCAAGTAGTGCTCCCTGTGCAGCTGGTGGGCAATGAATTAATCATGTTGTTAATAAGAAATAAGGCAAATTCTCAAGCCGGAATATGCATGCTTTTATTAAAAATCAGATCCATAAAACTTTTCAACATGGCAATTAGCACCACCAAAGCAGTGGCTAAGAATTCAACTCAGAATGAAGAGTTTATCATTTGATAGAAAATATTCTTGATTGCTAAATTTTTCATTTTGTAAGATTTGCTTAAAGAATTTTTATGTGACTGTTAACCAATGAAATGCCGCATAAATGCGTTATAAGATCTCATAACCATTATTTAATTATTGGAGTATCTATGCGCATGCGTGTGAAAAAAAAAACGCTTAATTCTTTTAGTTAGTATAATCTTGATTTAATCCAGAATCAAGACGGCTCATATAAAGAGATCATCATTAAATTCAAAGTAAGAAGACTCTTAATCCCTAATTGAAAAGGATTCTTAACTAATATAATTGGTTTGAGAATAAAATAAGGAACTCCCTTTGCGGAGAAGATGTACCTTCTTCTGGAAGAGAAACCCTATGTATGCATTGCATCATGGGTACAAAATACTTTATTCCTTCAACCAATAATAGTGAACAAAAGAGGCTTTTGAATGGTGGTTGTTATCAACATCTTGCTTTTTAGCTAGCAACTCCATGTTTGTAATTATCACAATCATACTCCCCCAATGAAACAATCATAATCCATTTTATTGTAGTTTCTTGCCGCCCATATTTAGACCTTATCATTCATTTCTGTAGACTTTTTGATGTTTGCTTTAACCCTCTTGGTATTATACATGGAGAGGGTGGTCCATCAAGACATGATCCACTTATTTTCATCATACTAAAGCAGTATTAGGATTATTATAGAAGATCTCTTCCAATTTTCCATCCATCTCATGATGCTGCATTTTCCAAGAAATTGCTTAGAGTTGTAAATTTTCAAAGGTAAATTCCATTATGGACTTTTCTCATTTAAAGTTAGTATTTTTTTTTAACTCTTCTACGAGCAAGTTACAACTAATTATAGAGTTATTAGTAAATTATGACTTAACAATATTTATCATAATTAGACTTCATTTAATTGGTAAAGATAAAGTGAAATTTGAATAAAAAATTAAATTCGAGTCATAATACTTTCTCTTCTCTCTCTCACTCTCTCTCTCTCTCTCTATATATATATATATAATAGAAGTAATTCTTCTACTTTGTTTGAGTAATCTGTATATAGGGTCCTTATATTGTAAAAAAAAAAGCAATAATACTAGTAATCTTGCAAAACCAATGTTGATTTTAATAAATTCAAAGAGGGAAGGGGAGGAATCCGGAAGTGGGTCCAACAAGGGATATTGTACATGGTACA
Source organism: Theobroma grandiflorum (assembly GCA_036013995.1). NCBI lineage: Eukaryota > Viridiplantae > Streptophyta > Magnoliopsida > Malvales > Malvaceae > Theobroma > Theobroma grandiflorum. The sequence continues at coordinate 9,413,889 of CP142134.1, read as the reverse complement.
ATAGCGGCGCATGGAAAACAATAAGCAAAGGGAAACAAAGAGAAGACAGAAAAGAAAAGCCATTAAAAGACAGTGATGGGGCAATGAATGAAGTGAAGAAAAAATATTCGGTAAAGGGAAGAGAGGAAATATAAGGGAATGAATCCAAAGTGAAAGTGTGATCAACGCACATTTACATAAAGGACGAGACTTTTGGTGGGGTCTCTGCCTATAAAGCAAGCAAAGTTGAAGCAAGAAAGATATGGTTGTAGTCTGCTGTTTTCATGGTTGGTGCCTCTTGTGGAACATTTTCACGTTTTGAAACGTGTTTTTATTAAATTATAAAATTAAAATAAATAAATAAAACCAGCCCAAAGGGGCGAGGCAGCTCATTGTAGTAGCAGCAGCAGCACACGCAAATGCCACTGCCCAAAACCAACCAAGCAACTTCCTTTGAGGAATTGCCAAATACATGAGAGATAGAGGGGGGGTGGCCAATAAGGGCAAGAATAGGGGGTGGCTTTGATGTGGAGAGCACAGAGGCATTCCCACCACATCAACATGGATTCCTTTCTGTTGGGTCACATGGGATGAGAGCATATTTTCTACCATTATTATATTACAAATATCAATAATTTAAAACTATGTAAAAAATTTATCAAAATATTTTATGGAATCCAGGCTTATAAGTAGTATATCTCTGCATAATTTTTTATTATATAATTAAATAGTTGTAACATCATTAAAAAAAAAATTACAAGTGAAATGATCCTTCCTCAAGTTGGGAGAGGAATGTTTGGATTGATATTGTTTTCTAATTATTTATACATTTTTTTTCAATTATGGGGCACATGGGATGTTCATCTGTAGTGGAATTATTGTTGGATAGGACACATTTTGTCATTGAATTCTATCTGTGATAGCACTCATTTTTAGGGAAATCTTTCATGGCACAACTTAGGTTTTCTAGTGAGGGAAAACAAAATGTATTTCTGAAAATGATATAAGCCACATTTAATTGGGGAGCTTCATTCACAACTTTAAAAAAAAAAAAAATAGCGAAAGATATTATTAATAAGACAAATGCTTAGCAGCATTAACAAGACAGCACAGGTCTGACCAAAAAAAAAAAAAAAACCTACCATCAAAATCAAAACACAAAAGGAGATTCATTCGTGAATTTTACTCTATATACTTTGAAAAGAAGAAAACAATTATTTTACATTTGAATATTTAATTTATTAATTAATGCATAATTTTTTTATTTAAAAATATAATTCAAATTCTCTTTGCTTAATTAAAACACTTACTCTGTCAAGCAATATATGTTCTATTATTATGGTTCAAGAAACCTATCAATCATTTCCAAGTTTATTTGAGAGAAAAATCTATTTTCTGCAACACCTATCTTTGTTTTTTTTTTTTTCTGTTTCCTTGTTACACACATAAGTCATTTTTGTCAATAAGATATAAGAGAAAGAAAAAGGTTATAAACATGTTTTTTTCATCGATTTAACATTTTGACTAAATTTTTCCCAAAAAAATTTTATGTTTGTTTTTCTTTCTGTTCCAACTTTTCACAATTCACAATCGTTAGTATACACCCTAATATATAGAAATTCAATTATAAAAGAAAAAAAATTAAAGGAGAAAATATGTGAAAGAGAGAAGGGGAAAAGATTTGAGAGTGAAATTAGGAGGAAAAAAAAAGAGAGATTGTATCAACTAATGCTTAATAAGCTTTAAGATCTCTATCAATTATTGATTCCCAAATTAATATGAGAACATATATATATATGCTTACGCCTATCTTTTTCTTGTTTCCTAACTACACACATTAATCATTTTGTGTCAAAAAGAGACATCTACAAGTTATAGACATGCTTGCTTGACTAGGCTTCCTTCACCAATGTACACCCTAGATTTTTTTTTATCTTTTTGACTAAATTTCCAAAACTAAGTTTATTTTTCTTTTTTGGTCTATGCTCCTACTTTTCACAACCAACAACATACAAGCATATTATTAATGAACATGTTACTGAACTTGATTTTAAATTTATAAATAAAAATCATTTCATATAAAAAAATATGTATTTTTTATTTAAAAATGTAGACTGTAACACAGATTTATCAACCAGTGTTTAAGAGAAATGATATAGAGAATGAAAATATAGTAATATTTTTTGAATAAAATTGGATGGTGTAAGATAAGATGTTCAATCTAACAAATTAAGCAACAAATACCATATTCAATAAAAATTGTGTCATTCAATATTAATATTATTGAGAGATTATCACCGATACTCCGACCAAAATTCATCACCAATCAAACTTAAATTTTGTCAGCCATCCGAACCAAACCAAAAGATAAATAAAGAAAAGAAAAAGAAGAAATCTTGATGCCTGCTTGCCTTTCTGGCTTGGTCCCAGCTCCTATCACAAATCATGGCCAGAAAATCAGCATCCTTGATCAGACGGTCAGGTTTGTCTCATCAAACAGAGTCCATGATTAGACTGGTACCATTAGTGCGCCTTATCTAATTTCCAATTAATTTTATTTGTTTTGTTATTGGACAAACTATCATTACCACCACTGACCAAATCCTCGCTCTCTCTCATGGAAAAAAGCTCAACTCTTTTTGACATGACGTTTACTTCACGAGCTGTTTCCTTGTTTAAACACTGTACCCTTCATCATCACCGTTGATAGTGCAATCAACGGTTGCTGATTTTAATCTGGGGCTTGAATGGGATCTTTCTGTCGAAGATTGTGCGCAGATCATGAAATATACTGCTAATGTACGGTCATAATGTGCGTTTGATAATGGTGGGAACATTGAATAGTGCACTACCTGATTGCAACAAATAAAATAAAAGCTAAAATTCCAGATTCCCCCCGTCACGCGCGTCCCTGGGCAGTTGCCTTCTCCTTTTTGTTTCTGTAACAATTTTATGGACTTTTATAACTTGATTGGAAATAATTAACTTACCAAAACGTCCTTTTTGTATGGTAAATGATTAACACCTGTGAAGGTTGTGTGACTGACCTATGAGCAAAGCATTCTACAGTTTGAAAGAAAAAACATAAAGGATGTAAATATTGCTAATAATGGACCATTGCCAATAAAAGCAAAATATAGAACTAAATACATCGCCTACAATTTTTTTTATTTTAGATTTGGATTATTTTATCTTCGAATAGTTTCGGGTTGGGATCATTTTTATGTACAAATAATTTTGCATTTAGATTATTTCAAAATCACATTGTTCAGATTAGACATTTAGACTATTTGAATTAAATTATTGTCATTTAAGTTTAAATTATTTCAAGCTTAAGTTGTTGATTTTTTAAATTAAAATAAAATAAAATTTAGATGTTCCAATAATTTGAGTCTGGAACATTTTATATTGAGATGACTTCGTATTTGAATTATTTCAAATTTTAATTATTTGGAGTAAACATTCAAATTACTTAATTTATAAATTTAAATTATCTTTAGTTTAGATTGTTGATTTTAAAATTAAAATAAGATAAATTCAAATTCAAATGATCGTAGACTATTAGGTTTCAATCCTGTAAGATTTGAGTTATTGATTTTTTTTTTCAAATCGAATTAAATCTAGGATGAATCAAATGATTTTTTCGAGTTAAGATCAGTTTTGTAAATTCTGTAATTAAAAAAAAAATGAGAGCTAAAAAAAAAAAATGAGAGCTTGCGATATCGCTTAACGCGTTCTGTCTTCAAGTATGTTTTGAGTTTCCCAACACTAATTTCTGATAAAAAAGTTTTATTAAAAAAAACTTATATTATGGGACTGTGCGTAATAATACCGCCGACTAGCAAAGAGGATGAGTCGTTAAATGTCGAACATGTTGGGTGGTCGGAGGCCAAAAGCATCACGAGCCCCTCTCCCTATGGTTTCAAGAGTGGAGGGACACTGACTCAGTGGGTCCCAATAAATGTACTTTATTCATCTGACACGTGTCACTCCAACCTAACGTTGCTCCCCCCACGTCCTTTTTTAAAACCCCTCTAAATTCCACGTTAGGTTTCGTTTCCCAGTGCCCAAGCCCAGACCAGTAGCCGACCAGGTTTCAACCCACCCCTACTCACATGTTCGAGGTTTAACTACGTGCTTTGGTTGGTTTAACCTCTGTAGCAGTCTGCTAGGGTTAAGGTTGTCTCTTTATAGTAAAAGATAAAGTCGCCGAGTTATGTTCTTTGGTGAAAACAATCATTAGTCTTTTATTTTAATGACCACATTACCCTTTTCCAAATATTGGTTAACTTTTTTTATGCTTTATGTTAGTTTCAAATAATAAAAGAAAATTGCATTTTGAAATTATTTTAATTAATTAATTAACTTACATGCTCTTCAAGTTCACGTTTATAAAAAATAATTACATGTTTTATAATTTTTGTTAAGAAACATAATTTGAATTATTAAATTAGAAGAGATTGAAGAATATTATCAAAAACTCAATTTGTCTTACTTATGAATCAAAGATATAAAATTTTTACACCGACCACTTGTAAGTATTCAAAATTGCGGCTTATGAGAAAAACAATAAAAAATTTGTTTTTATATAATAATAGAGAAAAGAATTTTATCTCAAAAATAGTATATTTAAGTGAATTTCTCTTTGTTTGATTAAGATACTTACATTAAAAGTCATTTTCACTTTTATACTTTTTTTATTATTATTTATTAAGAAAAAGGACATTTATTGCCCACAACTCCACAGATATAAGTAAAAAAAAAAAATCAATATTTAACACTTTAGCATAATTATTCACTATTTGTAAACTCTTGATTAATCATTATTGTTTTTTCTCTTGAAAACAATACATATTCAATGATTTATTGATTTTAAGTTTCAATTTCAAATTTTCTACTTATGACTTGTGAAAAGACGTGATATCTATTAAAATAGAATTTTAACTCCATAAAAGGAAAAATAATGGACAACAAAAAAGTACATAAAATAAAAAATCATTTCTCATATTGAATTGCAAATTAGTCAATCCAGGTATCCCCATGATTGATTTAAGAAGTATTTTATACGTTCTTCTAATATTTTCAAATATTACAATTGCTTGTGCAAAGAAGAAAGTTTGCAATTTCTTTCTTTTCAATTATTTTGCTTGAATATATTAATAAAAAATGTTCTAAATTTAACAAGCAAGAACATTAACTAAATGAATACAACATAAAAGGAAGAAACATAGATAATAAAAAAATACATTTATAAAACAAATAAATCATCTACAAAGATAGTCAATCTAAATATACCCAATGATTGATTTATTAAGTATTTTATAAGTTGTTATGCTATCTGATAAATATTTTAATTGCTTGTGCAAAATAAGAGAAAAGGTCGTATTTTCTTTCTTTCATTTTCTCAAGTTTGCTTTAATTTTTGAAAAAAATTAATACTGGTGCCAAAAAATGTCGTCTTTAAATATAACACGCAAGGACATTGTAGTCATGCAGTAAAAGTTTGATTGGTTTGGTGAGCCGCTAAGAATGCTTAGCAACTTGGCGATGAGGACGAGTTTTTTGGTCACGATTATTTAAGAAATGGTTAACCATTGTACGGACAGACATTGTTTTGGGGGAAAAATGAAAATCCCAAACGCAAAAAGCAACAAAAGAGTGCCTCCTTTAAGCCTGGCTATGATCAGAGTTTTAGCTTAAGAATTGTGTCAGATTCTGTTTGTGTCCGAACACAAATCTCAAGATAGCAAGAGTAATATTAAGCAGAAATCAAACGGTTCTTATCTTATTGGTCAATATTTTTATGTAATCTTTGCCATTTCTTTCTTAAAACCCCATATGGGGATATGTGGACGGTAGTAAGAGATGACAGAGGAGGGAGAGAGACCAGACAAGATCATGGGATCTGCATGTTTTTATTGCACCAAGCCCCCTGCAAATATATGGATCATGCAAAATCTTCTGTTTTTCTCTTTCTTTCTTTTTCCTCTTACCAAAAAAAAAAAAGAAATAAAATTAATATACTAGCTAGCAACAAATCACATCCCATCCATCATATTCTTGACCTCCTCAAAAGCAACTCCAGTTTTGAAATAAGCCTAAAGTCTATCTTTTAACCAATTCAACTTAGTTAACATGCAATTAACTAATAAGGGTCTTCATTGAATTAACTCTCTCTAATACTAGTAGTAAACTTTCTAAAGGAAAAAGTGCACATGATTTGTCTTTGTTAGCTAACTAAAACTTTGATTGTAAGGTCCCCTAGTCCTCTAATAAAAGCATAAAGTAAATACATCATTTTCTTGAGTTTGTAACTAAATGAGCTTTAAAGTAAGAAAATGAACTTAATTTAACGCAAGTGGCTGTCATTTTAAGCGTATGTATGGGTGTTATTTTGTTGGTTTCTTTGCCTTTTACTAGTAGCATTATCTCCCTAGGACAAGACTCTAATAAAGGCCGGATGTTTGGGGCATTGTGCTAATGACTAATGAGAGCCTAAAGTTTGTTTGTGAGTGCAGCAGTGTAAACTTGTAGAGATAAGAGAGAGGAAAGAAGAGGGTTTACAGGAGTATCTTTAGGAGGTCAGCAACAGCACGCTTTGCTTCCTGAACTGAACAACCTAACGTTATTTAGGGAGCTCTGGTTGCGTGAGTCATGTTCTAATTCATGTTTCCTGTTTTTGGGGTCTTGAGTAAAAGCGAATCTCTCCTGGTTTTATCATCTCTTTTCTCTTTTTATGCTCCCCTCTTTGTTCTCCACATAAAAAAAATCGCCTTCCTATATCAAGTCCTAGACAAGAGATAGAAAGAGAAAAGGAAAGCAAGAAGAACCCACTAAGCGTGCAAAAAACCAAAGGAAAAGCTAGATAAGAACCCACCCTCTTATTATAGCTCTCTCTATACTTTTGCCCTTTGAGTTGTTAAAAACACTTTGTTCTTTTCGGGGTTTCCTTCCTCTTGGTGGGGTTTCTATTTTAAAGGAGTGTTTTTTATATTGCGTTTTTTGGTGAGGCTTTCTCAGTTTAAAGGAGTTGGTTTTAGGGAATTTAATGGTTGAGGCTCTCTAAAGCTGGACAACCTCTTTGCGTTGGTAGCTAACATCTTGAGAGTTCTATCACTTCTTCCTTACGGGGTTTTTCATAGCCAGAAAATTTGCTGATTTCTAGATGTGGGTCTTCATTGTTTTAAGCTCTGGTTGAGTGATTCCTTTCAAGGTATGTGGCGAGTTTCTATCTTTGGATTTCATTAGTCATACATGTTTATCCATTTGCATGGTTTTATTTTATGTCCTTTTCATTTGTTCTTTAGTTTGTTTTTCTGATACTTAAATGCTTCTAACCAGGAACACTTTTTTATTCTTTCAGTTTGTTGCTAGTTCTTGGTCCTCAAATTTACAGAGAAAAAGGTGATCTTTTTGGGTTAGCTGGATATCTATTCCATCCGGTTAAGGAGATGGAGAGCGGTTGCTCGAAGAATGGTGAAGCATGTCCTCAACTTCTTGATTTGATTCCTCAACAAAGACAGTGGCATATGAAGAGAGAAGATGAGAGAAGGCATGGATCCTCAGAGGAGAAGAAGCTGGAACTGAGGCTTGGACCCCCAGGTGAAGATAACTGGTCCATCAAAATAGACGCCACCAAAAGCAACAACAAAGAAAGGGATGAGTCTTTGCTCTCACTCGGGTACTTTTCTTCAATGAACAGCAATGCAAAACAGACGCATAAATTTCCAACTCCAGAGGACCACCCGGTTGGGTCTGTTTTATCCTCTCCATGGGCAAATAACCACCAGCATAACCATCAACCGCAGACGAAGCCTCCTTCATTTCTTCAGTTCCCATCAACAGCCCCACAGACCTTGCCTGTTATAGCAAAGGAATCGTCACAGCCCTGTGGCACTAAAGCGGTAGATTTGCATAATGCAGAGAAAACAGCATTTTCACCGCCTCCTGCAAATACATCTGTGCCTCCCAACAGTTCTCAGAAAAGGTACTCCAGCTTTTTACCTTCCCCGCTCTCTCTCTTTCTCTCTCTAATAAATTTTTACTTTTTTAAATATTTTTTTGAAGGAGGATATTCACTCACAAGTCTCAAGTTTACCTTACTTGATGTCGTGCGGTCCATGCATGCTTGTTAGTTGTTTCATTTCTCTGTGTTTCTCATGTTATCTGGCTCGCAATTTGTCTTTCATATTTACTCATATGCTTTGAAGTTCTGGGCAAAATTTACTTTTCTCCTGCAGATGTTTTTTTATTTCTTCGTGATTTGCTGACTTGGTAATTCATGAAGAGCTCTTTAGCCTGCTCTGGTAGTAAATGCTTAATCCCCTATCTTTCTTATTAGGTGTAAGATTTACTAATTTTATCTGTCCCCATGCTATTATTGTATTGATCCTATCCCTTATGTTTTTCTATTAGTACTATTTAGCATAGCCTTCCTTTTTTTTATTATTTTTAAATGATATTTTAGGTTGATGTGTTCCTTCTCTAAGACTCAATAGGCATTCTACATATTGATCTCTATTATTTAACCTTAACTTGAATTAATTTTGATCTTTTTCTTGTCTAATACTGTGGTTATGATCTTGGAAAACAGAACTGCCCCTGGTCCTGTGGTGGGTTGGCCTCCAATTCGTTCTTTTAGGAAAAATCTTGCAAGCAGCAGCTCTTCAAAACTAGCTTCTGAATCACCAAGTGTGGTCCCTCACAAGGTTGCTAAAGAAAAAGCAGCAGCTGAACCTACTGGTAAAGGCCTATTTGTGAAAATCAACATGGATGGAGTTCCCATCGGAAGGAAAGTGGATCTCAGAGCCTATGACAGCTATGAAAAACTGTCAACTGCTGTTGATGAACTCTTCAGAGGCCTCCTTGCAGGTAGATTTATGGTACTATTAGTTTCAATTAAATTAATATATAACTGGGGTAAAGCAATAAAAATTGTAATTAAGACTTGGCAATTATTTTGACATGGTTTAGCTAAATTTGATTTGATAGTCATGTCCATAAGGGAAGTTTGTTTTATTCATAGATTAATATGTATCTACGTCATCAACACGTCTTGTGTTTGACAGCCCCGCCATTTGTTCAGTGTATTAGAAATTTTTGTATTGCATCTGATTATTATATGACCAATCAGTTCACATCAGTGTTAGTTTTCAACTGTTTAGGTGATGGAAGTGGGGGAGGGAAGCATTAGGGAGTAAATCTTATTTCAAATTGCGAATTTCAAGGGCCAAGTTTTGGATTCGTTTGCTTGTTGTTATTGCAATTAAACTCCTAGCTTATGTTAATATGATCCTAATTGACAGATATGGTTTTATCTTATCTGTTTGTCTTTTGCTTCTCTATGTAGCTCAAAGAGATTCCTGTGCTGGTGGAATAGTGAACAAGCAGGAGGAAGAGAAAGTGATTACAGGCGTTTTGGACGGAAGTGGGGAATATACACTTGTTTATGAGGATAACGAAGGAGACAGGATGCTTGTTGGGGATGTCCCATGGCAGTAAGCATCTTATCACTGTGGATCTGATGCAATTTGAGATAATACTATACCAATATTATATTCCCACGGCTACTGGTTGAGCCTGTAGCTGAGTACCCCTTTCTTGTATTTTTGTCCTTTAGTTTTTTTTTTTTCCCTGAAAAACAGCATTAGATTCCTAATATCTTGACTATAGCTCGGTTTTTCTTTATTGTGGGACATATTCTTTGTTTATGTTATGTATCACCAAAATACGACAGAAACTAGTTTTGTTTATTTATTTGTAATCTTGTTTTTGATTTGGATTTGCAGCATGTTTGTATCAACAGTGAAGAGGCTGCGCGTGTTGAAGAGCTCCGAACTATCTGCGCTTAGCCGTGAGTGTCGGTTTATTATGAAAAACTAATGATTAATGGTTATTAATTACTAGTTCTGTTGTTTGTTTTTCCATGCTCTAATTAGAAATTGGTGGTGACTCTTTTATAGTCGGAAGCAGTAAGCAGGGAAAGATGCCCGCCTGAAAACATAGAGCTTTCCGCTGAAGATTCTCCAACCAAAGTTTGAAGAAAAGAACTTGGAATTATGTTCACGTTTTGACATTTTGGTCCCCTCCTTTTGCATGGAACTTGTTGCACTCACAGTATATAGACATATATATATATATATATAAGTGTAGTTTTATATGTAATTTTTGACTTCTTTCCCTTTGTTTAACATGCTCCTTTCTTCATTATTGCCATTTGGAACGATGCTTAAATAGCCATATCTTGAGGTTGATGTGAACCTTTTGTGTTTTCTACTCGGAATCGACGCCCATTTGTGAACCTTTTAAAGCCTCACAGCAACCGACTAGCACTCTATTCAAATTGTCCTTTTAGGCTTTGGGTAAGGAGAAAGTAGAGGAATTTCCACCCTTTTTGTTCAAAAGGACAGACCAAGAGCTCATCCTATCCCTTTTGGTCCCGTTGAGGCATGAGTTACTTCCCACTGATTTTGACCATTCATCCATAACAAAACCATATTTGTTTAACGCTTGTCAACCGGACATGGTTAGATTGTTTGGTTTGGATGACTTTGAAATTTTAGCAAGAAAAAAAAAAAAGAGAAAAGGGGACAACGAGGCTTGGGGCACGGTCGAAGGGTCATTGTCATTGGGAGCTGCCTAACTTTGGGGCTGGGCCCAAAAATGAGACCGTTCTAATTCCTTTGGAGACGTGTCACGTGTGGGATGTGAGAGAGTGTCAAACACACGCCGGCACTTATCAGGGCTTAGCCTTGCCTTCGAGAGTTTGGTGAAGGGTAACACGTGTGCTTGTTGACCAAAAGGAGGGACATGTCTTGTAAGCTTAGCCCTCTGACTCTCTTACACACCTGCAATACTGCCAGCTATTATATAAATATATTTGTCAGTCTAATACTTTAACAAGGTTTATTTTATTTATTTTTATAATAATTAATAATTTATTTATTTACATCTTTTCCTGTTGTGTGTTTGACAAATCATTCAAGTTAGTTTCATTTCCTTATACTTGTACCCTTTCGAACCCTTGCAAAACGTCAAATAACTCTACCACGATTATACTAATGACATATGCAGCCAGTTGTAAACATGTTGAAAGCTTAGATCAGTTGGGGACAAACATTACGTAATAGATTGCTTTAGCAATAATTTAGACTTGAAACAAATCAGAAGAATTCTTCCATAATTCTTTAATATTAATACGTTTAAGGAATGAATATATTGAAAATTTATCTAACATGAAAAACATTACAAAAAAGATCGATTTAGCTAGGTTCTTCTGAATTGATACTTTCAGTTTCATTTTTTTATAAAAAAAATTAATAAAAAGCAAAAAATATACTAAAATGAATTAAAAATATCAAGCAGAATTTTAATCATTTAAAACAAAAGCAACAATTAAAAACAAACCCTAGGTGGTTGTAAATAACGCGTACAGTAATAGAAGTATGTGCTGGTGATCCTTTAATATGGACAAGGCTTAATTAAGTGAGTGAATCATAGATTTTCCTTTTTAATGATAATGGAAATTAATTAAGCATGAGATTAAAGATTTTCTTAAACTCTGATTGGTTGATATTTTTTCCTTTTTGTTTTTATGAAAAAGAATGAATAAAAATAAAACATAAATAATTAATCATAAATAACAAAAGTATCTATCCAACGGAGCTTTAGTAATTCGAAGCAAAACACCAAGTAAAGAAAAGCAAAATCCTTAGTTGTTGCAAACAATAGTCACAAATGATGAAAACCAAAAATAATTAAAAAAAAAGAAAATTTGGAAATTCTTTAATACCAAGACATTATGAGGGAATCAATCACATATTTTAAACAAAGATTTTGCATGCTGAAAATGGAAATTAATCACAAAATTAATTGTATTGAAAATTGTATACCTTGTAATTCAACGCAAAACTAAAGGTCTGTTTGTTTTGATATATTTTTGAAAAATGTTTTCAGGAATTATACTTATCAGGAAGATGAAAAATTTATTTTAAATATAAAACATTTTACAAGTCAATGGAAAAAACAACCATTGACCACAAAATCTGTTTTATGTCTTTGAGAGGTGTAAACATTTTTCAGCAAACAAAAAAAGGCTCTTATACTAAGAGTATGTTTGGCTTGACTTTTTTTAGCTTAAAAGCTATTATAAAACTCTTATGAAAAATAATAGCTTTTAAAATTAAGTTAAAGTTGTTTGATAAATTTACTTTTTTTAAGCTTTTTTTTATAGATTCTTTGTCGGAAAAAATTAAAAACCAAGATGGTATCATGCATAACATGAAGCATAAAAACCTCAAACAATACTTCATCATCCATCATCATCATGATTAATGGTCAATATTACATCCAAACCCAGAAAGAATATAGCATAAACTTATACATTAGAAAATTCACAAAATTGGGAATTCAAGGCATATACTCCTATATGATCATGTCTAACAATATGAACTTCGTGACAAAAAAGAACGAAAAAAATATATCATCTAGGGTTTGGAAGTCAATTTTTATCTAATTTATTTCAACAACTATTGACCTATTTGACTTATTTTAATCATAATCAATAAATATTATATACAGCAAAAAAAAATTAAGAACAAATAAATATCACAAATTGTCATATCAAACAATAAATTGTGAAATATCAAATATCAAAGAGAGTTTCCAAAACCCAAAAAAAAAATAAAAAAAAAAAAAAAATCTGAATGCAGTTCTGATTTTTTGGGGTTTTCGTTCCTCTTAATTTTTGTAAAAACAAAAAAAAAACCTTGGTTTGAAGAAAGGAAGAGAGCAGAGGGAGATCAATAGGCAGAGAGGAAGAGAATAGTTTTTGAGAGAGGATTCTTTTAGGAAAAAATAACTCTCCAAATAAGCTGGCGTGTTTTAACAAAAAAAAAAAAAAAGAGAAGAGAAAGCTCTTAATTGGAGTTTTTTTAGAAATATAAGTTTGATGAATATTAATATTTAATTTAAAATATTAAAAAATTAATAACTTAAAAAATTAATATTTAATTTAAAACATTAATATTTAAATTATTCAATACCATTAAAATAAAGAAAATATTTTTTAATGAAATCATTCAATGCAATTAAATTTTTTATTTATAAATTGAATAAATCTTACTAATAATTATAATAAAAAATATTTCAATAATCCTCATTTGATAAATACACATAAGAATAGGTTTTGGATGACTTATACAATTGATAAATATTGATATTTTTATAGTGTTACGGTAAAAAAGAAATGAGATATAAAAATTTTTGAAAATTAGAACTTACTTTAATTATAAATGTGGTTAAATGTTTTGAAAAATATCATTATTGATTTTGTCCATTTTCATATATATTCTTAATTTTTATATCAAATTAGTGAAAACCAAATGATACTATTGTTTTGTAATCAACTCCTATTTATTATCTAAACACCTAAATAACTCTACTAGTGATGATGAAAAATATTTTCCACAAAATAATTCAAACGATAAAAAATGTTTTCGATAGTTTATCAAAACAACAAAAAATATTAAGTTTTTCCCAACAATTTATTTTTTGGTTACCAAACAGCTTGCAGAACTCATTACTGAAACTAAAATAAAGTTTTAGACATGTCCAAGCCGATTGCAAGAGATGGTGTCCGCTATGCAGGAAGATTCGATGAAATATAAAAAGCCCACGTTAGATTTAGTTGAAGCCCAAGCCAAAACCCAATTCCTCGTTGCTAAGTGATAATTAGACTTAGAATTGAGCATTGGTTTGAGATTGTCTAAAGCCAAAAATAACCCATAAATTGAAAGTAAAATACCTCTACCCCCTAACTTTTAGGCATAATTCCACGCAAGTCCATTAATATTAAAAATGAATAGTCCAATCAAAAACTCTAAACGCCATTAATAAGAACTATGAAATTTTAAAATTGCCCACATATAAATATATCTTAATCACGTGTTAATGTTTGCTAATTACTGTAGTCCTTTTCCCTCATCATTCTTTTTTTCTCTCTTCTGGTTTTTTCATCAATGGCTACATCACTAATCGATTAAGGTTTTTTTTAGCCTTCTACTTCGATTAGCAGTTTCATCCCACAAAAAATAAACCCAAAATCAAACCCTTGTTAAGATACCTTTAAGCCTTGACCTAAATTGAGAAAGTGTAAGATTAGAGTTCATCAATCATCAAACATTGGTAAGTTTTGCTACTGTGTTAAGGTTAGTTTTATGGTTTAGGGTTGTTTTTGTTTATATGGTCCTCATGTGAGATAACGAGTTTTGTCGTTTAGGGTTGTTTTTTGCTAATGTGGTTTTCATGTGTGAGAATGGATTTTGTGGTTTAAGGTTTTTCATTTGCTACTAATGTGGCGAGGGTTCTGCAATGAGTTTGGATTAAGGTTTGGGTTGAACCTTAAAGCTTTAAATTTGGGAATTAGGGTTAGGGATCTGTAAATTAGGGTTTTAGGGTTAGTTATTTGGATTTGAATTTAGGTCCAAATTTCCAAGGTTCTGCAGCTCTAATTCCCCCAATTCAAGGCTTTAAGATAAAGTTATGAAATTGAGGATTTAAGGATGTTGTTTGGGTTCAAGTAACCTACCCCTAAATCCTTAATTTCAAAACCCTAATCTTAAATCAATAAATTAAAAAAATTAAGGTTTAAGGTTCTGAAAATTGAGATTTTTATATTTGCATTTAGGGTTTTCAAAGTATGTTTTAATTTGGTTGGGGTTTAGGGTTACTGTTCAGGTTCAAGGTTATTGTTCAATATTTTAGAGTTATTAACTTATTTTAATTGGGTTTTTTAGGTTTGAACATGACGGAGATGTTGTATGACTTGATAGTGCACCATAAGGGAGAGGTGATGACCATCAAAGATGTCGATCTAGACAAATATTCCTATATAGAGCTGACAAATGATGTCTTTGAAGTGTTGGTGGATGATTGCAATGTTGGAGTTGGAATGGGTGTCTCCATTACTGCAAGGCACCCTAAATTAAAGGAGGTTATGAATTTGAAGAGTGATGGTGATGTGTTGAAGCTATTTAAAGTCTATAAAGGAACCAAAGAAATTCATTTATACTTGGACTTGATTCTTACTATTCCACTATAGACAATAGGATCTGTTAAGTTTTCTATTGCCAAAAATGTTAATGCATGTGCCTTTGCTAGACTTATGAATGTTGATTTAGGTGTTAGCAGATGCAAGATTGGTGAGTCTAGTTGTATTATGCTTGATGAGTTTGTTTTAGGCAGAGGTAGTGAAAACAGAATTTAAGTAGAGAGAATTTCAAGTAGAGGTGGTTTAGGTTCAAGTAGAGGTAAAGGGTTTAGGGTTAGAGGTAGAGATAGAGTTGGTGAAGGCAGAGGTAGTGAAGTACCTTATGCTACTGTTTGTATTAGTGATAAAGAAAATATTGATAAGAAAAGTAATGATTCAGTTGATGGAGATGATGTATTCAGTAAAGATGTAGACTAAAAGCATGAGACAGAAAATGAGGAATCTTAAATCAACTAGAATAATGATGCAAAGAATATTGAGGCCGAATAAGATGCAGAGAATGATGTTTTTTCTTATATTGGCACTAATGTAGAGGAAGGGAATTGGGATAGTGATGAATCTAACAAGGAGGGTCGAGCAATTGATAAGTCCCTTAGGAGCATACCTTATTCTCCTAATGAGAATGGGAAGATTGTATTAGCAGAAAACATGCTGTTGACAAGTGTGTAGCACTTTAAGGAAGTGATAGTTGATTATATGATCCAAGAAAGAATAGAGTTGTATAGAGTAAAAAATAAGAAAAGTAGGTTCAATGCTTTTTGCAAAGGAAAATGCTATGAGTTGACGGTTCAAGCAAATATGTGTTTGGATAGGAAAACGTTTAAGATCAAAAAGATAGGGAATGAACACTCTTGCATTAGAATCAGTAATAATAATCCTGCTGCTATAAGTGCTTGGATTGCGAACAAGCTTGTTGCTCAGTTGCATTATGACCCAAATATATCATACAATTTGATGCAACATGAATTATAGGAGAAGTATGGAGTGAGTGTCCATTCTAAAAAGCTGTATAGGGTAAAGAAAAGGGTCCGAGAGGTTTAAAGGGACTCATGAGAGGTCTTATTCTTAGATGCACCTATATGCCCAAATGGTGAGGGATACAAATCCTAGGAGTATAGCCATCATGCAGTTAGAGAGGCCTGAGTTGAGCATGTACTCGTCTTTCAAAAGATTTTTCTCGTCTTTTGATGCTTTAAGGAAAGGTTTCATAAAAGGTGTAGGCTTTTCATTGGGGTTGATGACTATCTGTTATTGCCATTGATGGGAATTGTGGTTTGTATCCTGTTACTATTACTGTGGTGCAACTGGAGAATGATGACTCATGGTCTTGGTTTTTAAACTTGGTTAATACTGCCATTAGGGACTTTAACAAACCATTGGTAGTGATGAGTGATAGGCAAAAGGTAAACCCTAAACACCTACTATTTTACATTTAATTAGTTAATTTCAATTACTTATTAATTGCTACTTATTCTTATATGGCAAGGCCTAGCTGATATAATTACAGAGATAATGCCCATGTCACTTAAAGAAGGTGTGTTAGTCACTTTTATAGCAATTTTAGGAAAAGGTTTTTAGGGTTAGACATGAAAGTGAACTTTTGGAAAGTTGTAAAAGCATACAACCAATGGGATTGGAATGAAGTCATGATGAAGATTAGAGCTGAAAGTGTAAAGGCATACAACGGGTTGATGGAAAAACCACTCACACTATAGGTAAGGCATACCTTTGACCTAAGTGTGAAGAGTGACCATGTGACCAACAACATGGTTGAGAGGTTTCAACCATTAGATTGGGCTTGTTAAGAGTAAACCCATTTTGGTTTTGTTTGAAGAACTTAGAGTTAAAATAATGAAGAGGTTTTTTGATTGGTATGAGAAGGTTTGCACATGGGAAGGGCATGTGACACTCAAAATTAAGAAAAAGTTGATTTCTGCCAAGTATAGTGATAGGTTTTGTAAGGTTGTGCCTGCCTTCGATTCTAAGTTTAGTGTGTTTTAAGGTGGCAAAACGTATGCTATCAGCTTAGGGGTGAGTAAGGTAACTTGTCCATATGGTGTTTAGAATATTTCAAGTAAGGGTGTCTCAACATATTTCATGTATACACTAATTGGTTGCATATTTTAGGGTTTACTAGCTTGTGTTTGGTTGCATTTTAGGTATTCTTTTCAAGCATGTAGCAGCTTCTATAAGTCACATTAGGGGTGATTTAGAGCAATATTGTGACAACTACTGTTCTAAGGAGAAGTTCATGCAAGCATACAATGAGTACATTCACCCTATACTTAACATCACCATGGTTGAGTTTAAAAGGAAAATAGATTCAGTGGAGCCTCCATTGCTTCGTCGTATGCTTGGCAAGCTTAAGAAAAATAGAAGAAGGGAACCCAGGGAAGGGCCAGTTGGACATGGCAATGCTAGGAAGAGTAGCACTGTTAGGTGCATCTTATGCTCTTCATTTGGTCACAATAAAAGGAACTGTCTTAGGGTTTTTGTGCAACTTAATAGAAAGGTAATCTAAATTGATTATGCAATTTAGTATTTTACATTACATATGCAATTTAATGTATTGTACATTACATATGCAATTTAATGCATTTAATACATTCTTTATGTTTTAAATTGTAGCAAAATACCTTGCTTGGGTTTTCATCAACAGTTGCCAGTTTTTTATCAAAAGCTAATACTAGGTCTTCATCCAGAGCTGTTACATCAAAAACTTCAAAAAGATCTACTAGTGTGCAAAGAAGACCTATTACTGTTACTGCTTCAGGACTTGGTCGTGGCATTTTTGGTGGTGTTGGATTTGTCCCTGCTCATGGTGATGCAAGGAGGCCTCCATTTTCTAGACTTGCTACCTTTGCTACCTTTACTGCCTTTACTGCCTCTACCTCGATAATGAATTCTGATGATGCTAGAAGGACACAAACAAGTGTCTCTCATGTTGTTGATATGGAATGTTAATATGTACAATGTTCTAAGTTTTTTTTTTGTGGTGTTTGGATGGATGGAGAAGGGCAAATTAAGAATGGATGCTTTGTAACTTTTTATCTTTTTTTGTTTGCCATTATTTGAGAATTAAGAATAGATGCTTGACTTTGATATTGGCCTGTCGATAATGGTCTAGAGTTTTTTGTAAGCTTTATTTTGTAAAGCTTGTGGTCCTCATGTGCACAAAGGTTTAGGGAAAATAATGCTCTTTATGTGCACAAGGGACTTGATGGAATTATTGTATAGGACATATTGAAAATCAATGCAAAGATTAGTTTATTTGTTTGCAAAAAAACTCTTTGCATTAACTCTTATAATACTTGTTATGTTCAAGTTTATTATGATTAATTCAAGATAATTGGGAAGACAAAAAACTCAAGATATTAAAATGTTTGGCTATTTTTATATCCATTTAATATTTCAATAATTTTGTATTTAATGTTACAACAACTATTGCATTCAATATTTCAATAACTTCCAACAACTTTTATCAAACAAAATGAAATTTAAAAGCCTCAGACTTTTCTTATTTTTTCTGCCCATTTCATCTCTTTGGGGTATTTTATCAAACACCATGCAAGAAGCCGTTCAACTTTCATTTTCTCTTCCTTTTAACCTTCATTTTCTTTTCCTATCTTCCCAAGTTTTGCTTTTACTTTGAATTATTATGAATCATTTCAAGAGAATCAATTTAAGAACAGCAGATGGATGTCATGGAAGAGTTAGAGATCATTTTGCATCTTTTTGTTTTTTTAAGCAATCATACCCACTAACTCTTCTAGAACATCCATTCGTGGTTTTTGACATGAAAATTCTCCAACAAGACTACAGACAACAAAAGCTTGAAGCGCAAAATCTATCTTTAGTTCTTGCTTTTTTTCCTCTATTACTTTTGTCATTTCTTCTTTGTGAAGTGCTAAAAATCAGCAAAAAATCTTGAGCATTTCACTAACAAATTTAGATTTTTAGCTTATCCTCTATGGTACTTGAAATAATTTTTTTTCTTGATTAGTTTCATCATTTCTTCTTTTGTGGAGTGCCAAAATTAGCAAGAAATCTATAGCATTTTAACAAAAAATTTGGTTTTTTGCCTTTTGGTTTGAGGGACTTCTTAGTTTCGGCAAGAACAATGCAGGTGCAAAATTGTCATAAATTTTATCAAATAAACGGAAGTTGACAGTAGGACTGATGGCAAGATTTCTTTGTCTAGCAGAAGAAAATTATTTGGGGCGGATTGTCTATTTCTAATACTAATGGATTTATGTGAAATTATGCCTAAAAGTTAGGAGGTAGGAGTGTTTTATCCAAAAATTTAAGATCCAAACCATTGGAGAGAATGATAATAATAGTATGATGAAAGCCAAAAACTCCTATTAAAAATGAATTAGTAATTTCTATAGTTTGTTTATCACCTTTTATTTCTTAATTAGTAATAATTTTTAATTTATATGAATGATATTACAGTATGTGTGTGTGTGTGTGTATATATATATATATATGTATGTATATAGAGTAGAAGACTTGATCAAAAGATCATGAAATACTTGATGGAAGAAGGCCATAACAAAAAGAGAGTTGCGATGAGGGATGATGATGCCATGGATCAAAGCTTATTCATCAAATCCAAGACATGGGAAAGAGCATTGGCTTCGTTTCCCATCTCTGATTTCGAATCAAACCTTATTTGAAAAGGAAAAACTGTGCACCCAAAGGCAAATGCCAGAAATTAGTCAGGTTACAAGTGCTCACCAGCTTTGTGGATATAACACTCTTTCCAGGCTTTGCAAGAAGCATATTAAGTTGGTTATAATCCAATCTGATCATCGGATGGAAATGGTATCTTTTGCTTGTTTATAATTCAATATTTTATATCCAAAATGTTTTACATCTTGTGGAGAGGAACCCCGAAGACGACCGGTAACGAGTTCCTGGATGGTTTACTTGTAAGACTTTCGGATTATGTGGAATGGAAATGAAAAAACTATTCACCGCGAACATCTTTTATGCTTTTTTTTCAAGTGAAAAAGGCCACAAACTACATTTTGAGTTTCAGTGGTAATTTTTATTTGTTGAATAAACTTAGAGTTATCAATTAATGGGTTCAGATCGGATCATTTTCAATCAAGTGTTGTTTTGAATTATTCGAGTTTAAGTTATTGGATCAATCATTTTGCGTTATTCGGGTTTGGATCATTAATTTAAGTTTAGATCGCTTCCAATTCAAGTTAGATGAGTTTAGATTGACTTCGAATTTCTCATCAAATCGAATTAAGCTAGAATTAAATGATACGAATGAGTATTTTAGATTTAGGTCAATTTTCCAACCTCCTATAAACTAGTTAATCTTCGGTACGGTTTCGATCAAGACATGGGGACAAAAGTAATAAACTTATGCAATATAAATGAATATTTTAAGATAATACATAAATAGTACTTTTCAATTAATAGTCTATATCTTTACCCTTTTTTTGTTATTCTAATAATTAATTGAACAAACTTTATTTAGATAATTAAATAGCAAAGGCAAGTTAAGTAGATTTTTTTTTTGCATGTTAATATGTATTTGCCTCTCATATTTTAATGCTGATTTTTTCTCTTACAATATGGTTACACAAAAAAATGTTATTTAGAAAAGATACATGAAAATAGGTTTACCTTATACCTGTTTAATTAAATTATCAATTTTGAGACCTATAGAGCTCTGTTGAGCCTTGACTTGTACAGTTGAAAGTATTATGTTTCTCTTTTCTGATAAACTTTTTTGTTTTTTTCCTATGTCTTTTTATTCATTTTTTTTTTTTACATTTTTGCATTCTATTATTTATTACAAAAGAAAAATTATCCATCAAAACTTCCGAGTAAAATTCTTATACTAATAAAATATCAGGTCATTTAGTTTTTTTATTATTTCAACAAATCCCTTAACTTGAACAATAATAAATAAATAAATCGATATTTATTGAATTTTCTTTATTTTGTTTCAAAATTAAAATGCAAAGCCTGCTGAAAATATATGTCCTAACAGTCCATAAATATCGAAATTGGTTGAACCTAATTTAGGATATAATCAACAAAATTTCTAAAAAGTCTAGCATATATTCAGAAACACTAAGCAATATCGATATCAAAATCACATATCATCCAGCCTACAAAGGAAATATAACCCATCCAACCCTACCAAACACAAATCATTTGATATAATTAACACCCATTATGAGCATAATCAAAGTAATTGAAGCTCCCTCACTCCAAGAGAACAAGAAAGCAAATAGATCAGAATTACAGAGACAGAATCCAAATAGCTAGTTCCCATATGTATTTCTTTAATTTCTCTTGATATTGCAATAATAAAGCAAGAGATGAAAATAGGGACAAAAAAATACACACATTTTAGAACATATATGTAAGCTTATAACAAATATACCTCTTTGTTCCCTTTTTTTTTCCTTTTTGTTTTGGTTTCTTTTTGTGCCTGGCTTCACCCTGTTTGCCATGTATGTAAAGCAGTATTGAATGAAAAGCTACAAGACATAAGCTGTACTTTTTCACGGTATGCTCCATTGAACCCGGCGTCGGTGGCGCCAGCATCGGCAGGGATTTGGGGAAAGAAAGGCCTTATGAGTTGCCATTGAAAGATTGGTTTCCAAGCTATATATGAGCTTCTTTTATACGTGCGTTTGTCTTCTTTATATAGCCTCACTGTTTGATACAGTGGTTTTCCCGCTCTTGTTTCATGGGAGAGAAAAACTTTTACGTAATGGTGGGGTTTTGGGAAATTAGGTTTCTCTCTTAGGTGAAAACTACAAGAATGCCCTTGGACGTTGATCTTCTCATTGGAACCTAATTATTGTTAGATTACAAGGAGGAAAAAGAGTTCAGTGTGCTAAGTGACCAAATTAACATTATTTTTGGTTTTAAGAATATCCTTAAACCTACCTAAAGCAAAAAAACACATGCATGTCATATAATAAAGCAAAGCGAAATTGTGCTAACAAAGCCGACTGTTAGGTTTTCTCCCTTTGTTTTGATTGAAACCATAGCACTTTTCACAGGACAAAGTCAGTTTATCCCAGACATGAAAAAAGTTTGTCGACCATTCCCAGTGGTCCTCGTATTTAGATTCTCTTTGCACATTAACGAAATGGGTGGTTGGTTTTGCTTTTGAAATTTTGCAGCGCTTGTCCTCTCTTCGGACAATATACATAAACTCGAAAATTAATTGCAAGCAAAAGCTTAGTATGTTATTTAATTAGCATAGTCATTTCGTAGTTGCAATTTAATTAGCTTCAACTGTATTAAGAGTTTAGTTTTGATTGTGAAAATGGTAATATTGATGAAATTTGGTGGCTGGTAAGGGTATTTGGTTGAGGTTAGTCATGGCGTGTAGACTTGGAAGTAGAGAACTTTCGAACCTCCAATTCTGAGTGGGGATGACAGGGAAAAACCTTTCACAGAAATTCAACTTGGGAATTCATTACCCTTTGGACTGAACATATAAAAGGGTTATTCGAAGGGGGAAGGCAACAATACATGGGCACCCTCCACTCACATATTCTATTGGGAAAGCTATACGTTGGTCAAAACATAAATCAATATGTCAAGCCCTGCATCCTCTTGTATATATCCTTTTCTTCATGACGTGTTATTTCCTTTATATTTTTCATACATAGAAATAAAAAACAAATCATTCAAATAAATTTGACTATGTTTTACTTTATATATATATATATATATATATATGAAGAAGAAATGCAACTACTAGCAAAGTTATGCTTCTATATGTTCATTTTTAAAACGTCATATATGTATCTTTTAGGAGGGTTCTTCTCGATAATAATTAGAATATTTTTACAATAATTTTTCCATTTAACAGAAAATTAGAGCAAAGATTGATAAAGAAGTATATAGAGAGAGATCAAAGAAATTCAATAAGAGAAGAAAAAAAATGAAGGAAGTGGGGAATTAGACGAGAAGCACATTAAGACATCCAAGCCAATGATTTGAAGAGCAATAAAAGTGTTGACAATATGAAATGTTACTTTTATTGTGTAATTTTCAAATACATATGATTCCAAGGTTGCTTCTTATTCTATCTCTGTCGGGCGAACCGGTGTCATTTTGTGGCAATACGAACATCACCAAGGACAATCCAAGACAGAGCGGTGTCGTTTACTGTCACAAAAGTCTCCTCCACTCTAAGTACATTCGAGTTATAATTCTACAACGAGAATTTTTGTGAAATGCAATGATAAAAATATCACCATGTCAAAGATATTTGCTATTGTAAAATTCTCCCAAGAAGGGTGACACTACTCAATGCATGTTTGATTCTTAGTTGAATTGAGAACCTCCCACCTTGACTTTTAGTCTTATTAAGCAGTTCCCACTATTAGCTGAATATATAATTTCCATGCCTTATTATGAACTAAAACTTGGATCCAGAAACTCAACCCTCTAAGTAAGCATTAAGAAGAGGAATAATTCATTAGGATCTTACATTTTCTCCGAAGACCCTATATTTTCTCCAAGCAAGCAAGTTTATCCTTGGCAGGCATATTTCACATGTAATCACGACCACTAGGCACGAGCTGAATCATCAAGCAACTAGACAAGTTGTACCAGGAATTCAGGTGAAGAATATACCCCTTGAATGGTGTTTGGAAAGGCAGAGATCTAGGAATGGTTTCACGTTGGATGATAAACGATTGTCGACAATCAAATTATCTTTGATCCCAAGGTGTCAAAAAGAGAAAAGGGTTAACAATTATTTTCATGCCTAAGCAGTGGGCATTGACGACTACAAGCAAGAAATAAAAAAACACAAGATGAAGAGAATCACAGGCCGAAGCGGAAGAGGTCACGCTTCCTGCTCCTGCATTTATACATTTAATCCACCTCATCGCAAGCTTTGCAAGCAATTATTTAAGATTTTACGATAAATTCCCCTCAAGCAATTAATCAAGAAAGGAATAAAATGCTAATCCCCCAGGTAAAAGAATTTTGTAGGATAAAAATTTGGCAAGATTTCTCACAAATAACTTAAAAAGAATGGCTGAACCAGTTGTTACTGCTCTCATGACTCCTCCATTCCCACATACTGTGAGTGGGAAGCAGCAAGAAGAGCAGCTCCAATGCCAGAACCATCATTTGAATGCTCAACCACAATGCTTTCAGACACCTCATCTCCAAGCAATTCGCTTAGGGTGTTCTCCAAACACTTGCGGAATTCTGCATAGTGCTCATATAGTCCACCATCCATAGCTATAACTGTTCTTTGTTTCTCCCCTACCTTGACTGTGTCTCTTCCTGTTTTCTTCAGAATGCCTAGTATACCAGCAGCTGAAATACGTGCCCCACGGGTGGCAACAATGTTGCAAAGCTCAACAATTACTTTTCTCATCTTCACAGAGGTATTTGATATCTGGAAACAGAAAAGATACAAGCAGGCTTAAAACACACAACACAATATATGTAGTGGCTTAACATTTGCATATGTCACAAGGTGTATCCAGGTGTTATGCTTTTCAGGGAAGCTTCAATGCTATCACAACACTGTATTTATCAGTGATATATATATATATATATATATATATATAATTCCACTTTTGGCTAAGCAAAAAATAAAAACATGACTAGCAGTTCAGCTGCTAGTAGTCTACTTGCCATAAATATCACCATCTATCGCTTTAGGCCTCAAGACAAGATAATACAGACAACAAATAATTCAATTCTAATCACAACAACCTAAGAGTGTTAATCAGCTTTCAAAGTTGAAAGTAAAACATATTCTCTGCACTTCTCTACTAAAAGTAGCTTCAAGCCAGTGATTTTTTTTTTCAAGGATAAGTTAAGCTAATGATATTAAGGAAGCTGTTCATAGAATCAAAAGGTCCTCCAAATCAACTCTGAAGCGATTTTAATCATGAGGAAGTTGAAAATGCGATCTTGCATATTTGGTGCAACCAACATTATGCAAGACCAAGAAATCCTCGAGGAGAATCAAAAAAGTTCCATAAGAGATATGATGAACAAACAAGAAATTCAGGCAAAAACAAATGTGAAATAAACAAGTTTTGATGATCGAGTGTAACATCTGGAGAATTTTACAAGATTAAAATATACCTCAAGAGTATCTTTCAATTTATTCGCTACCACTTTGAGGTCAGGGGAAGTGTCCTGGTGCATTGCTGACATGACAGGTGTCCTGCAAGTTAACAAAACTCAAATATTACTATTCTGCAGATCTTGAACACATTACAAAAGTGCATCTTTCAGTGTAGAAAAGGCCATAATATCTGATAAAATGTCCAAAACATAACAGGAAGAAGTGAATGTGTCCCATGCCATTAACAGTAATCCAAGGTTAGTGAATGAAAACATTTCTTTACTGCTTCCAAAATCATTCCAAATTATGTAAGTAAAACGAAATTAGGTCAGACAATGAGCCACACTGCCAAATAAAGTAACAAAAGTATAAACAACCAGTGGCAGTTCCAAAGTATATAAGTAAAACGAAATTAGGTCAGACAGTCATCCACGCTGCCAAATAAAGTAACAAAAGAATAAACAACCAGTGGCAGTTATTAAATGCTATATGCAGCAATAATCATACTACAAATGACACTTGATACAATACATAAGAAACACTTCATAAAAAGACCATGGTGGCTAGAGCCAAGGTAACAGCTGGCCACAAAGTAGGTTTTTTGCGTACATTAACCAAAATATAATTTAACAACTACAAAAT
This sequence comes from Theobroma grandiflorum, assembly GCA_036013995.1. Taxonomy (NCBI): domain Eukaryota; kingdom Viridiplantae; phylum Streptophyta; class Magnoliopsida; order Malvales; family Malvaceae; genus Theobroma; species Theobroma grandiflorum. The sequence continues at coordinate 9,388,123 of CP142134.1, read as the reverse complement.
CACATGGTAAAAATAACCCTTTAAAAACCATTGATGAATAATGTCGACTAATATGTTAAGTTTAGATGATTAGAAGAACATCCTTAGACCCAGTTATCAGCTTCATGGTGAAGGTAGTAAATGGAGAAAGGAGAGCATAGCACTGATGACAAAGAAAATGTTCCCCAGAGTATTTACATGCTACAAGGATAAATTACACTTAATCTCAACAACATATACAGTGGAAATGATAATACAAAGCATCCACGGTTACTCTCATGCCAAATAGCAGACTTCTAATGATGGTTCATCCATCATTCTGAACCTTTGAACTTCTATAGTTTGTGTCAATTCAACATTTTCAATAAATAAAGAATTGCCCTTCACTCGAAGAGAATTTTCATATTTAAACACATTTCAGAAAGGGAAGAAACTTAAAACATTATCCTGCTCCTTTTGATTTCTTTACACAAAATTACCGTAGGAATCATCTTCCACAAATTATTTCCATTTGCAATTTTTTCTATTAATAGCATAAAAAGAAATCATATGTGCCATTTGGGCTAAAAGGCAGTGGGGATTGGCAATCCTAAACTTGAGCTATAGTGCTCTCGTTTTGCATCAAACACAAAAAACATCAATTATTCTATTTTCAAAAAAGTTTGAACGGTAGACCTTGTGATTGGAAATTTTCCCATCATGAGTATTTCAAGCTAAATCATTGTTCATTTTTGTGTAAACAGACACTTCTTTTCAAAGCTACTCCCCCAATTCCCTTTTCTCAGCCACAGCATCTCAGTGGAACTGCTGGTAAAGCAGAAAGCAAACTGTCTAACCATACAATCAACATATGACCACCTCTTTAACCACCTTTGCATTGGATACTTCAACATCAGCAGTTAACTTTATTCATTATTTGGTGTCACACAAATGAAACGTAATTTGTGTGTATATGGATTCAAAGAAATAAGCATAGAATCAGTGAAGGAAATGTCATCTCTTACGAAGGTATCCAACTTCTTTTGATGATGGTTATGCAAAACCTCACATATACCGACTCAAATTTAATATTGTTCTTCAAATATAGAAAGAACCAACCTAGCTAGATCACTTCAAAGTTCAAATTAATTATTCTCATAATCTCACTGAAAACAAGTTTTCTAGGAATGACCTTTCTTTGCAAGGACAAACAATATGTTTGATAACAGTTTTCTCATTGCAAACATAGTCAAAGACATTTGCATACAGCACTAAAGAAAAAATGTTAACCAGTTTACAGAAGTAGAGCACAGTTGATGAACATTAACTGGAATCAAACAAAAGGAAATACAATATCCAGAGCAAAGAAAAATTTTGAAAAGAAACAGCTCAATAAATAGTAAAAATGCAGCTCAATAAATAAACAGCTCAGTTGAGGAAATTACCTCAATACAAATGGCACCTTAAGTTTTGGTGGAACAATGTCACCAAAAAATGCAGCTTCCTCAGCCATCCTAAGCAGAACTCTGCGAACAATTTCTCCCAAATACATACCAGATATTATCTTCTCATAAATCTGAGACAAATCAAACGAATGGAAGATAAACAAATTATGTTAACGAGAAGGGCCAAAGCTAAAGGAGTCAGAACAGCACAAAATTAAGCAGTTACCTGTTCACCAGGGTTTAAACTCTCAGCATCTAGTGCATGGTCATACTCTGTTAATGGAAGATGTGATGACCTAAAGTTACCCCACTCCATATTGATAACCTTCAGCCAAATATCAACAGCAACTTCAACATTCATCCCATACCTAATTAAACAGTTCTTCTTCAAACTTACATGGATCTCTCATCAAATTTTAATTGTGACATCAAGAAAGAAAAAGAAACAGTCTCGAAGCCATACAAAGTTACTAATAGCAATTAAAGAAAAGCTAACCATCTCTCCTGATTTGGGTAGTAGACCATGCCATTTTGGTATTGCATGTGCACGTTCCACATATGCTGCATTTGATCCAGTACCAAGGATCACAGCAGCAGCAACATCACTGTTGGTATACCTACCTCCAGCAAGTGTTCCAACGGTGTCATTCACCTAAAGTCAAAATGGTTGCAATAAGGCACTACGGCCTAGGGAAAAGAAAAATAATAATAACGAAAGCAAGACAATTGTTCTGTTTCAGGTTCACAGCTCCAATTGAAGTATGCGAAGGACCTATAAACATTGAAAAAGTAAATCCTTAACATAAACCTACCAGAGCTGAAACACCCATGTCAAGGCCTTGCCTTTCCATGGCTTTGGTTAATTCTGCTACCACATCTTGGCCAACCTGTTAATTCAGCAGCAAAGAACAGTAAAGAAATATAACTTTGGAATAAAAAAGGCAAATGCTATGAGAAGTTACATTAATCAATTATATAAAGCAATCATAGCACAGTGATATGCCTTGAAGTAGTATATATGAATTCTTAAAAATCAAATACTTCTAAAATTCCTTTTTGATATATTATTAGCTTAGTTAAACTAACTTCTAGGGGACAAAATATATGGGCAAATCTTTTGGGTAAACTTCTACAACCTTTAGAATTTGAAAAAAGATTAATGCACAATAAGTATGAAAATAAGTCTGAGCAATTACTACTGACTGTGTCATCTATAGAGAAGCCTTTTGTCCACCTAAGAAGGGTTCCAGAAGCAATGGATGTTTGCATCACAGGGAATGAGAAGGTAAAACCAAGCTCCCTTTGTCTACCAGGAGTTAGTTGAAAATCTGTGCCTTCTTGAGCTACAAATTTTGCAAGTTCTGCTGCAATATAGTCAAATAGTGCCTACAATCAAGATCGCCTGTCAGACATTAGATACCTTATGCCTGAACTAGTTTCCAGTCGTTTCTTTAAAAGCAGAAGTACTTACATCTGAAGTCCCTGTCATCAAACTTGGAGGAATAGACACCTCCTTGAACTCTTGATTGACAATACCACTATCCTTCCCTCCCAATTGCACTCGTAACACACGGAAGTTAGTTCCACCAAGGTCCAATGCATAAAATAATCCCTTCTCATTCCTAATTCAGGAAACGAAATAACATTACAATCTAATCAACTAAATCTCTAATGGAGCACCTAAATATATGAGAATCAATAGTACACACACAAAAATAGTTATATTAACATGTCATTCATCCACCCCAGCCATGTAGGGAAGAATCTTCAAAGTGGATCAGATGGAACATAAATTCGTAGATGTGCACATATGTAGAGAGTCCCACGTGTAGCAAGTGTCATGAACTTGATCCCACATAGGCAATCTCAAATAACAGCCATCCTCATATTAACTGAGACCAATATATGTTTGACGAAAGGTCCACCAAAGACTTAGCTGTAGCTGAGCCAAAAAATTCAGGCATACATACATAGACATATATATTAGCAATATATGAATTAACATTGATCTTTAATGCACGTTAGATATAAGTGACAAACACCCACATAAAATCCAATCAAAAGAGATCAAGTAAATACATAATTATACATTTTTAAAAACAAAGGAAAGAAATTGAAATACCCAGTAGGCAAATTGTCAACATAGCTGATGAGCATCTTAAGTTTGCTGCCACCTTCAGAGGCAAGGCCAGCATGCATCTCTACAGTCATGGCATCAGCCACTTGTCTCAGCTTCCAAATCGGGGTCCCACACTTTTCTTCAAACTCTTTAACTATCTCCATTGCTTTTACCCACCTCCCTGACTTCTTCATTTTCCGATGAACCACCACCGCTGCTGCAGCTGCCACCGCCACCCCACACACCACCGCCACCCCAACGGCCACCTTGCCCATTTTCCCACCCAAAAAAAAAATCGAATTTCTTTTTGTTTATAGTCGAAAAAAAAACTGGAAAAAGAAGAGATCTTGGAAAATAAAAGAAACCCTTTTTTTTTTTTGTGATTTAATCACAAATGGGAACTTGCATTTATGTGATTTAAATCAGTGAATGGTTGTTGAATCTAGATTAGAATTTGTGTGATTAAAGAACAAATGAAATCAAAAGTAAACAAAAAGCAAAGATCTTGCGTTCGCCTAGAGAATGGAGGAAGAAATAGAGAGAGAGGCCTGGAAAAAGGGAAAACAGTGTCAAATTTGGCAAGTGCTTTTCGGTTTGTTTTGTTCGTAAAGGTTTTTTTTTTTTTTTTTTTTTTTTTTGGTTTTTATAGCTTTTCTGTCCGAGAGCTATGGTGGTTCATTCCGGTGAGGAGACTGTAAATTTAACCCAAGAGGTCATGAGTACACGTGTCTACTTGGAGGTCATGAGTACACGTGTCTACTTGGAAACGACACCGTAAGTTTTTTTTTTAAAAAAAAAAAAGAGAAAGAAAGGGTAGAAAGGGTGATGTTAAACGTTGACGTTGTAGAAGATTTGACCACATGACTGTGCTTTTGGTACTTTGGTTTTTCTTTGATGCTTTTCTTCCCCGTTTGACGTGAAGAGAGTTGTTTAATATTTTACCTTTCCTTGTTGTTTACCCAAAAATTCAAACAAAAACATAATTAAATTTTCCTTTTGATATTTATTTAGCAATCCCACTGAATTCACTCTGCACTTTGGTTATCTCATATTTGATTGGGATAACATCTTGCATTCGCTTATTAGATTAAACAAATATTTAAAAGTTGAATCCTTGTTATTATCCTTTCAATATTTTATTATTATTGACTATAAAGAATCAGAATTTCATGAAAGAGATATAATATAAAAGCTTCCAAGAAGAGTCAATCCTCGACACGTCCGGCTGTGTTGCTAAACGCGAACACGAATTGCTCGTAGATCTATCTGCTACGTTAGATGCTAGAATAAATAAATTGGGATTTGAGTCGGGCAAGAATTAATTGTTGTCATTTTTAGACCAAGAATCAAAGCAAAAGCCCCCCATTCACCAGGCAATGAGAACGGTAGGAAAACCACCAAAGCCAGCTTTAAGGTGGCATTCAAAGAAACTCTAGTAACTAGAAACACGCTTCTGCCAAGAATGAGAGAAAGAGAGATGTTCCATATAATTTTATTGCAATACATGACATGGCAGGCAGCGGAGACTACTTAAAAGTTGCATAGAGTTAGGGCCTTGAATACCATTACAAATCACATCTCAACCATTCCTTCCATATAAAAGAACCCCCTAGAGACAACCCAACACACTACAACCTGGAAAACTCTTCACCTATATCCTATACCTTTCCACTGAGTTTGTGCCAAGCACACTCAAGATAATGCACATCATTGCCCGTCCAAAACAGGTACTCCCTCCTCTCTCTCTCTCTCTTTGGTTTTCTACCTTTTTTTTTATTAGATTTTCTTTTTCTTTTCCTCTTTTGTTCCTCTCTAGAGAACAGAACAGCAGGCTACATAAGTGAAAAACTGCACAGAGAAGCAAGCTAAATCCACACCCCAAATGATGTTTAGATTCTGCCAACTGGTTCTTGCCCAGAAACATAGAACCAAGGAACAGGTGCCTGAAAAAGAGAAATGATGACAGCCAGCAACTAAAATTACACTAACCCGAACTGCTGGCTTTCCATGTCTTTCCTCTGCGCAACAACAGTTTCATAAACTTATCTCTCATGCTGTTGACGTCAAATTCAACCTGCTATTGAAAAACAAAAAAAAAAACCACCAAAAGAAGCGGGTACAAAGAAAAACATTGCATATAGATCACAAAAAGACAAACTCATTTAAAATTTCAAAATCATGCCTTATCACGGTATTCTGCACAGTTTATGAGTCAACTTCATTCATGGACTTGAGAACCACACCAACTGCAGCATTAGGCTTCACATCAGAAAATCAACAAACAAAAGCAAATAGATTAGGTAAAGGTGATGACTTAGCATAGGAAAATAGGGTATTTCTTTTTTTTTTTTAGGTCCTATGCATAGTGTTTTTGAAAATGAACTTTTTTATAATTTTAAGTGTTTTAGACAAAAGAAGTCACTTTTGAACGAAAATGTCCTTAATGAAATCGATCTCTCTGTTTGGGTTCGCGCTTCAACCTGAAACGTTTCAACGGGTAAAGTCCATTTATATGTGATCCACAACTCTTCAGTTCTCAGAGACAGACCGTACATCTCCTCAAATGCAATTTTGTTGATACTTCCTCGACAGTTAAACTTCGGAGCATTTTCGCAGTGGTAGGACCATTTTAGAGTGGTTGTTATCAGCATAAAGGTACTTCACAATACTCAACAGTGAGAGGAAGTTGATATTACGAGGAAAAAAGTATAATATTTATTTTTTTTATTTTATTTTAGTTAAGAAAAATATTTATTTTTTTTTTAAATTTTGAACCGTGTGGAGAAATGGTTATTGGTCATGTTGAGGGTTTTGGTTTTTTAGCATAAACCTATACATATTGGTTGTTCATATTGATATTCTTGTCGTTTGAAATGGTTGAATAGCAAGGTGAATGTGGTATTGTTGTGCGTGACTGGATTTTGGCATTGGGTCACTAAGGGTGTGCGTGATTGCATTAGGGTTTAATTTTGCATGAGATATTGATAGTTCATTGCGTGACAGCACAACTGGATGGGATGGGGTTAGGGTGTGCGTGATTGCATTAGGGTTTAACTTTACGTGACATATTGATAGGTCATTGCGCGATAGCACAAGTGGATGGGATAGGGTTAGGGTGTGCGTGATTGAATTAGGATTTAACTTTGCGTGACATATTAATAGGTCATTGCGTGACAGCACGAGTGGATGGCATGAGGTCAAGGTGTGCTTGATTATAATAGGGTTTACATTGCGCGAATGGTTGGTGGGTTTAGATCAGTGCGTCACTTGTTTATAGATGGTTGCGTGACTTAATGTTCATAATTGCGTGACTAAATTAAAACGCATTGCGTGATTTGTTTTGTAGTGAATTGCACAAGTGTCATAACTGTATGAAATTTATTCGAATGGCATTGCATGAAAGAAATTGGGTTCGTTATGTATTATTATAGATCAACTGTAATGCTTTAATTTGTATATGTTGATTTGCTTAACAATCCATGCATGACACTTGCATTAATTATGCTGGTCTAGGGCTGTCTAAAAACAGTTAAAAGTATTGAGATGATTATTTTATGAGTGAACTTATGAGGAGGGCTATTTCTGAGAAATTCCTCTTGTTTTTTTGTTAATCTATAATGATGGTATTAATATGACTAAATGGAGGTGATCTGTTGTATGTTGCAGATGGCCAGCACAGGAACAGAGCATGATAATATTAAATCTATGCTTTGTGTACCGAGACAGCAGTGGGGGTTCAACGCGGGCATTAACATCCACTTCAAGTGGCCGCAGCTACATATGATACTGGAGATGATGTCTAAAGTCAACGAGTTGGAGAGATTGAAGGGAACATGCTTTGGGCACATGATGGACATCAAAGCTGATAAGAGTTTATTTTGCGTCAATCTCGTGCACAACTTAATGCTGCGCAGAATAAACGAACCGGACACCATCGAGGGCGAGCTATGGTTCTTCATAAGCAGAACAAAAGCCCGATTCTCAAAGAGAGAGTTCTGCCTCATGACAGGGCTTAAGTTTGGTGCCCTACCGGGCCTTATTGTCAATCAATACAAGGCCATCCCTAGAGGAATTCATTTGCGTTACTGGGGAGAGGGGAACGAGGTGAAGATTCAAAAAGTTTTAGACACATTCAAGGGAGGCCAGTTTCAGCAGGAGGGAGATGCGACCAAGATGGCCCTCGTCTTGATAGCCCAAAATGTTTTATTCGGTCAAGACTATAGACGATCAGTGGTTCCATGGTTGCTGTCGCTTGTGGAGAACATCGAGGAGTAGAACGCGTTCCCATGGGGCACTTATGTTTGGAGTCTGACTGTAGATTACATTACGAAGGGCTTCGAACCTCCTACTGTGGGAGTAGTGGAGAAAAGACGCTACCACATCTACGAATTTATTTGGGCGTTTCAGGTAGTGTGCCATACACTGTTTATTATTATTCTTGTCACATAAGATTTTATGAGATGAAATCTTTTCGCATAAGAATTTATGAGGTGAGTAAAAAATGTTTGACGTTTGATGTGCAGTTTTGGCATTAGAACCAATTCTTGTAATCCGAAGCCTATTTGGAAGGCAGCGCCAGTCGGGACAGGTTTGGCCAAGAATGCTAAAATGGCAATGTGACGAGAGGCCTGTAGGCTTCCACGTCAGAATTGCAACTTTGGAGGAAGAAGGGAAGGTGAGTACAGAAACCATATTTTTGTATTTAATAAAATTTAATTTTTATTGATATGGGCTAGCGAGGGTTATACCTAATGGCAATGCATGTTTTCGTGCAGTTGTGCGCACTGAGGACGTTGAAGCCAACTGCAGAAGAGATGTTGATCGCGTACTAGGCTGACATTGAGGTCAACATCTCCGAGGGGCAACAATATATTCCATTATGAAAGTTGGATGGTCTGACAGAATTCGATCTCGAGCAAAGGAGGAGAAAAATTGTCCGCAAAGAGAAAAGTAAGGCAACACGAGGCGTTAAGTGGAGACGCCGCTTGGACGAGGAGGTCTTTTCCCAGTTCGGTGCTGCTAAGGCCCCTGATTCTCCTCTTCCGTGTCTTCATGCTTTACCTACTCCTGCTTTTGCTGCTTCCCCATCTGTTGAGGCGCGCAACCCACCGTTGCGTCCGCAAAAGACTATGAGCATTAAGCAAGAGATGCAATGGATGCGGACACAATGGAAAAAAGACCTACAGTCCTTGCAGACTGATATGCATATGCAGATGCAAGCAATGCAATTAGAGATCCAGCAGGCAATGCAATTGGAGATCCAGTCATTGCATTAGCATATCGAGCAGTCAATGTAAGGGGTGGAGGATCGGATTATGGGTCGGCTGATCGACCATTTTAAGGTATGCACATTTATGTTTTTTATTGCGTGGGTTATAACACTGTATGATGTATACAATGTTCTAATGTGTTTGATTTTTTCAATCGTTCAGGCTCGATTTATGGGTGAAGATGATGGTGCGAGCGAAAAAGATGGCAGCGGGATTGGGGTTAATGTCGAGGATGCGGGTGGCATAAATCAATCATTTACATTGGCTCGTATTGAACCTCCCGCTGCCGCAATCGAACATCATCCTGCAGTTATCCCATCCCCAACAGAGTCAGCCCAGCTTCCTCATCACATATCTTCTCATACGATTAGTGGAGCTACAACTTCACCGCGTCCTGCTCCTGCTCCTATCCCAACTCAACCAGAAGCCCCCCGGCAAGGTGAGATCACACCTTCTAGTGAGGTTCTACCCCGACCTGAGCCCGAAGATGCACGCGTGACCTTAGCCAACAAATACCTTCGAAACCCGTACGTGAACCCACTGTTGGTCCATCGTAAAGCGAAGGATGAATTGAAGGCCATATATGAGGCCTTCATGAAAAACGATTAAGCCAGGTATCACCTCACGCCTTCTGTGTTTACGGTTCTAGTGTATTTATTTTATAGTCTTTTCACATTGGTGTTATTATAAAATAAATATGCAGGGTTAACATTCTGGGCATCAAAGGACAAGAAGGCCTTGAATTTTTTCGACGATTAGAGATGCCGACAAAGTTGATGGACAGCCAACAGATTGATGCACACATTGGTGTGTTGTGTAAGCGGGTGCGCAAGCACCATCAACAACAGTACAAGAGGAGAATATGCATCGTTGACATCACATTCTATGTAAGTATATCATATTTTAGTGAGTTGTAATTATTCAAATGTAAGGTCTATGTATTAGTTAGTTTTATTTAACTATTGTGCGTAACGTAATTGACAACTTATTTTGCTCGGTCTGAGCAAAGAAATGGAACTTTCCCCCAGCGAAAAGACATTCAACCCGAGTGAGGCGACAATGCCAAACCATCTGTTGGACTATGCAAGGGGTTTGAGTCCTCCGTGGGGTTTGCCATGGGATGAGGTTGATGCAATTCTCGTACCGTGCTATTTTGACAACCACTGGGTGGTAGTGCACATCAACTTACGAAGTTGGACTATGACGTTAGTGGACTCATCGTACAGTCGGGACGACGCACAGAAGTCTGGCTTGCATGATAAGCAGATGAGTCCACTAACATCATTGTTTCCCATTATATGCCACTAGTCAGGGTACTTTGTCAGATCGCGTCGTCAAAAGCGACCTTTGATGCAGATGAGGCATAATTTAAAAGCAAAGACACCGGTATAGAAAGATTCAGTGAGCTGCGGGGATTGGGTTATAGCCTCGTTGGAGTGGTTCATCTAGTCGGATCCTCCAATGCTGAAGGCAAATGCGATAGAGGGTATTCGAAATAAGTTTGCCCTTGAGATTTTAGTAAACAGCTCAAGTTGTTAAATTTTTTATTTGTTTATTCATTTTCAATCTGCAAATAACATTATTCCGTATCATGTCCATATTATTCTTTGTTCTATCATTTACATATTATTCTTTGTATTCTTTGTTGTTTCAATTAACAACAAGAACACTTATGTATTCATTGATGTTATACGCATACGGCTGCAATAAGAACAATATTGTTTCTTCTTTCCTTGCTTGTTTCTTATTCGCGTCGTAAAGTCTTTTAGTCTATTACAGTATTTACATGCCATCATGATTGCCTCTGCATGTGCCAACCCCCCCTTAGTTTACAGCATATATGACATGTTGAATTACGTTGCATGACATAAGGTTGTAACCGGTTGATATTGAATTCCATAACTCAACGCACTAACAATCGAGTCCCAAGTTTATATTGATTCGCGTTAGTATTTGATATACAGTTATGTTAGGCCAGTACTCAATATTGAATCACTTGAGTAGTTATTATGGAATCGCGTGAGTAATCGACTTGGATGTCGTGACTACTAAATATGGATGGCGTGAACCTTTAAGATTTAGTATCGCGTCAGTAGTTGATATTGACTCGCGTGAGTTATAAATATTGAATTGCGTGAGTTGATATTATTGAAGCGCGTCACTAGTTTCTGATGAATCGCGTGAATAGTTGACACTCTGAGTCCATTTACTAGTTATGGAATGGCATTAGCATTTATAGTAAAATCGCGTGAGTAGAAAATGGAGTAGCGTTAGTGGTTATTATAGAGTTGCGTGACTAGATGAATTCGAATCGCGTGAGTGATATGGAGTCGCGTCACTTGTTATGGGAATCGCATGACTGGAAAATGGAGTGGCGTTAGTGGTTGTTATGGAGTTGCGTGACTAGTTGATCCAGAATCGCGTGAGTGATATGGAGTCCCGTCACTTGGTATGGGAATCGCGTGATTGGAAAATGGAGTCGCGTTAGTGGTTGTTACAGAGTTGCGTGACTAGTTGACCTAGAATCGTGTGAGTGATATGGAGTCGCGTCACTTGGTATGGGAATCGCGTGACTGAAAAATAGAGTCGCGTTAGTGGTTGTTATGGAGTTGCGTGACTAGTTGACCTAGAATCGCATGAGTGATATGAAGTCGCGTCACTTGGTATGGGAATCACGTGACTGGAAAATGGAGTCGCGTTAGTAGTTGTTCTGGAGTTACGTGACTAGTTGACCTAGAATCGCGTGAGTGATATGGAGTCGTGTCACTTGTTATGAGAATCACGTCACTGGAAAATAGAGTGGCATTAGTGGTTGTTATGGAGATACGTGACCAGTTGATCCAGAATCGTGTGAGTGATATGGAGTCGCGTCACTTGTTATGGGAACCGCATGACTGGAAAATGGAGTCGCGTTAGTGGTTGTTATGGAGATGCGTGACTAGTTGATCCAGAATCACGTGAGTGATATGGAGTCGTGTCACTTGTTATGGGAATCGCGTCACTGGAAAATAGAGTGGCATTAGTGGTTGTTATGGAGATGCGTGACTAGTTGATCCAGAATCTTGTGAGTGATATGGAGTCGCGTCACTTGTTATGGGAACCGTGTCAGTGAATTTTTTCCTTATACCGTGAGAGATGTAATGTATAATATCGCGTGTGTGGTCAGTATGGAATTGCTATTATCAGTTGATATCGAGACCTCTGAGTTGTTGTTTCAAATTCACACCAGCTACAAAAGATTCTACCCTCCAAATTCTGATCAGAACCCCTTTGCAGCAAAAGTCTTCGCTTAAAATATTCTAACTTCGGAGATATATAAGATGAGTCACAGAAGCAAACGCACAAAGGTGACACACAACAGTGGTGAAGGCAGCTTCGTTCATGCGAAAACATCGTCAGGATCGGCTCTCAATTCCTTTATACAAAATTTCACCCATCCGTCGCACGCTTCGAAATTCAATGCCAATTTCGTCAAAAGAAAGGTAATGCCCGGGCGTATAATTGACTTTGATTATTTAAAGGCAATTGATTTACCATACATTGCGAACTTTGAAAAGTTTGGGTGGACACAATACTTACAATTGAAGAGGCCATACTACGAGAAATTGATCCAAATTTTTTACTTCAATGCAAGACAAAAATATACTGAGTCGGAAACATCAAGGGCTGTGCACCATGACGATTCGTTTGTCACTCACGTCATGGGACAACGTATCGTTGTTACGCGTGACCTGATAGAACACGTCTTTCACCTTACTTCGATGCAATCAGATCTGTGTCGTGTCAGTCGCGATAGGAACCTTGTGTCCGCATTTATCCACCCTCATTCAAAAGAGATTGAAAGTGCTAATTGGACAAGGATGTCTTTCTTTGATCAAGTGTTGCACCTGATCATCGCTCACACTATCCGTCATCACCAAGCGATGTATTTGAATATCAGGACAGAGGGGCTCTGGTTCTTACATAACATCAAATTGCACGGCCGTATCGACCTTGCTAAATTCATAATGGATGACATGCTCCTGACCATTGACGATTGCAACAAAAATCGACATTACGGCATGTTGATCAGTGAGATAATATACTACTACAATGTCGACAACCATTGTGATCCGCCAATAAACCATGCTTTGTTCGATCACATCGATGAGCCTAATATTAAAAGGCTAGGTTTTGAGTTCAGGAACAACACTTGGGTTGAAAGGGGACAATCGATGTTGATTCAGCTTTCACTCTTCTCCTTTCATTTATGGAAACAATGGACGCAAGGTTGAATGCCCGAATGGAATTGTTGGAGGGGTAGAATCGTGAGCTATTGCAGCGCCAACAACAGTTGGAGGATCTATTTCGCTCTCAATTCGCACTGCCATCATGATATCTGACTGCATGCTCTATTAGTCCGTGAATGGAATGTTAAATTCCAACACAAACTTTGCATAAGATTTTGGATGTAGTTAAAGATATTTGTATGAAGTTATTGTAAAATATGAATTGATGAAATGGAAACATTGACCTATTGCCGCTTGCCATGCTTTTACTTGTGTTTGTTTCAAACAAATGATTGTCTTTTGGTTATCTAATGCCCTTTATTGTGTGCCATGTTTTATGCAGAAATCAATAAGGCAAATATAATTATAATTATTATTGGGATATTTCAAATAAAAATTTTATTGTTTACAAAGAGACAGAAATTATCATCAATTATGACGGAGTACAAGGCATTTGATGATCCGATAATAGCCTCTTATTGCTAGCTTTAGGCAGCAGTCAGAGTATCACCTCTCAAATTCAAATATCATTATTCAATGGAAATGTCAATGGCCATTTCGAAACTGTTCGAAACAATCCCTAACAACTGAGGTGTGAAATTCCACAATCTTCAAGTACGACACATGTAATGTTCTCATTGTTTGTTATCCGCAGTGAACAGGTGTTTCGTGTGTTCTCGGGTTGTCTGCATATTGAACATGCCTTCCGCCGTCATCGTCGTCGTCCATCCGGAGGATGAGAAGATGATGTTTCCCCGAGTGTAGATGGACCTGTAAACGACATCTGATAATTTTGTCTATTATGACCATAGCTTTTGCATTGTGAACATCTACGTCGTCGAATGCCTTCCCCAACTGATGGAATCCTTTTCCTCCTAGGTTTCCCCGTTTGACCTCACCATGTTGGTGACAGAACGACGATTTTTTTAACCTCATGGGGGACGTCCCATTCACTAGGATGGCCAACTGGGGGAATGGGAACTGCATATCCCTCCGCCCAAGAGCTAGTCGTGTAATAGTACGAGCAGAATTCAATGGGTGAACGATTGCACTTACTGCGAAGGCAATGAAATCATAGTTGGGGAACAATGTAAACATGTAAAAATTCAATTCATAATGCACTAAATAAGAACACATGATTATTCACACCTTATTGCCGCCATTGCATGCATGCAGGGGAGTAGATCACTATGGAACTCACCGCATGAACAAGTCTTCCTGCATACGTTGACGACTGCATCCTTATTCCCTCCTATAACTTGGAACTCCACCAAATCGATTGGTTGGATGGAAAAATGACATGATGCATTCAACCGTTTGTTCAACATATTGGTAGCCCAAGGGCTGAGTGACGTGGTGATATTCAATGCCTCGTTATGCCGGTCATGGAACCAACGTTGGAACATGCCTCTGATGCACTCAATCAAGATAGTTATTGGCATTTTCCTTGCATGCCTAAGGCAGGAGTTAATACACTCCATAATGTTGGATGTCATCAGCTTGTATCGCCTTGCTGGTGACCGTGCACGTGTCCATCTATGAGGGCCTATTCTCATAAGGTGGTCATAAGCAGGTTTACAAATCTGTTTCAGCTCAGTCATGTGTCTGTTAAAATCGAATAGCCTATAGCAGTTGGCAGCCAACATGAAAATGGCCGCAACATTTGTGCGCTTGAACATGTTTTTAATGTTTTTCCCTAAGTGGTAACTGCATAGATCGTGATGCACGTCATTGTACACATTCTCAACTGCCTTCTTAATCGCAAGATGCTGGTCAGAAATTAACATATGGTTTTTGGGACAACCAATTGCATGACACAATTGGTTAAGAAACCACGACCAAGACTCTTCGTCCTCAACGTCGCCAATGCCAAATGCAATTGGATATATCTGCTCGTTCGCATCTTTGCAAACCGCAACAAACAAAATACCCTTGAATCTGCCTTTTAGATGTGTGGCATCGATAGCAAGTACAGGCCGCATTACAGAATGAAACCCCCGGATACATGACCCGTACGCCTATAAGCAATATTTGAATCGACATTCCTGATCTGTAGCGACACTCGTGAGCGTACTGGGATTTTCACGTTCTAACATATGGAAATATGAAGGAAAGAGTTAGAATGACTCTTCCAAAGGACCGAACACAAGATTTTCAGCATACTCCTTCGCTTGCCATGCCTTTCTATAAAGGCATTGCAATCCCCACGTGCGATTGATCTCTTCCATTATATCCTTGAGTCTCAATAGGGTAACATAATTTTCTTGCAGCCTGGTCGAGATAAGCTCACTAATAACCCTTTCACTCACAGTTCGGTATCCGCATTGCAAACCATCAACAGTACTGTCGCAACGTGCGGATCCGGGGAACCCGTCCGCTAGACGTGATTAACTTGGGGAGTCGCCACCAATCTTTTTTGTTTAGGTGTGATTGGCCACCTAATTAAATTTGTTCTATTCGATGAAGTACTAAATTAATTTTAGGTCCGTCGAAAGAACGATAAACTGGTCTGCGTGTTTCTTAGAATTTGGGTTCGAGAGTGCGGTTACGCACGAGGAAGGATTAGCACCCCCGTGACGCCCGTTCCACGAACGGTACCATTTAATCATTTATTGTCTTAAACCCTTTATTCCGGACTAATGCTTCCTTTGCCATCATTTTATTAATCAAATTAAAATATTTTACGCATTCAACGTACATGTGATGCAATAGTGCAATGCATGGCATAAAACTAAGAGTGTCAAACGAAGACCTTTTATTGAGTGTACTTTCCGAATCCGCCCATCAAACTGGTGAGATCCGGGAGTATCCTCTCACCTAAAGAGATACCTAAGAAACTCGCCTTCGCAAATTCCTTAGGTAAATCTCATCATCGGGGTAATCACTTGTGAAAGAAAACAGTATTTTCGTGAATGCAAAAATCCTAATACGGGTAAAAACCTTTTATTAAAGATATCTCTCCGAACCCTTCCATCATACTGGTGGAGTTCGGAAGTATCTTTTCACCTAGGGAGTTTACCAATGAAAACTCACATTCGCAAGTTTTCTCGGAAAGTCTCATCATCGGGGTTTATATCCGTATACAAAATAGATCTATATGCCATGACAGTTAACAATGCAAGCATGATACGCGTAAATTCCGTATTTATTCCATGTTTGTTATTTTTCTTTTATGCTTACTTTTTGTTAATGAAGTTCCTTTACTTATTATTTTTATGACTTGATGAATTTATTATTGCCATTTATTGATTTTTATTTATGATTTTTTTTATGATGATTAACTATATTTAAAGGTTTTATTTATTTATTTATTTATATTTTTCTTATTCATACTTTTTATTTTATTATTATTATTTTTTATTAGAACCATTAAAATTTTGAATTAGGACCCTCCCATCATACTGGTGGGGTCCTAATTAAAATTCTTTACCTAAGGAAATTCACTCGGAATTGCGACTTCTCGCGTTTCAGATGAAAATCCCATCATCGGTCTTGGCTCTAAAATGATCATTTCATTTTTCTAAATCATTTTCATTGTTGCCATTATTTATCCTTATTTGCATTATTGTCATTATTATTGTTATTTTGTTCATTATTTTTTATTTCTTTATTTCCTATTTTCCTAAACCTTTCCTATGTAAATTTATATTTTACAAGTAAATATTTATTGAAGATTTAATTTATCTAGCATGCTTGAAACTTCCTTTTATTTTATTTTGTATATCATTTTCACTTCTTCCTTTTCTACTATATTTTTTTCATATCACTTTATTTAGTTTAATTTCCTATTATTATAACTATCACTATTTCTTTTTAAATCTAAATGTTTATTTTTCTATTTATTTTTATTACCTTAATGTCAAATAATTATTTTAAATATTTGATCTAATCTAAATAAACCATGTACCTAGGACAATATATACCTCAAAATAAAACAACCAAACATTAGCCCAAGCAATTTTACAAATGGGTCAAAGAGATTATACCCTTTTTGGGCTGAGGTGCTGGCCCAAGTGATCCGGTCTGCGCAGGAATATCCCGAGCCCGCTTCGTTGGCCCGCTAAGCCCCTTCCCGAAACGCACCGTTTTAAGGACTGGGACAATGCTCTATACGGCGTCGTTTCTGCCTCAACGTTTCAGCTTCCTTTCCCGCTAAAACGGCACCGTTTTGAAGCCCTTGACCTAGGTATTTAAGCACCTTTTCTTTCCTTCTTTCATCATTTTCGCTCCTCACTTTCTCTCTCTAGCCGCAGCCCCTCTGACTTCTCTCTACCCGCAGCCTTCTCCCCCTTTCCTCTCCCGTGACCTTTCCTCCTACCACCGGTGGCCTCCAAACCCACGGGATCTGGCCTTTCTTCTGATCTCCGATCAACCACCGGACTCCGACAACCCAAAAGCCCAGTTTACCAGATCAGCCAAGCCCCTCACAGATCTCTCTCTCTCTACCGGTGACCTCCTTCCCCGCAACCCGAACAGCCTCTCCTTCTCACCCAAGCACCTCTCTCTTTCACTCACAGCCCAAACACAAACCCTCTTCCAAAATGCACTCCAATCAGCCGACCCCGATCAGACGCCCCTTTTTTTTTGGTTTTTCCGATTGAGGCTTTTTTTGTTTTGCTGTTGTTGTTTTTGTTTTTTTTTGCTTGGGGTATCCGGTTGGCTGTTAGAGAACTTAGGTTTTTTGTTTTTTTGCTCTGTGTTTTTTTGGTTTTCAGAATGCTTCTTTTTTTGCTCTGGTTTCAATTTGCTCTTTCTTTGTTTCAAAAACTGCCCCCCTTTTGGAAAATTTGTTCCCCTGTTTTTAACAATCAGGGTTGTCCAATATTTTGGATAACCCCCTTAGGTGAAATCATGCTCTGTTGAGCATGATTTCCCCTAAGCTAGCTGCTTGGGGGGGCTGATCACCGGATTTGGGGCAATCCCCCAAAATCCGGTGATTGCAGGGGCATTGAAGGCCCCGGGGAAAAGGACTGAGCAAGCTCAGTCCTGTCCCTTTTTTTTTTGATTATTTATTTATTTATTTATTTTTTCATTTTAGGTGTCTACAGTTGCCCCTCTTTGCACATTCTTGAGGATCAAGAATAGTGCAAAGACGTAGACACCGCTTTCAAACCAAATCTTTTTTTTTTTTTTAAAGAAAATGTACCCGGAGGATTTTAGAAGAAAGATTCCTCATCTCAGAACGAGGTTATGTAGCTTAGTGCCAAGATAACTGGGCTTAAACATC
Organism: Theobroma grandiflorum; assembly: GCA_036013995.1. Lineage (NCBI taxonomy): Eukaryota > Viridiplantae > Streptophyta > Magnoliopsida > Malvales > Malvaceae > Theobroma > Theobroma grandiflorum. The sequence goes on along the minus strand of CP142134.1, from coordinate 9,369,836 downwards.
TTGGATGCCAGCTAAAATGGGCTTAAATATTTTTGTGCCAACGTAACTGGGCTTAAACATCTTGGATGCCAGCTAAATTGGGTTTAAACTCACTCGGTGCCAACGTAACTGGGCTTAAACATCTTGGATGCCAGCTAAATTGGGCTTAAATCTTTTTTGTGCCAACGTAACTGGGCTTAAACATCTTGGATGCCAGCTAAATTGGGTTTAAACTCACTCGATGCCAACGTAACTGGGCTTAAACATCTTTCGGTGCTAACGTAACTGGGCTTAAACATCTTGGATGCCAGCTAAATTGGGCTTAAATCTCTCGGTGCCAACGTAACTAGGCTTAAACATCTTGGATGCCAGCTAAATTGGGCTTAAATATCTTTCGGTGCCAACGTAACTAGGCTTAAACATCTTAGATGCCAGCTAAATTGGGCTTAAACATCTTTCGGTGCCAACGTAACTGGGCTTAAACATCTTGGATGCCAGCTAAATTGGGCTTAAATCTCTCGGTGCCAACGTAACTGAGCTTAAACATCTTGGATGCCAGCTAAATTGGGCTTAAACTTACTCGTGCCAACGTAACTGGGCTTAAACATCTTGGATGCCAGCTAAATTGGGCTTAAACTCACTCGGTGCCAACGTAACTGGGCTTAAACATCTTGGATGCCAGCTAAATTGGGCTTAAATCTTTTTTGTGCCAACGTAACTGGGCTTAAACATCTTGGATGCCAGCTAAATTGGGCTTAAATCTCTCGGTGCCAACGTAACTGGGCTTAAACATCTTGGATGCCAGCTAAATTGGGCTTAAACCCACTCAGTGCCAACGTAACTGGGCTTAAACATCTTGGATGCCAGCTAAATTGGGCTTAAACTCACTCGGTGCCAACGTAACTGGGCTTAAACATCTTGGATGCCATCTAAATTGGGCTTAAATCTTTTTTGTGCCAACGTAACTGGGCTTAAATATCTTGGATGCCAGCTAAATTGGGCTTAAATCTCTCGGTGCCAAAGTAACTGGGCTTAAACATCTTGGATGCCAGCTAAATTGAGCTTAAACTCACTCGTGCCAACGTAACTGGGCTTAAACATCTTGGATGCCAGCTAAATTGGGCTTAGACTCACTCGGTGCCAACGTAACTGGGCTTAAACATCTTGGATGCCAGCTAAATTGGGCTTAAATCTATTTTGTGCCAACGTAACTGGGCTTAAACATCTTGGATGCCAGCTAAATTGGGCTTAAACTCACTCAGTGCCAACGTAACTGGGCTTAAACATCTTGGATGCCAGCTAAATTGGGCTTAAATTCACTCGGTGCCAACGTAACTAGGCTTAAACTTCTTGGATGCCAGTTAAATTGGGCTTGACTCATCTTTTCTTTTTCTCTTCTTTTTTTTTTCTTTTTTTTTCTTTTTTCTTCTTTTTTTTTCTTTCGTTTCTTTCTTTTCTTTTTTTTGTTTGTTTGTTTGTTTTTTTTTCCTTTTTTTTGTTTGTTTTTGAGGTTTTTTTTAATAAAAGACTCAAATCTTTCTTCACTTGATTGTCTGAAGACTACACTAGTTTTGACATTTGTTTGAAAACTTTTTGATGATGCATGGTCATGTGTGCATGATTGGACATGTATGCATGATTAAATGATGGACAATTAATGCATTGTTTCTTTTTGTTTTGCACCACATATTCCTTACTTGCAAGATCGTTTTCTTCAGCTTCTCATTCTTTGACAATGTTCTTGTGCAGCTGCCAATTTCCTTATCAACAAAAGATCACCAATTCAAATTGGGTTTCAATGCATTGATGCCATTGATCATGAAAGCTCTTCTTCACATTGCTTTTTCTCACTCTTTCTAGAAAAATGAATTTGTCTTTTTCAAAAGCGTCGGTCTTATCTCTCAGTGATTAAAGAATTTTCCTCATAAAGATCGTAAAGACTCTCATTTCATTTTTTCATTTTTTTTTCTTTTGTTTTCAAAAACATCTTGATTTTGACAAAATCGTAACAAAATTGCCCCACACGATTATTCTTATGATCAAAAATAGCTAAATCTTGGAACAAGAATGCATCAATTCCACATTTTCTTGTTAAAGTGATAAAACAATCAAATTGGAAAAACGTGTGATATTTGAATCTCTTGAAAATTGATGATTACTGCTTGAAATGATTTTGGATGAGCTAAATGACAATCTGACCTTTCAAATAGGTAGGATAGTTTAACTCATCAAGGTCTTGGTCAACAATAAAGGTTTCTTACCATTTCATGGGAAAAGAAAGAGTTGAAATTTCCTTGTCTAAGCTCACAAATGTATGGTGATTTAAAATCAAATTTTGCAAAATGATTTCTTTTAAATGACAATCAAATTTGACATTCTCTAAGCCTCATGACGTGTGGCAAGATGATAAATGTCAAGACCAGCCATTATAGGTTTTGCATTGCAGAAGGCTATTTTAAAAGAGATAGGCTCAAAATTTAATATGAATTTTTCTGATAGATCTTGAATCTTTAAGGTGCTTGAGAGTCTTATGCACTTGAAAAGTGTCTAATGAACTCTAGCTACCTTGAAATGGTCTCTCTCTGGTGCTTCTTGTTATCACCTTAGTTAAAATCATGAATGGCTTCATAAGTTTCCATCTTCGCTCTAGACTGCCCTTTTGGGTTTTCACCCTAGAGCTTCATCTTTTTCACTCACTTTTTCTTTTTCTTTTTTCTTCTTCTTTTTTCATTGATCATTCCACCATGCACTTGAGAAAATTCAAACTCTATCCAAGATGGATTGAGGGATTCAAAAAGGTAATTTTGACAAAGAAAAGAGGTCAAAGTCTCATTCTCTATGTGATGATCTTTCTCTATAAGATAGCTCTTCAATTTAAGTATCCACACTTGATCAAAATGGACTTTTTAAGCACGTAATGTAGGCTATGGTTAAGGGTTTTGAAAAAAATGGATACAAAGGCCCAAAACATGTATTTGAAGGTGATTAAACCAAGGATCATTTATTACCGCGTAAAAGTTTTTTTTTTTTAAAAGGCATTTGTCTTTTTTCAAAGCATGCTTTTTCACTTTTCCTCATATGCCTTTTTCTTCTTTTTTTCTTTCTTTTTTTCTTTTTTTTTTCAAATTTTCATATTGATCGATTGAGTTCGAAATCTTCAAGAACTCAAATTTGCTTCTACCCCCATAGTGTATCAGATGTTCACTTGTCATTTGGAATGAATCTTCCATCCTCTGTGCTTTTGACGAAAATTTTTCTTCATAATTGCCCCCCAATGTGGGAGGTGATCCTCTGTTGAGGTGTATTTAGAAAAAATACTCGATAGGCTCAAAGGGGTAGCAAGTGGATAACTTTTCATTTGTGAAAGGAAAGCGAAACATGGCCATTTATCCTCTCAACTATGGTTACTTATATTTGAAGAGCAATCCCTAGAAAGGAAGAATTTAAAATCAAAGGTTGGCTTTTCTTTGTTTTTTTTTTTTTAACATTATTGGAATATCTCAGGTGCATAATGTCACTTTCTTATTTCTTCTCTTTTTTCTTTTCTTTTTCTCTTTTCTCTTTTTTTTTTTTTACAACCCAAGATTGAATCAACTTTTCAAGGTGAGAAGATTCATCAAGAATGTTTTTTTTTTTTTTTGTCCTTAATCAACCACTCAAATGAAGGTTTAGGGGACTACCCTCAACAACAAGAAATACTTTTGCTAGATGAGAGATAGAAAACAAAATGTTATTCTTCAAGACAAAGGTTTCGGAGGTATTGGGCAATCTTATTCTTTGTCATCATGCCCCAGGATAAAGGTGAAGAAAAGCTTTAAACGATGGGTTCAAAGTTCACATTTGGTATCCAAATTGAAAGAATTTGAAAGGTATTGGCATATTTGGGACTTCAGCATAGTCTTGACATTTATTAACCTACCACATTCAGGGTCTTTATGAGAGTGTCTGATTTGCTTGCTTTCTAAAGGAAGAATTTTGTGAAACAATCAATTAACATTGATCATTGCCTAGACAAAGATCATTGTCCTTAGGTATCACAAGATAGGGTTGATGCATTTTCAAAACTTTGCTTCTTTTTGGATTTTGAATTCTTGGATAGCCTTTATTTGAGTGATTTTGGATTCCCAAGTATTTGAAGAAATGGTTGGAGAATGTTTGCAAGGACAAGTTCATTCCAACAGTAACCATCAATTCTTTCAAGAACATATGTGCACTTTATTGCCTAAACCTCTTTTCTTCTCTTCTTCTTTTTTTTTTAAAAAAAAATAAAAAATAAAAAAAAAAATCATAAACATGAATCAGATGCAATTTCTATCTCATGATGAAAATGAAAAATTCTCAAGTTTCAATCCTTTTTTATTGTTATTAAATCAATGTTTTATCTTTGTTTTTCTTCTTTTCTCCTAATTATGTACATGCAATGTAAATGAAAAATATTGATCATCCAACCACAATTGACTTGAAAAGTCTTGATTCATAAAATTAAGCATCCGGTTACATCACTACTTGGAAACTTTTACATCATTGACTTCAAAAGGAATAACCGACTCGATCATATTGGTCACGCACTAGCTTGAGGTGGCTTATCAGTTGCTGGCTAAGCTCATCTTTGGGAAGGATCTCTCTCCTGAATTCTTCGGTTTTGTTTGCCATTTCTCTTGCTTTGTAAGCTACCTCCCTCATTTGGGTCAATATCCATTCCATCTCGAGCTGCTTTCTTCGGAGATCCTGCTCGTATGAGTTCCCTACTTCTCGCATTCTGACGCATTCTTGTCTGGCGGCCTCATATTGCTCTTTATATCCTTCCATGGCTGCTTCTATTAAGTTGCAATCACTCCTAAGCTCTCGTATGGTTTGTTCTTGCAGGTGTACCTTGTTTTGCAGGGTGTTATGAATGGTTTGCATCCCTTGAATTCTGGCGACTAAAGTTGAACATGTCTCATCTGCGTTTGCAAATTTATTTTGCCACTCGTTTCGTTCCTCCAAAGCTTTCTGTAGTTTTCTTGAGGCTTCTTTCTTGAATTCAGTCAGCTCAGCTTCATGTCTACGTTTCATGCTCATTATCTTCGCCTCGAGTTTCCTCCTAGCCAGCTCGCTTTCTATGAGGACATCTTGAGGTTCGGATCCAATAGGAAGCTTAGATCCATTTTCTGGAGGGCATACAACATCTTTTACTCGCTGTTCATGCCAATCTAAGTATTCATCCGTTGCGTCATCCGTGTATCTTCCTTGATCCACTCGACTTGGTCTTTTCCATGCTTGGATAATGTCTTGGATCTTCTTAAGGGTTTCAGGCTCTCCATATGTGAACTCTAACTGGTTAAGCCTATGAGTCATTGGTACGAATTGTTTAGACCCAAACTGTCTCCGTACCATTACCGGGGCATAACTAATTGCTCCCCACGGTCCCATCAGTGGTACCCATGGTTCGTCTCCACATTTATACATGACTTGTGTCTTAGGCATCCATGGAGCTTTCCAAGTCACCTCTACACTTATCAACTTTTGAAGTCTTGCGATCCACTCTTCTTTTCTTTTGCAAACTGGCCATTCACTTTCGCAAAATTCTCGGATAGGACAAGCCGAAGGGAGGTAAGGCTTTCGGAACCTATCTTCCTTGCATTCGAAATGACTTTTTATCCATATGGTGAGCAATTGAGCACATCCGATGAAACGCCCTTCGCCTTTCCGACGGCAGTAGTTCAATGACCTTAATGTCTCGGCTAAGATGGCCGGAGCTGGGTTGATGTTCCTTGTCACTTGATCGAAGAAATCGATGATCGAGACTTCAACATGACCTAGGATTTTTGGAAAGATTATCAACCCGTAAATTGCTAAGGCAAAGGCGAGATGACCTTGTTCATCTTCATTGTGTTTCTTAATGTAACTACTCAAGAAACTCCATGGAAGGCATTCAGTGTCTTCTTTTTTCTTCAAGCTCTGGTCGACTTCTTCAGTAGTGATATTTAGCATCTTGGCCAACTTTCTTCGGTGTCCAGTCTTCTGAGCCCTCCAATATACTTTGTCGGGTTGCATCTGATCTAGGTGAAGCAATGCTGAATATTCCTCTATTGTGGGTGTCAAGTCCACTTCATTGAACACGAAGCATCGATGAGAAGGATCCCAGAACTGAGTGATGGCTCTAATCAACTGATCATCTACATGTACAAAAAGGAGCCATGCAATATGCCCATATTTAGTGCAGAAACTGTCTTGACTCTTGTGCCGCCATTGCTTCCAAATATCCGTCATCTCTCCAAGGTCATTTTGTCGAAGATCCAGATGAACCCTTTCTGGGAGAGTCGAGACATGCCCCTCAGCCAAACAGTCCCCTTCGGTTCGTTGAGCTTCCTTCATTTGTAGCTCGATCTCATAGTCATTCCTGTACTTATTGAGTGAGCTAACCGATGATGATGCCATAGATATGACCCAGGCCCCTTCAGTCAATTAATTGTTGTATGGCCAATATTTCCCTATATGCCATGATGCAAATGGATGCATGACAAATGAAAGAAAAAAGAATACTCAAGTCAGTACAGTGGGTTTTATTAACTTGCAGTAAAATATAGTAACTTTTGTCATGGGTATTTATCACACCGTTGGATGTAATGTACTCCACGACTTATTATTTTTAGGAGAGAATTTAAAATACCTAATTCAAGGTCATGTTCTTTATTGCGTGGGTAAGGCTCTACCTAGGGAAGAGGCTCTTACGGCATTCTATATGCTGAGTTCAAGTTGAAAGTGGCACTAAAGGTTCCCAAATTGTTCCTCACTGTCGTCTACTTGGACTAGTAAAGCACCCCGGTCCTCACCCATTATAGGCTTCAAACGGACTAGGTTCAATTTGAGTGGGAGTGTTCACTAGCCCATGCGGAGGTTAACACCTCACGAGAGCGTAGCTACTAAACTCCCTCCTATCGAGGACAAAGCCCGGGTAGAAGGCTTATGCATGAATGCAGCACGTGTTGTGTGTGTGAAGGAAACATATCAACCTTTTACGGACACTCTCACATCCCTCTATCCTAAATCCCCCACAATTCAAATACAATAAATTAATGATTATAAAATGATAATTGCACAAATTACAATGCACAAAACAAATGCTCAAAATTGACAAAAAAAGACACTAAATTATTTAGGGCTTTAAGACAATCTATGATTAATTATGGCTCGACTCTCTTATCGTCCCCAGCGGAGTCGCCAAGCTGTCGCAACGTGCGGGTCCGGGGAACCCGTCCGCTAGACGTGATTAACTTGGGGAGTCGCCACCAATCTTTTTTGTTTAGGTGTGATTGGCCACCTAATTAAATTTGTTCTATTCGACGAAGTACTAAATTAATTTTAGGTCCGTCGAAAGAACGATAAACTGGTCTGCGTGTTTCTTAGAATTTGGGTTCGAGAGTGCGGTTACGCACGAGGAAGGATTAGCACCCCCGTGACGCCCGTTCCACGAACGGTACCATTTAATCATTTATTGTCTTAAACCCTTTATTCCGGACTAATGCTTCCTTTGCCATCATTTTATTAATCAAATTAAAATATTTTACGCATTCAACGTACATGTGATGCAATAGTGCAATGCATGGCATAAAACTAAGAGTGTCAAACGAAGACCTTTTATTGAGTGTACTTTCCGAATCCGCCCATCAAACTGGTGGGATCCGGGAGTATCCTCTCACCTAAAGAGATACCTAAGAAACTCGCCTTCGCAAATTCCTTAGGTAAATCTCATCATCGGGGTAATCACTTGTGAAAGAAAACAGTATTTTCGTGAATGCAAAAATCCTAATACGGGTAAAAACCTTTTATTAAAGATATCTCTCCGAACCCTCCCATCATACTGGTGGAGTTCGGAAGTATCTTTTCACCTAGGGAGTTTACCAATGAAAACTCACATTCGTAAGTTTTCTCGGAAAGTCTCATCATCGGGGTTTATATCCGTATACAAAATAGATCTATATGCCATGACAGTTAACAATGCAAGCATGATACGCGTAAATTCCGTATTTATTCCATGTTTGTTATTTTTCTTTTATGCTTACTTTTTGTTAATGAAGTTCCTTTACTTATTATTTTTATGACTTGATGAATTTATTATTGCCATTTATTGATTTTTATTTATGATTTTTTTTATGATGATTAACTATATTTAAAGGTTTTATTTATTTATTTATTTATATTTTTCTTATTCATACTTTTTATTTTATTATTATTATTTTTTATTAGAACCATTAAAATTTTGAATTAGGACCCTCCCATCATACTGGTGGGGTCCTAATTAAAATTCTTTACCTAAGGAAATTCACTCGGAATTGCGACTTCTCGCGTTTCAGATGAAAATCCCATCATCGGTCTTGGCTCTAAAATGATCATTTCATTTTTCTAAATCATTTTCATTGTTGCCATTATTTATCCTTATTTGCATTATTGTCATTATTATTGTTATTTTGTTCATTATTTTTTATTTCTTTATTTCCTATTTTCCTAAACCTTTCCTATGTAAATTTATATTTTACAAGTAAATATTTATTGAAGATTTAATTTATCTAGCATGCTTGAAACTTCCTTTTATTTTATTTTGTATATCATTTTCACTTCTTCCTTTTCTACTATATTTTTTTCATATCACTTTATTTAGTTTAATTTCCTATTATTATAACTATCACTATTTCTTTTTAAATCTAAATGTTTATTTTTCTATTTATTTTTATTACCTTAATGTCAAATAATTATTTTAAATATTTGATCTAATCTAAATAAACCATGTACCTAGGACAATATATACCTCAAAATAAAACAACCAAACATTAGCCCAAGCAATTTTACAAATGGGTCAAAGAGATTATACCCTTTTTGGGCTGAGGTGCTGGCCCAAGTGATCCGGTCTGCGCAGGAATATCCCGAGCCCGCTTCGTTGGCCCGCTAAGCCCCTTCCCGAAACGCACCGTTTTAAGGCCTGGGACAATGCTCTATACGGCGTCGTTTCTGCCTCAACGTTTCAGCTTCCTTTCCCGCTAAAACGGCACCGTTTTGAAGCCCTTGACCTAGGTATTTAAGCACCTTTTCTTTCCTTCTTTCATCATTTTCGCTCCTCACTTTCTCTCTCTAGCCGCAGCCCCTCTGACTTCTCTCTACCCGCAGCCTTCTCCCCCTTTCCTCTCCCGTGACCTTTCCTCCTACCACCGGTGGCCTCCAAACGCACGGGATCTGGCCTTTCTTCTGATCTCCGATCAACCACCGGACTCCGACAACCCAAAAGCCCAGTTTACCAGATCAGCCAAGCCCCTCACAGATCTCTCTCTCTCTACCGGTGACCTCCTTCCCCGCAACCCGAACAGCCTCTCCTTCTCACCCAAGCACCTCTCTCTTTCACTCACAGCCCAAACACAAACCCTCTTCCAAAATGCACTCCGATCAGCCGACCCCGATCAGACGCCCCTTTTTTTTTGGTTTTTCCGATTGAGGCTTTTTTTGTTTTGCTGTTGTTGTTTTTGTTTTTTTTTGCTTGGGGTATCCGGTTGGCTATTAGAGAACTTAGGTTTTTTGTTTTTTTGCTCTGTGTTTTTTTGGTTTTCAGAATGCTTCTTTTTTTGCTCTGGTTTCAATTTGCTCTTTCTTTGTTTCAAAAACTGCCCCCCTTTTGGAAAATTTGTTCCCCTGTTTTTAACAATCAGGGTTGTCCAATATTTTGGATAACCCCCTTAGGTGAAATCATGCTCTGTTGAGCATGATTTCCCCTAAGCTAGCTGCTTGGGGGGGCTGATCACCGGATTTGGGGCAATCCCCCAAAATCCGGTGATTGCAGGGGCATTGAAGGCCCCGGGGAAAAGGACTGAGCAAGCTCAGTCCTGTCCCTTTTTTTTTTGATTATTTATTTATTTATTTATTTTTTCATTTTAGGTGTCTACAAGTACACGTGTGTACCTTATGCAACGTCCGAATTTGCCAATAATCTCCCTTAGGCAACTTCGTTGCATGCAAAGCAAACTTGCATGCCTTATCCTTACAACCCACCTCAAAACGAGCGTGGCATGACTTTTTAACTCTTATCTCAATATGCTCTTTTATTGCCAACATGCTCAAAGCATGTTTCAAATTGGCCTTCGATCGAAATAATTGTCCGCGATATAAGTGGTCAACGTGTGATCTAGATTCCTCTGTCGTAACTGTTTGAAAGGATATCATATCTACCACGGGAATAACCCATTGACGAGATACCCCTGTATTTACCCTCTCTTGATCACTGTCCCCTGGTGAACGAATGTCGTTCCCAAGTGCGATGTCGTCGTCGTTAATAGGCTCGGCACGCTCAATATCTTCTAATTCAATTGTTGTGGCATGGTATTCGAACTGAACCCCTTCTAACACAACAGTTGTGGCATGGTCTTCGAAATGCACATCTTCTAACGCAACAGTTGTGGCATGTCCTATGCTGCTATTTGCAAGATTGAAAGTCGGAAGGTCAATGTGCTCACCCCCATCATCATCTGAACATGCATACTTTCCGGCTACATAATCATCTTTACAGTCATCGTGCAAGCCATCATGTGTATCCGTCGTGTCATCCTCTTCAACATCATCTTCAATCTCATCAGATGCATCGTCATCGCTCACAACTATCACAGTCTCCTTTGGGAAAGACGATTGACCAACTGAATTTTCATTTGACAGATTTGTTTGTTGCAATGTACCATGAAATTTGTTCGATGCACATTCTGATTGGAATTATGCAGACATCATTTGCAAACACCTCATGTGTGTCTTGGCTTGCTCCAACTCTTGACGATACGTCAAACGTGATTGCCATTGTTGTATGTTAAGAAATGCATGCTGTGGTATGTCAGAATAATTACCACTATGTTGTAGGCGATGACTATGTTGGATACCATGTTCATGTCGAATATCGTTTCCATTTCATGCATTAATTGTCACAAACACAGCAACTGCCCTCTTATCTCGCAGAATATTTGTTACATCTTCATCATCCCTGATAACTATGCGAGAAACCCCTACAGCATGTCTCAGTGATGCATGTAGATCAATTTCATTTTTCTGTGCGTCGACCCCAACAACCTCTTCAACCAACTTCACTAGGCCCGATAATGACAAATCACTCTAAACAACCCTCACTCGTGTATCACCACCTTTGTAACTGTCATCGACCCACTAACCACCGTATGTAATCATAACCTTCACATTTGGCAGGCTGCTAAAATATTTCAAAAAATAAGTATCACAATCAATCAGTTTTTTTAAACATAATTTCCCTTGAATGCAAAAAAAAAAAAAAAACCTACGCAATGCCTAAGTAACATTTGGCCAGTGGATGAAATTTCACAGAATAAGTGTTGCAATGTATAATACACATTCATGCCACGCATAAAAAGCAGTTAACATAAGCCTCGTTCCAAGATGTGCATTGCATAAGTCACGCTGGCCTAAACCCTAAAACCCTAATAATAGGTAGACTCGGTACGTAATATTCACTCCCTCACAATATGCCAACATAATGAGTCATGTAATACCCTAATCTCACGCAATACTTAACAATAGGTCACGCTATATATAAAAATCAGTCACGCTATACATAAAAACCAATCACGCTATATATAAAAATCAGTCACGCAATGCCTAAATACTCGTGACCAAAAGCATCAAAACGAGATAAATTGCACAAGTCAGTCACGAACGGCAAGTCTCGCTGAACCCTAAGAATAAGTCAATCAATGGTATTGGGCAGTGACGTACAGGCCCAATGTCACGCAATTCATAAAAACAAGTCACACAAACCCTGAAAAGTAGTGAACAAAAAGCTCAATACAACAGGTGAATCGCATAAATCTAGCAGCACCAGTCTCGCAATACCTAATAATAAGTCACTCAATGCGTGATATCCACTCCATCATGCCAACATAAACAGTCACGTAATGGACTAATGTCACGCAATACTTAACAACAGGTCACGCACTATATCAAAACCAGTGACGCAATATTTCAAAACCATAAGCCTCAACACAATAAATAAATTGGACAACACATTCACGCACCAACAGTCTCCTTACAAAGCAATAATACGTCAGTTGATGCGTAATATCCACTCACCTTATGGCTTATGCTAGCATAACCTTCCACGTAATGCCCCGACGTCACGCAATACATACCAACAGAACCATATACATACAAACCACTAACGCAATGTCTCGGCAGAAGATATGCAAAAACAATTCACGCAGCACGTATAACACACTCTACCAATACCTAATATAACTTAATTTAATCGAAGATAATAATAGAGGAAATTGTGAACAATGAACCATAACTAAATATCTACTCAAAGAAAATGAAGAAAAATTCTTAAATGTTTTATTTTTATTAATTATAACATATTACAAAACAAAACAAAAAAATGAACCGTAGTTCATTTCTTTATAAGTTCATCTACTTTTTTATCGATCTCAGCGAGCGCCTTTTGGTTGAACAAGATGGAACACTCTAGGTCATGACCCTCTCCATCAACCTGTAGAAGAGGACTCGTACCTCCTGCTCGAATGTCTCCAGCTGGTCCCTCAAGGCCCCCACATCCTCATTGGAAGCTGCCCCCCCATGACCATTCTCTTCTATACCTTCTCTGGACGCCATTTTCAATTATCTCAGAATGTTTAGATACTTGAATTTGACTCAAATGGTTACTGGTTCCCTTTATTTATAGGCATCAATGCTGACTCTTCGTTTGCTACATACATATCCCCGTATAAGTGCATTCATGAGGGGCTAAATTGGGGGGGCTGTACCTGTTATGATGTTTGGACTGACTTTTGGTTTTAAGAGGTAGATAAAGATGAGGAGATAAAACGCTAAGCCAAACAGGTACCGCCCCCATTAATTGCACTTATATGGGGATATGGGTGTACCAAACGAAGAGTCATCATTCATGCCTATAAATATAGGAAACCAGTAAGCACTTTAATCAATTATCTTAAACAATCTAGGATAATTTAAAAAGTCTAAAGACGTCCGTGGATCTAAGCCAGGATATTGGCGAAGGGGCAACCTCCCAGTAGGAGGAGGTGTCCCCCAAGATCAGCTGGAGATATTTTAGGAAGAAATGCGTGCTCTCGTCGACTAGCTGATGGCTTGGCCAGGACTTCTGCGTTGGAGGTTGACATCCTGGCGAACAAGAAGATTCTCACCCAGATATATGATAGGAAGAAATGAATAACGGTTCATTATATAATTATTTTTTTCCATCGTCTCGCTTCTCATTCCTTTTATTGTACTTCCTCTTAATCCTCATGTACTCCCTCCGTCCTCCTCGTGTACTCCCTCTTTCCTCTTCTTGTACTCCTTCTTGCCCTTCCTAATTGTATTAAGTTAGTGTATTTGAGCATATAAGAAAATATATGTTGGAATACACTAACTTAATACAGTTAGGGTGAAGAAGATGAAGTACAGGAAGAGGAAGGAGGGAGTACAGGAGGAGGACAGAGGGAGTACAAGAGGATGAAGAGGAAGTACAATAAAAGGAAGGAAAAAGAGACGATGAAAAAAAATAAAATTTTTTGCATTATTTCCTTTCTCTTGTATTTCGAAAAATCTTAATATTAATAAAATTTTATGAAATTTTCTTTGAGCATATATTTTCTTTTGAGTTATAGTATTATGCATAATAACTGCAATAGTGGATGTTAGGCGTTGCGTGAACTATTATTAGCTATTGCGAGACTGGGTTATATGCGCTGCGTGAATTGTGCAATGCAAATCTGCATGCAAGACATTGCATGAGTAGATTGTGTGTATATTGTGACATGTTGTTATGTATTGCGGGACGTTGGGACAGTACGTGGATCGATTGATGTATATGTTGGCATAACGTAAGTGCATATTAAGAATCGAGTGACTTATTATTAGATACTGCGAAAGTGCCATTGCGTGATTGCCTTCTGTAATTTATCTCTAGTTTTGAGGCCTTTGGATACTATTTTTAAGGTTTGCGTGACTGGTGTATTCCATATAACGTGATCTCTTGTTATGTATTAGGTGACTTCACAACGTGACTAGTTATGTTGACATATGGCATTAGGTGCCTGAATATCACGTGACTGAATATTTGTTGAACATTGCATGACTTATTTGTAGTCATTACGTGACTGAGTATTACGTCATATCCAACCATGCATTTTTCAATCACGTAATGCATACAGACAAGTCACGTAATGCTCAACAAATATTCAGTCACGTGATATTCAAGCACCTAATGCCAAATAAACAAATTACGATTACTGATATCCTTTCATAGACCCTAATATCCAGTAACGCAATACATAACTATTCACACATCGACTATAAACTGATTGATTTCGCTACTCGGAACCAGATTTAGGTTTCAGACTCATATAATTTACCCATTAAACAAGTTAAGCTTCATAATATCCAATCACACTCTAATATCCAGTGACACGATACTTAACAAATATTCACGCGTCGGCTATAAACTGATTGATTTTCACTACTCCCAGTCAAATTTCAATTTCGAAACTCATACAATTTACCCATCAACTGTTGCGTTCTATGAATAACTATAAATAAATCCAAAAACCCATAACACATACCTTGATTCCATCGCCACACTTTAAGATCCTCAAAAAATTCACTGACGATATAAACCTCGATGGCGACAATTAGACAAAGATATATATATCCCAATGGCTTTAGAGAACTGGACAAAAAAATAGCTAAATCGATATTTAATTTTAAAATTTTAATCTGAATGACGAAAGAAGACAAAGAGACCGAAATACCCTTCTTTTATTTGAATTAATTGATTTAAAAAATATTCTTGTCCAATCGACTTAAAAATTATCTACAAATAATTAAAATTATAAAAAAAATCATTTTTTAAATACAATTACTACGAAATCCATTTTTCACAATTTCCTCAGGAAAATATTCAAGACAAAGAAACTGTCCAATCAAGCCTAAATTAGCGAGCCTTTCATCTATGAATCACAGCATGGCCCAACTTGCTGTTCATAAACCAGTCGGAACATTTTAAATAATCTCTTCAAGGGCAAAAAGATTTCAACTACTCTGTTCACAGTTTCTCCATGTCTTGTTTGGTTACATGATCTATGAGTCAGACAAAAAAACAAGCCATGTGACAACAAGCATAACAATTATGGAGCAGAAAACCACCAGATAATGAAATGATTAGATTCAGGAACTCTCAGGCAACCTATTGAGAAAAAAAAATGACTTCCAATATTAACGGAAAATGAATTGATAACCAAACAGAAAATGATCAATAAAATCAGGAAATGTTAGGGAACTTATATCCTAAACCTCTAACTCTTTCTGTAATCCATCTTCAAATACTCTGTTGTGATCAGCACGTTCATCCTCCAAAGAAGATTTTGAATCTGCATCACATGAATCACTCTGAGAAGATGCTGGGATAGTACTCCCTTCTATGCTCCCATTATCACCTCCATTGCTCCCTTCACTGGATTCATTCCCAATATCCTCATTTGAGCAAGAGCTTATAACGCTGGAATTAGATGATGCATTCCCTTCAGCAACTCCATTCATTTCATCTAAATCAGATGTCGAACAACCTGAAGACATTCTGCTAGGCTCACAATTAATAATCTCAGGAGAAACAGATTCACTACTATCAAGATTCTGCTGTTTCTCCAGCTTACTATGCTCACTATTTTCTCCTTCAAGATCCTTTTTCCTTTTAAGGCATTTCCTACCAGATTCAGTACATGCAATATGATTGTTATGGGACAGTTTATCAGACTGATGGTGGGGAGTAACCCATGGATTCCGAGGACATTTGTAGCCATCTGGCAAAACATAAGCTGGAAGCTGCTTTCTACGGATATGCGATACATGGATTTCCATCCCAGGTTTCCAAAACATGTACATGCTTACCGAATGCCGGAATTCATCAACTGATCCTCGTATATCAAATTGCTGACCTTCCTGAACTATTTCCCCCTGTTTCCTTTGTAAACCCATAAAGAAGGCACAACAGGCACATGGCTTCGATGCATCTACGTACTCATGAGGATAAGGATGGCACTGCAACTTCCCATAAGTGACTCGCTCAATCTGTAAATAATATATTTACAACACAGATGAGATAGAAAGAGAAAAACCTCTAATGTCTTCATTTCATGAAGAATCACAATTAATCAAAACTTAAAAAGTTTAAATGCCATGCCATAAAAGCAAAAATATACCATCAAAGTAAGCTGCCTTAGCCGGGATTCCACCCAGCCTTTCCAAGCACGCAAGTCATCGGCATCAGCTGCAACAACATCAACCTGAAGATAGTTTTTGTAGCTTTCAAAGAACAAATAAGGCTCAAACAGAGCACTCCACTTTACTCTATTCAGGTGAATCTCCTGGATTTAGAAGAGATAGGGTAAGGATCAGTATATAGCTATAGATTAACATAGAGAAATTGATATCGATTCTCTTACCTCACAAATGTTGTTACCATATTTTAACTGCTCCATCATAACTCGAAGGGTGCTTGCAGACACGTTATAGCTAGAATTCATGCATGGATAGGCAGGTGTAATTATTGGCATAAGATGAGTCCTATCACGTGGATTTTTACGAGGATCCCATACAGAAAATCCAAGTTCATCTTCTTCAATTGCACAAAGCATAACTGGGTTTGGCCAACGCCACTGAGTATAAACCCTAAAAAATCGTGAAACAAGCATACTAGGAGCTGCATTGGGATAAAGCTGGCAAACTCGAGCTACAAGAAGAGCCCAGTTAACACCACCAAGAAATCCAGTCACCTGAAAATAGAGATATATGTTAAAATAAATAGAGAATGAAGAAATGATGATAATTAGAAAAGTATTGAGGGAAGAGGACTAACATTAGAATAAACACCACGCCTTTTAGCCCAGAACTTCAGACATCGGAGTGTTGTGCGAAAATGCTAAAAATTTAAAAGAGTATGCAGCTTAGCAATAGAGTCAAACAATCAACTATTACCTAAAAGGCAGGAAAGCAAACCAAGCCATTAAAATGCAAAAATCAGGTATGTAATAAGGTGCACTTCACCTCAGCATTTGGAACTAGTTTCAGAATTTGATCTGCAAGCCGGCAGCCATTAAGACTTCGAACAGTTGGCTCATCAACATCGTACAATACCGACACATCAGAGATGTCAAGATCCTGTCCACAGCAAGCTTTCATCAAATACATAAACTAGATAAAAAACCAAATAGTCTTCACCTGGGAGAAACAAAATCAAACAAAAAAGATCTAAATAAAAAAAAATGTGCTACATTTAAAACAAATTAAACATGCCTAGTATAAAACTGTAGTAAAACCTCCCCAACATGTTACGTCATGGAGGAAACTAACCAAGAAAAATGCACCGAAAAAACATAAAAAGTATTCATATGAAGTCATTAATATGTTGCTTAAAAGAACCAACCTGAGAAAGAGAGAGAGACAAACAGATGGACAGACAGACAAGCAAAACACTAAAAGCTCACACACAAGATGAAAGTGAGAGATGGAAAGAGGAGCAGCACTTTTAAATCTTCCACAAACACAATTCCTAAAATTGCTTGAGCAGAGATATCAAAAAACAAGGTGCTAAAAGTTACTGTACATTTGTACAGAAACAGATACCTCTAATAGAATTTTTAACTAAGGAAATAAAAGGTGATTTAGACTTACTTGAGGCACAACCAAAAGAGAGATGCTTGCATAAAGAAGGTCGATTGATATTCCATCAAACTTAAATTTCATTACAGGGACATGAGCATCTGGAACAGGTTGTAGCTCAGTAACTTCTTCCCTTTCTGCCAGGGTGTTGTGCAATACAAAGAAGAAATCTTCCTGGTTAAGACAACGAATTGTGTAGATACGTGAATAAAATTATTTTAGAATTCATAAATCAATCAATACAGCCATGAACAAATTCGTACTTACCTCTCGGTTCACATAGGATGGTCCCACACATAAAGTGTCTACATCAGAGCCAGGTCCATGAACCTATCAAAACAATAAACTTGAGCAATATATCTGTATACAAAACAAGTAAATTACAGAGCTTAAGCAATGTACTGTATATCGAACATGTAAATTACAGAGTAAATGATAATGCTTTACTAAAAATAGCAGACATGTTCCTAGTAAATCAGTATGCTGTAAGCCAATCAGACAACAACAATGTGATGCTAAAGACAAGATTCCAGTGAAATATAGTTAATGAAGTCTGAATATAGTATCCACTGTAAAAAAGAAAGAAAAAGATAAGACACTCACCCCAAGTCGATAAGAACCAAAAGTTAAAATGACTGCTTTTGCATCTTCAACCATCTGATCTGTGTAACCCCTCAAACGAGTAAGTTGCTTCACCCAATCTGTTACAATCTAAACATAATAAAAAGAGAGGTTACCAAAACTGTGAAAATGTCATAGCAACAATACAAACCAGCACAGACACGTCAAACACAGGTTAAACTAGTACACGCAGGATAGCAGAATAACATCTAAAATGTGTTTTGAGGTAGGTTATTCACCCTTGTTTCAGAGCTTTGTAACTGGAAAATATGGTTTAGATTTAATTTAGAGGGGAAATAATCTAGATAGCTGCCTACAGTAGAAAATTGTAGAATTTTTTTAGGAGAAACTAAGGAGAGATAAAACCATCAAGTGCCTGTAAAAATGGTTTTCAGGAGGCAAAATTTTTGAAGAAAATGAACTTAGAGAGTCACACCACCTCCTAATGTCTGATAACAGATGGGGCATCAGCCCAAACAACCAGTTAATGGAAAGCAACGAACTCAAACACAACAAAAATTTAGACTTGAGATAAGAGTTGAAATATCCAAACACACCATTTCAAAGATGATTACTATATCAGAAAGCAACCATTTAATAACTCCACATGTGCATTACCCTTTTCTTCTTTTTCTTTTCTATATTTGCAACTTATCCATGTCTGGTAAATAACTGTTGAAAGCACAAAGTAGGTTATTCAATAGGCTTTCTACGGCAAACATGAATGAAAAATCATAAATACCTGATTCATTTTTACTATAACATTCCAACTGATAAAATGACATTGAATCTATCTCAGGACACCCATAACGCTTAATCAAAATACATACATCATTATCATACTGCTTAGAGTAGTATAAATTACTAGCCTGCAAAATAAAGAGCTCTAGCTAGCAGTCTGTATACTGGAAGGATGAATGTAGGTCATATTTGAAGTCCTTGTGAGTTTGTTCCACATTATTTATCCATTTATAATTTGACCAGCAGGTTTGGTTATACAAAATCTCACGGTTAATTAAATATGCTCACTAACCATAAGAACTGAAATTTACGAGCACCATCCCAGAACCTGCTGAAGTTAAACCCTCTAGGCATACTGCATTCTAGATAAACATGAATAACATATACTCCAATTGGTCAATGAGAAATATCAATAGAGACACCTGAATTCAAACTGTTTCAATCAGGCTCACTAAATATTTTTCAGTAGTTACTCAAAGAGAGCTCACTGACGAGAACCCTGAGGTTCACTTCATACTTAAAGTTTAAACATATGCTTAATAGGATTACACAAACCTAACAATATAGAATATCTTAACCAACCTACTTCCCAATCTTCTATCTAAAGACTAGAGACGAAATACTGGCAACTATAGTATTAAATAAGAAGTTATCCCATACAATCATATCTTATGAACCAAACAAGCATGCACTGTTGCGACATCAGAGCCCAAATACACGAACCCAGCCATATCTTATGAACCAAACAAGAATGCACTGCTGCATTCACAGAAATAGTCCAAAGAAAAATCAACATTTTCTTAACATAGCATTCCAAGTAACACTCGCATAATGCAACTTTAAGAATTTCACAAAAACATAATTTTCTCCAAAAAAAAAAAAAAGAGAACATGCAATTACCTCTTGAATTCGACCAAGAACTTCTTCTCTCTTTGCAGTTTCTACTTCGCTCTCATAAAGCCCAGCTTCCACCAAAAACTGTCAACAATTTTGCACCCAAATAAACACAAGACAACAAATAAATTAAAAATATCCCAAAACAAAATCTAATATTTCCAGGTACATACCTTTTCCAATTCACGACTTCTTTGTATATCAGCTTCGGTGGGACCTGCCATTGATATCGGCTTTGTTACACCGTACTGCTTCACTGGCGCTCCCACCGGCGGTGGCGAACCACTCAATCCCTCTGAACTCAACATCTCGCTATCTATCTATCTATCAATTTACCGCCAAAAACCCTACTCTTTGTTAAATGAAAAAAGTATAAGCGATTTCGATTCTTGAACGGCTCAACAACGAAAACTTTAGCTTTGGACGAAAATCCAAAAACAAAAGAAAATTTCTTCGATCAAGCAAATCAAAGAACAGGAAATTGAAGTAAAATTCGGAAAGGACAAGTTTTGAAAGGGGAAAAACAAAAAACCAAAAGTAGAAGAGAAAGCTTAACGGAGGAGGCGAATGAGACCTTAAAGAAGAGGTCTCAGAGAGAGAGAGAGAGAGAGAGAAGGGGGGCGGTAGCGGTAGAAGGGTTGATTTTTCCGCGGATTTGAAAAGGAGAAAACTAACACAATCCGTTGTTATATCTACTCTAAATATATAAATTTTTCAATTTCTTTCAATTGAGTGTTTAATTAAATTTTAATTAAATATTTAATTGAATGATAAGTATCATTTAATTAGAATCCCTCCCTATATATTTAATTTTATAATTAAAATCAATTTATCTTTTTTTTTATAAATAATTTATCTTTTAAAAATATTAAATTGAAATATAATACAATATAATTTATATTTCTTTTAACATTTTTCGTAACGTAGCTACGGGTATCATCCTAGTATATATAAAAGTATAATTTGATTTCTCAATTTCTTTTAATTAAATGTCTAATTGAATTTTAATTGAATGTCTAATTAAATAATAAGTGTTATTCAATTAAAATTCTTCTCTATATATTTAATTTTATAATTAAAATTAATTTATTTTTTTATTATTATATATAAAAATAGTATAATTTGATTTTTCAATTTCTTTCAATTAAATGTCTAATTGAATTTCAATTAAATATCTAATTAAATGATAAATGTCATTCAATTAGAATCCCTCTTTATATATTTAATTTTATAATTGAAATCAATTTATCTTTTTCTCTACAAATAATTTATCTTTTAAAAATATCAAATTGAAATCTAATACAATATAATTTATATTTCTTTTAACATTTTTCGTAGCATGGTTACGGGTATTATCTTAATATATATAAAAATATCTCTTTTATTCCCTATTTCGGATTGGATTTGGATTGTGTTTTACGGGTTCGGGGGGATGGATCCGGTTCAAAGCAAACAGGAGGATCAGGTCCGGCGTACGGATAGATGAGGTGCCACATCATCCGAGTCGAAATCCAGGGTTCTGAACATGCCACGTTAACCTACAATTGTATAAAGAATAGAACGCCTCCTCTCCTTTTTTGACACGGCGGCCCTCTCCCTCCGTTTTTGTTTAAGCAGAATTGGAAAATCCCCAAATACCAAATCTGCAAATGAGGATTTCAGGCCATGCACATGTTCCACGTCTCTTATTAACCTTCATGCGTATTAGTTGTAAACCTTCTTTCGTTAATTTGTGACTCTTTATTTGTTTTAAGTTTTAAATCAAAAATCTGATTGCACAAACACTAAGGCAACTAATAGAACAATGCTCAAGATCATCTTCAGACAACAACAGCAGCTAAGGCAGCAAATTCAAACCGGACAACCTTATATACATGCACCAGCACTCTAACTACTAAGTGCCTAAAGTCAAAACTCTTTATTTGTTATTCATTTTATTTCATAAATCAAATCATATAATAATTATTTCTATTCTGTTATATTTTCGTAAAATAATTATTTCATTTCACTAACCAAATGTGCTATCAATTATTAGTACCTAACATTCACTTGTACCCAAGACAGAAGCCTACCAATGGATGATATTAGTGCATCTAATCAGAAATCATGCATAACTTGAAAAATGTAAGGACATTTATTTTTCTTCTGTATCTGACAAATTCAACAAAATTAATTATATTTGAATTTCTATAGATGCCAAATTAAAAGTCTTTTCCGCTAGATGGAGGAAAAATTAATAAAACTATTAAGTATATTATACTTGGTTTAAATGTAAATAATTGGAGATATTTCTACAAAGTTGGTGAAATAATAGTGGAAGTATCTTGTCTAAGGGAACATATTTCCGGTAAAGACCCCTTTGCCCAGACCCCAGAGGACGTTGTTGTTTAGAAACGTGCAACATGTCAACTATTGCGTGCTCCATACGAGCTCACAGCACGAGCTTCGTAGAAGAAAAACCGGCGACCAACCACTGCATTTCGCTTCTAATATCATTTAAATTGTAAGGTAAAATATTTAAAACTTATTAAATTTTAATCAAAATCTTATATGAATATATTAATTTTTAAAACGGACACTTTACTTAAAAATAATATCTTTTGTTAAATGCATAGATCCAGTTATTATTTAATAATTAATATTTTTATTAATTTGATGATATGATAATATTAAAAAATAATTTTATTTTTTATTAATTTAAAAAATTATTATATAATTTATTTTATAAAAATAATTAAGGTTAGGAGAGGATTAGTACTCTTTAAGGGATGGAGCATCAGATCTAGCGCTCCAAAGGATCTCCCAAGGGCTATGGGGTGGTCACTGATGAATAGGAATACATCAACCGATCACATAGTTTGAGAAAAAATAAAAATATTTTAATTTTTTTATATTTTTTATTAATGATATTTATATTTTTAAAGTTTATTATTTATTTTAAAAATTAATGAATCTGTATGAAATTTTAATTAAAATTTGGAAGAGTTTAAATATTTTACTCTAAATTTTAACGAATTTTGGACATGCAAATCGGGTAAATAATTAATAAGCTTGCATACAAACTCAAATATAAAAGAGATGCAGTAACTTACAAGTGAAAAATAACTAAATAAAATCTAATATTTTAAAAAAATAATTGTTTAAATAAAATTTTGTTATTCTAATTTAATTAAAATTTCATATTTTTATTTTATATTAAATATATTTTAAAAATTAATTATTAATTAACTATCATTGATTAAAATATTACTTATTAGTTTACATCTACAAAATGTTTAAAAATTAAGACTATGCAATGGTCGATTATAACCGCATGACTAACCACCACTACTGACGGTCGTCCCAAATCTGATCAGTTAATCGGCGTCAGGTTAATCGGGCTCAAATCGCCTCCTCGCGAGCCGCTTGAGCATTCCTGGTTTGCCACCGGCAGTCTCAAAACCAAGGTAAAGTATTGTTGAGGGATGAACAATGAGTAAATGTTCAAAGCATGAGTGAATGCCGAAGGGGCACTTGCTAATTGATGACCATTCAAATATTTACTACTTGGTATCTTGGCTTGTTCGCCATTCAATAGCATGAGTAAATATTCAAAGCCTAAGCAAATGTCGAATGGGTATTTCTAATTAATGGCCTTTCAAACACTGTCTTGGGCTGCTGGATTATAAAACTTATAATTGACCGAAATTGACCAAATTGGTCAGTTTTGATTTGAACGGTTTTTTATGCTGCTCTATCTGTTACGCTAAGGTTTCCTCCGTAATCAAAACCTATTAATACTTACTTTTAATGGTGTTGATATGAAGAATAAAATTATTATTTATACATAATGTCACGTTATTATTTGACATATTCACATAACATTTAATATAAAATAACAAATAATATTTCACAAATAACAATTAATTATAAATACTTATCTTAGTTAGAACAACAATGTCCTGCCCCCATTTTCTGGCCCTTTTTATGCCCCACCTTTTAGAACCTGACATGTGTCCTTTTATTACTGCAAATGATCGGAGTTGTTTGGTAAAAAATGAAATTCTTAAAACAAAAGAAAGAATCTGAAACATTTTTTATGAAGAAACATTCAAAATTTTGGAAAATTTACATTAAGCAAAAAAAAAATCATATAAAATCCTAAATCTAGAACCAAACCTAAATTTAGAGAGATGTGGGGTAGGAGAAGAGAAAGAGAGACCTCAGGCTACTGCATATTAGGGAGATAGAATATCTAATACTAGAACGATAACTAGAAGAAAGGAATGAAGAAATTGGGAAGAAGATTAGTGGTTTTGGTGATGGTTGAGAGGTCTGGGCACTGCAAGTGTGGTGAACTCAGCATCTTGATGCCTATGTCTTTCTTTTAAATCTGAAAGTCAAGACAGGGGATCGTGCTTCTCCTCAATGCTAGAAGTTGGACTGCATCTTGGCTGGCGTGGGCAAAAGAAACGATGTGATAGTATTCATGGAGATAGATTATATTATTAGAGGGTCCGTGGGATACTTGAAATTGAAATGCTGCAATTGATTTTGACATGGTTGAGACTAGCTTTAGGGAGTCCCTGGGGATGTTCAGATCGAATGGCCTAACTTGTTTTTTCCTCTTTCCTTTCTCATAATCTTTTCGTTTTTCATCTTTAATTTTTGTTCTCTAGTTTGAATGAGAAAGAATAAGTTTTCTTTTCAATATTGTGGTTTTCATTTAAAGCTTATTTCAATTTGTTCCTTACAGATTTCTTCTCTTATGTGTCTTCTTTGTTTGTTTTTTGGTGTGGGGTAGTCTGTTACGAATTGGTCTTTGGGGACTTGATTTGCTAGACAAGGAGAGACAGGACGATTTTTTCTATTTTAAGATTTTGGCTTTGCAAGGTTGTTTGAGGGATGTCTTCTTCTTTTTTTTTTTTTTTTGTAGGGCTTTACCCCGTAGGGAGCCCTTCCAGAAATTCTCTTAAGCTTGGGCCAAACCCAGGCCTAAGAGGGGGTTTGGAAATAGTTTTCAACCAGCAATAGACGCGCCTCGGTTAGAACCTCACTAGCTGCGTCATTGCCCCAAGCGCAAAGATTGAGGGTTGTCTTCTTTCTTCTCTAATGATTAAGGACTTTGTATGAGAATGGGGTGGGGTTATGAAATTCTCAGGAAACTAAAGATGAGAGAGAGAGGGAAAGGGGTTTGGCAAGAGAACAGGAGAACGGAAGGTGGGGACAGAAATGACCCATGGGGGGTGAAAAAATGGAGGAGATCTCTTTTCTCGGTGTTTGTTGGGAATTTGGACAGAGAAGTTGATTGGAGACAATTGAAGAATGCTTTTGACAAATTTGGGGTGGTCATGGACGTGTTTATCCGAAGGCAGAAAGCTCCCAGTGACTCCTGTTACGCCTTTGTAAGATATAGAGAAGCAAAGGAAATGACAAGAGCAATCTGGCTGGGCCATGAAATGAGACTAAATGGGAGACGAATAAGAGTGAGGGAGGCAGACAAGCAGAGGACAGTGACTGTGAACAGGATGGTTTTTGAGGGGGAAAGAAAGACATGGGAGCACAAGGGTAAAGTTAAGATAACTTACAAAGACTCGTTAATGGTTGATAAAAAAACTGATCCAGGGGTAAAGAATGAGAGCACAGGAAGTCTTAAAGACAGCAGGGAAAAAACTGATGGCG
This sequence comes from Theobroma grandiflorum, assembly GCA_036013995.1. NCBI lineage: Eukaryota > Viridiplantae > Streptophyta > Magnoliopsida > Malvales > Malvaceae > Theobroma > Theobroma grandiflorum. Next base: position 9,344,234 of record CP142134.1, on the reverse strand, counting down.
TAAATCAAGTGGATAAACAGGGAAACCATGAAGGAAATCAAAGAGGCGGGAAAACGATCGTGATTGATGAGGGAGAGCTGGAATGGTTAGAAAGGAGCGCAGTGGGATTTTTAAGGAGTCCCATAAACTGTGGATCGGTTGAATGTTCTCTTTTCAGGGAAGGAATCATAGCGCAAGTCCGACCAATTAGGGGACTGTACGTTATTGTTACGTTTGGGGAAAAAGAGGAAATGAAAGTGTTGCTTGATGACTACATGGATCTGTTTGAGCCATGGTTTCAAAGTCTGACTCCTTACTGCGATGGGAAGGAAGGGAGGAGATACCAAGTATGGGTCAAACTGGAGGAAGTCCCACTCTCCATTTGGCATGAAGAAGGGTTCAAAGCCATAGGAGAAATCTGGGGAAAGTACATCAAATCGGATAGGGATACGATGGATAAGTGGAGGTTTGACCAAGCAATGATATTGGTCGAAATGGAATCTCTGAATAAAATAACGCCCTTCACTCATCTAACGGTGAACGGAAAAGATCACTTTGTCAGGACATCCATGGTGGACATAATAAAAAGTGAGCCTAGAGTCAGGTGCGACTATGTGAGGGAGGACACATCAGAGGAAGAGTCAAGTGTGCAGTGGGAAGAAGGTTTTGATTTGGTGGAGGGAGACGACAGATCGAACAAAAATGAAGGATTGTGGCTTGGTGATCAGTACATTGAAGAACTCTGTGAAAGGAAAAACCATGAGAGGGAAACACTAGAAGGCGTAGGACCAGGGAATAATGCTATTATCCAAGGGTCTGAGTCAAAGGATGGCAGAGAGGGAATTTTAAATTTCAAAGTGAGAAGTACAGAAGACACAGACAAGGTCAGCGATGAAGGGAAAGAGTCAGAGCGCAACTGTAAAAATGGGGACAACAGTAACGAACAGCCCAAAAAAATTGAAGTGGGCAGACAAGAAGGGAACAAGGTGGGCTTTCAAGAGTGTGGGCCAACGAATAAAAGGCTCGTTGTGGAAGCTCAAAATTTAAAGAGAATGGAGGGGTCTAAAGATATTAATCAAAGGGGAAATGAAGAGTGTGGGTTGAGTCCAACCCAGATGAACATGACTATTGAGAACAAGAGAAAAGGTGAGTCTGAACAGACAAAAAGATCAAAAGGGAATCTGAAAGAAAAATTGGAAGTTGACGTTGCCAAAGGGGCAAAGATAAAGGCTGAAGGGAAGAAAAAGTCCCAGAGAGGTGCCCAAAAAATGGAAGTAGGGGTGGAAAATAGAAAACCTGCAAGAGTGAAAGGCAGAAGACTCCAAGCAAGAGTATACGGAGAAGGGAGTAATACGGTGGAAGAAATAAGCAGAGAAGAAGATTCAGAACAGACAATTTCACAGCTATGTGAAGGCGTCAGGGAGAAAAAGAAGGAAGGAAGGAATAACGGGAAGTTGCTAAACTGGCAGGGCTTCCATGCTGATGTGGAAGTTGAGTCAAAAAGTGAACGAGGCGGGTGGGGAGAAAGGACGAGTTATAACATAGATGGGGAAGATTTAGAAAAGACCAAGACTGAAGAATATCTGGAGGGGGCAAAAACACAAATAAGTGATGATAGAGAAGGGAGAAATAACGTGGTGAAGGAAATGGGACAAATGTCGAGACAAAGGAAGTCAAAAAGGGAAGAAATCAGAGAGATGTTGGAAAGAAAGAGGTTAGTCTGGGAGGATAAAGGGGTTTTGAAGACAGTAAGTGATGGCAGAAGGCAGAGTAAGGGACTCTTTGAGAGGGAAGCTGAACTCACATGGGAAGTTAGCAATAAAATAGGGATGGAGTTTGTAAAGAGAAGAGGTGAAGTGATTGATGTCTTCATCGAAATGGGAAAGGAAGACTGCATGCTGAAAAAAGACTAATCAGGTGTGTCTTACCACTTTACTCGGTGTGTTGTATGATTTTTGATTAAGATATGATAATTATAACATGGAATATAAGAGGATTGGGGAGGAACGAAAAAAAGAGGGCAGTAAAAAAAGTGGTACAGAGTCATAAGCCAGACATGTTTTTCATTCAGGAAAGCAAAATACAAAAAGTGGATACAAAAGTCTTAGAAAGGTTATGGGGGAATGAAAAAATGATAGGGAAAGCTGTACCATCAATTGGTAGGTCGGGAGGTATCATTAGCTTTTGGAGGGAGGAATTCTTTGAAATTACAGAGTATGTGGAGAATAGATATTTTATGATGCTGGTCGGGAAAGTAAAAAAAATGGATAAAGTTTGTGGGTTTGTGAATGTTTATGCACCTAATGAAGAGATGGAAAGGAGAAATCTCTGGGAAGAATTGGGGGAAAAGATGAAGGAAAGAGAAGTGATGTGGTGTGTAGGAGGAGATTTCAATACTGTTAAGGAAGAGGATGAAAGAATAGGTAGGGGGAATGTGGATAGATCTGCGGCAATGTTTGGAGATTTTATTAATAATATGGCCTTGGTGGATTTACCTATGAGAGGGGATAAATATACATGGTGTGGGTACAGGGAAGGCTGGGTTTTTAGTAGATTGGATAGGTTTCTTTTTGATATCGAGTGGCTTCAAATGGTGCAGGATATAGTTCAAGAATGTTTACCAAACTCTCTATCGGATCACAATCCAGTGATTGTCAGAAATAGAACAGTGGAATGGGGGCCGAAACCGTTCAAGCTATTTAATGTATGGCTGGAAGAAAAAACATTTCAGAACCTGGTGGCAGAATATTGGAAAAAAGATAGAGAGGCTGAAAGGAACAAAGGAGGGGTGTGGAGGAAAATGAGAGATATGAAGTTGGTTATCAAAGAGTGGAAAAATAAAGAATTTGGCAGTACTCAAAATAAAATTCAAATGCTGGATGAGGAAATCAAGTCGAAGTATACGGCCATCCAAGAGGGAGAGGAAGGAGGGGGGCTGAAAGATGAATTAATTGTCAAAAAAGGAGAGCTATGGGCCCTATACAGAAAAGAAGAAAGAGAATGGATGCAGAAATCAAGAACAAAGTGGGTGGGCGAAGGAGACCGGAACACAAGATATTTTCATGCAATGGCTTCATCAAGAAGGAGAGTGAATAGAGTGGATAACATAAAAGGGGAGGATGGGCTGAAGGAAACACCAAAAGAGATCAAGGATGAAGTGGAAAGATATTTCCAAATGCTATATGGCGAAAAAGAAGTGTTAGAGCTGTCAAACCTGGACTGTAACTTTATGAAACTGGAACCGGAATCAGCTAGACTACTTGAGAAGCCTTTTGAGGAAGAAGAAGTGTGGGGTACTATTCAAGGATGCGATGGGAATAAAGCCCCGGGGCCGGATGGGTACAATTTAAATTTTTTCAAGAGTCAATGGGAAGTGGTAAAAGATGACATCATGGACTTCATGAATAAATTTTATGAAAATGGACAGCTGGGATACGGGGTTAACTCTTCTTTTATTGCTCTAATCCCAAAAGTGCAGAATCCAAATAATCTGAGGGAGTTTAGGCCGATTAGCTTGGTAGGAAGTTTATATAAAATTGTGGCAAAGACTTTAGCGAATCGGTTGAGGAAGGTAATCGGCGAAGTAATTGGGAGAAACCAATTTGCTTTCATTAAAGGAAGACAATTAATGGACTGTTCCTTAATAGCAAATGAAATTGTGGACTGGATGAAAAAAGGGGCAGAAGGTGGGGTAATCCTCAAAGCTGACTTCGAGAAAGCGTATGACAGTGTTAGTTGGAGGTTTTTGGAACTTGTCATGAGTAAGATGGGATTTGGGGAGAGATGGAAGAGTTGGATTAGAGAATGTATCACCACGGCAAAGATTTCAGTGTTGGTTAATGGTGTTCCGACGAGACAATTCAGTATGGGAAAGGGACTTAGACAAGGTTGCCCCCTATCTCCGTTTCTATTCAAGATAGTTGCGGAGGCTCTCAGCTGTTTGATTAGAAAGGCAGAAGTGGCAGGACTATGTCGAGGGGTTGTAATAGGAATGAGGGGTTTGTTTGTATCACATTTGCAATACGCAGATGATACGATTCTGTTTTGTGAGCCAAGTTTAGAGAATATTCAAATGATGAAAAGACTGTTAAGGTGCTTTCAGGGTGTTTCGAGGTTGAAAATCAATTTTCAGAAAAGTCAGCTTATAAGAGTGAGGGTTAGTCAAACCGAGATTGAAGAATGGGCAGGTTGTATTTCGTGCCAGGTGGGCAAATTACCCACCGCGTATTTGGGACTGTCGTTGGGAGTTAACCACAACTCCACAAATTTCTAAAAACCTGTCATTGAAAGAGTGAAGTCAAAGTTAGCTGGCTGAAAAGCTAAAACTCTTTCTTTTGGGGGTAGAATCACTTTAATGAAAACTGTCCTAAGTAGCCTTCCAATCTTCTTCATGTCTATATTTCAGATTCCAAGTGCAGTGAAAAACGAGCTTGAAAAACTTCAAAGAAGATTCCTATGGGGCGGAAATGAACAGAAAAAAAAGGTGCACTATATTAAATGGGATAAAGTTTGTAACTATAGAGAATGTGGAGGCATTGGGGTGATGGACATGGAAGTCAAGAATAGAGCCTTGCTTAACAAATGGATATGGAGGTATGGGAGAGAAAGAGGGAGTTTGTGGAGAGAGGTCATTGCTGAAAAAACCGAAAACGACCCTTCAAATCTTTTGCCAAACCAGAGTGAAAACAGGAGAGTGTCTACCATTTGGAAAAAAATCATTAGCCCCCTATCCCCAACTAACAAATTTTTCTTGCAGGTGTCCTCTAATCTTGGTTTTGCAGTGGGAAATGGTGAAAACATTAAATTCTGGAGCGATAAGTGGATCGAGGAAGGAAAACTTGACCAAATGTTTCCAAGAATTTTCGCTTTGGCTGTTAACAAGAAGGGAAGGGTTGCTGAATTTGGGAGATGGGAAGAAGAAAACTGGGTGTGCAAAGTTGATCTCAGGAGACAGCCATTCAATTGGGAGATTGAGCAATGGATACATATGGAGAACCTACTCAAGGAGTTCCAACTGAGTAGAGTGAAGAAGGACAAAGTGATCTGGAAGAGAGAACCTAACGGTACCTACACTACCAAGTCTTTCTATAAGTTGGTTCTTGCTCCTAATGAAAAGAGAGATAAGACTTGGAGTTATGTCTAGGCAAGTCTGGCACCTTTTAGAGTTGAATGTTTTGTTTGGCAGTTAATCCATGGGAAGTTGGCTGTAAAGGAGGAGTTAGCTAAAAGGGGTGTGGTTCAAGAAAATTCTCTAACGTGCGTTTTATGTAATAGGGAAAGAGAAACTTGTGATCATTTGTTTACTGAGTGTAAAGAAACCTGGAAAGTATGGAATGAATGGTTCAACGAATGTGGATTTGTGTGGATTTCACCAAACAACACCAGGTCTTATTTTGAGGCATGGATGGAAAGTGATTTGGGAGCAGCTGACAACAGGATTTGGAGGATGGCTTTCTTTGCTGCAGTTTGGACAATATGGAAAGAAAGAAACGAAGTGATTTTTAAAGGAAAAGAATGGAGTGCGAAAAAATGTGCGAAAGTGATGAGGTTCAGGTTGGCGACATGGGCAAACGCAAGATGGCCAAGGGAATATTTGTCAGTGCTTGATACATACAGAAAACCATTAGCACACAGGAACAGGAAGAATAAAAAAAGTGTAAGAAGAGGGGTTAGATGGGAAGAACCTAAACCAGGCGAATTGAAATTCAACGTGGATGGGGCAGCTAAAGGTTGCCCCGCGCCAGCAGGGATAGGAGGCATCTTGAGAAACGAGAAGGGGGAAGTAAAAGCAATGTTTACCAAATCTATAGGCAATGCAGATTCTAATGTGGCGGAGGTCATGGCGATAAAGGAAGCTATTGTTATCTTCTTGGCCTCCCAATGGAAAAACGAGTACAAACTGGTGATAGAGAGTGATTCAAGCAATGCAGTTAAATGGATGAAAGCATCAGAGGAAGCTGAAGCTCTATGGAGAATGAGGAAACAATTCTTGCAGATTGAGAGATTTGTGGCGAAATTGGGCCCTTGGGAGATAAGGCATATCAATAGAGAGGCGAATCAAAGAGCTGATAATCTTGCAAAACAAGGAGTTCTTCTGCAACCAGGATTCTTGCGGGTTTTTTAGCTTTTTTAACTTTTCTGTTACGTATCTTGTTGCAGTGTGGCTATGGAAAGATGGGGGATTTTGGTTCTGACACATGACGATGAATGAGGAGCTGGTTTGCAGGCAGGAGTAATGCTGATTGTTTCCCTTTAAAGGGTAAATGTTTTTGCTTCCAATTGGATGATAAAAGTGCTGGCGCACGGGTGGGTTTTCTGGGGTTTGTGCTTTTTCTTTTTAAGTTTTTCCATTGCTGTATGGCATCAAAGGAAACTCCAGGAGTTTTGCTGATATAAGTGATGATATGGGGGGTTTAGAGCGTTGAGGGGAATTGTTGTGTTTTTATGTCTTTTTGTATAGGAGTATTGGGAGTGTTTTCTGCTGTGCTGTTTTTTGGCATACCAACCAATACTCTATTGACTAAGCCTGGGTTTCGTCATGGCTTCTGTAAAGGGGAATATTCCCAACTGCTACTAAATGAAAATCTATAGTAATTTTCAAAAAAAAAAAAGAATGGGGTGGGGTTGTGAAGATGAATGTTCTATGGTGTTAGTTGCTCACCCTGTTTACAACATCCCAAATATGGAGGAGAGGGACTCTCCTCCTCATACAGAGGAGAGATTTTTACCCTACAATTAACAAAATTCAATGATTTTTTTTTAAAAAAAATTGAAACCAAACTAATTTTAATACCAGTATTAATGAGAGGACACATGTCACTTTATCAAAGTTGGTCATAAGAAGGGACAAGAAGTGGGGCAGAAGATTTTTATTCTCTTGAGTTAAAACAAAAATATAAAAAATTAATTAAATTTAACAAAAAAATAAAATTTTAAGTAACATAAATATTGGAAAAGGGCAAAATCTTTTTTGAAATTTGAATTCAAGAATTTTGATATTATGTTAAATAGGGCAACCAATAATCTCAAAAGATTTTTTTAAAAGAAAGATGAATAATTCAATACCTCATCAACTTAAATATAATACGAGCGACTTTACATAATATATAGCAATTACCTCCCACAATATTGTATAAAGAATGAAAGATAAGTCTTATTAAAAATCTTATCATGAAAAATCTTAGTGGGATAAAAATCATAATGAAGAAAAAAAAATACCTAAGCTAATCATGCATTACACATAACCAAATTTAAACTCACACACCTTTTAATTAATTGATCAAAAAGGCATTTTTGATTACATAATCTCTAAGTAGGTTTGATATGAGAAAAGCATCCCTCTAGATAGATTGATCTTTTGGTATACCCTTGGCAAACTTTGTTACCATATAAGCCACCATGTTGCTTTTCCTAAGCACATGCTTCATAATCTGTATTGCTATCTCTTCCAATAAAATGGCACGATTCTTTATAAATAAACCCGAAGCCCCCTTGAAACTTTTACTTGAAATCGATCTAGCCACCAAAAAGTTGTCGACTTGTATCTCATCAAGCATAATATTGCTTTCGAGATACATCATCACCACCCATGTATCAGCCCTCAATTTCGCATCAAGAACACATGAGTTGTGTAACCTCCTTTTTGCATCCATGAGTACCATGCCACCAATAGAGTTTCCAACTACAAAACCCGCAGCCATCATAGCTTTACCATCCCTTACAAATTAAGCAGCATCTGAGTTCAACTTTAGACCATGCGGTCTACTCCAAGGTGTCCACAACTCAAACATTTATATGTTGCACATTACGGGCGGAACAATTGGCCTCCCTATATTGCCATCATATAATCAAGCCCATATTCAAGACCTCGCTTGATTCTATCTTCTTGTCCTTAAAAGTCAGAAAGTTTTGAGCTTTCCATATATTATGCTAATAGAAAATGGGTAATTATTATATATTTTTATTAACAAAAAAATGATAAAATTAATTGAACTAAACTTAAATTTAGAGTTGTCTTAACTAAAAAAAAAAATAATATTGTTTAGTCTTCGATCGAGATTTGAATGATAGAAAGAAAATGAAACAAATCCAATCTAGTTAAAGTATTATATCAAAAATCTTTAATACTAATATAATTTACTTATTGTAAAGACTACACAATAAGCACAAAATTAAATTGTTATTAATAAAATAATTATAGAAATTATCTAGTTAGAGCTATTATATGATACTATTACTTAGATAGACTATAATATGTAGTTAGAATTATATTATAATAATGTTAGTCATATATATATAAAGTTTATTATATTTATAATCTAAAAATAACTAACTAATATAATTTAAAATAAATATTATAATCTAACTAGATAATAGTATTGTATACTAACTCTAACTAGATAATTTGTATAATTATCTTAACAGTTAACATGTAAAAATTTGAATATAAAGCTACATTATCAACTTATATAACGGTGATAACGCAAAAATACTGGCAAGCAACTTTAAAAGATAAAATGGATGAGAGTCCAACCCGTTTAAATGAGTGGACGGGATGCCAATATGCTTTAAATCCAAATGAAAAGGGAATGACCGAGACCCAACCCGACCTGTGAACATTGAGACTCGGGATGAGAAGGGGCTCCCTGGCAATACCCAATGTGGCCCAAATTAACTGGACTGGTTTGGTTTTTGGGTTTACCAGAATGCACTCAAAAGTATTACATTTATACTAGGCAAGAAAGGCAAACTCAGCAGGTGAGGTGAATGTCCCTCAGGGGCCTGGCGTTGTGATTGCATTTTGCCTAGCATTTCTGAAGAAGACATATAAAATTTTAATATTAAATTATTATTATTATTATTATTTTCTTTTTCACTTCAATTTCGCACCCATTTAGTTCGATGCTAAATCAATTAACATGTGGAACGTGTGCTCCTAGTAAAAAGTACTAACACTACTTAATTTGGAATGCCTCTGGACAATTAAAGAATGAAGAATCACATTATTTTAAAATGTAAAAAACCAACAATAAACAATAATGGAACCATACATTTAAGGCCCTTTAGACTCGTCCAGCCAAACAAGACCCTGAGGCTAAGCTCATTGTACTGAACAAGCAAGGGGCCGCACTGGGCTCTCCATCCTGTTTCAGATCCTTTTTATGCCTCCTCGCTCCTTCCTGCTGCCAGGAATAGGCCTAGACCAGTCTCTTTTTCTTTGATTAATTTAGGTGAGACAGATTTGTAAATAATAGGACATGGGGACCATTTTGATTCACTAACTTGTCGAATCAATGCCTACTTAATTTTTGTGATGCACACTTGAACAATAACACAAAAGCAAAAGCAGCCCCAAAAGTTTGTTGCCCAAATCAATGCAAATGGTCCATGCTTTTACCTTAAAATGTTGGTAAAGAGATTCAAGGCTTGCATAATAGGTACAGGGAATAGGGTTTGATTTTAATGGCTTCTGAGAAACAGAGGTATGGAGGAAGCAGAGGGAAGAAAAGATTCCAAACTGGTTATTTGTATACATCCATGATCCACTCCTCTGACCAAAACCCTCTAAGTATGTAATTTGTGACAGCAACTTAAATGATTGCAAGAAGAAGAATATCCATCCATGTCTAGTCAAGAGGACTGGAATTTCTGTTTTCTTTTTTACTCTGTTATTGTATTATGACCTTCCCCATTTTATTGAATTAATAATATTAATAAACAAGAATGTTTCAAAAGATTTTCATTGAATATTAAGTTGCCAAAGGCAAGTACTATGAAAATGACCCCAACAATTAAAAAGTGATACTATTCAAATTTTGCTATATATAAAAATAAAGCAAATTACTGCTTCTTAAAGCGCTATATAGTAGTTCTAGAGAAGATAAACAAATGTTGCTTCACTACGGGGGACATCAATGCTGCTAAAAGAGGGTTAATATAATTTAATACTAAAGTGCAACGGTGGTCCAAATTAAACAACTTCTTATCATAAGCTTCATAAAAAGTAATAGCATGGTGTCCTTAAACTTTTGGCATTTGCAGTGGTCAGATTACCTGGAGAAAATGTACCCAATTTTTTTTTTTTAAAAAAGATTACCCCCATCCTCTCCTTTTTATTATTTTTTTTAAATTTATTACAAGGAACCTTACCTGTGAAAAATAAAAGTTGGGTATTATACCATTTTATGAAAGCAAATAGTGTTTGAATTCAGATCGCGTGTGCACAAATCAAGAGTTAGACATGGATGAAATAATGCTTGGGAGGCCCATTTTCCAAATCATTTCCATGAATCTATATGTCTGCTAAAACTTGATCATGAACCCATGACCTTGGTTCAGATACTCATGACTAGTTCAAAAAATATAAACAATTTATTTCTTTTCTTCTTCTGTTTCCCACTTTGAGTCCATGAAAATTGAAAATGGGTCCAGACTGCAAGAATTAATGTTATTATTATTATGGTACTTAGAGACTTTCCTTTCTATCAACATCATCCCAGAGAGTTGCTCAACATACTGGTCAAAACATCCAGGGCAAGTCCTTTTTGAAAATGATATTCACCCTTGTAATTTTCACTTAAATTGGCAGCAGAAGCTCAGATTTAGATCTCCATTCAAAATTTAAAAAACCAACAGATTTAAATAACTTTTTTTTTATTTGAATTCACCACTGTCAAGTGTGAATAGCTAGCTAATAAAAGGATACCATTTTTATCATCCTAAATAATAGTTGAAGTATTCATTTGTATCCCAAAGAAAAAGAATCCTGGAAAATTAAATTAAATAATAACATTCAAGCAATTGTTTATAACTAAAGAGATATCCTCCTCTCTCTCTCTCTCTCTCTCTCTCTCTCTCTCTCTCTCTCTCTTATTTATGGGCCTCACTGTCATAATTTACCAAAAACAGATTCAAAATCTGCACCACTACACCCTCATTTGCTAAAACACCCTTTTCAACCTGAGAGAAAAGAGAGATCTTCTGCAGAATCAATGGCAGAGAGTACTGAGCCACAAATCATTATAGAAAAGAAGATACGGAAACCGAAATATCTTTCTTCTTAACCTAAACAAGCAAAAAGAGAAGAAGTTTCAGCCTTCATTTCTCTTTTTTCTTTTTGGACTCTTTATGGACAAAAGGAGTAGTAGTAGCTATAAAAACCAACCCTTTTGCTTTATTGCCCTGATCCTGATCAGTGGCAAGAAAAGTTGTACCCTTTGTGTGGTTTTGTGCAAAAATGGCAATCAGATTTTCTTCCTTTGGTTTCATAAAATAAAGGGTCTAAGATTACTATGAAATATTGTTAGTATTTGTTTTCACGCGGTGTAGCTTTCATTTTGTACACGATTGGTACACATTGCTCCACATAGTGGGAGAGAGAAAGCCTTGGAAAAAGTTTGAGACTTGAGAGAGAGACAGAAACCGGCGCTTCTTTTGAATTTTGAGAAGGTGAGGGGTGAGTTTCTTCTTCTCTGTGTGATTATTATTACTACAGCTTTTTACTTTTTTATGATTTGTCTGTAATTCTTTGTTTTGGCATACTGAGTTTTATTTGAAACATATAGTTTTCGTAATAACATAATCATGTTATCTGTATCTTTCTGTGACATCCTTGTTTGTCTTGTAATGCAGTTCTTCACGAGGTTGTGTCAGATTTTCTTTTCAAAAGAACACACTGAAAAAAATCCAAGCTTTATCCATATATTTTGATGCCCTTTTTCTAGTTAATGTTTTTCCTCCACGCTGTTCTCATCACTTCTCTACTTGCAACCTGTAAAGATTCTAGAGATCTTGCAGACACCCTTTTTCTTTTGTTTTCTCAATAAACTCAATCCCCACTTTGTTTCTCTCTCTAGTGTTTCTCGGATTCCACTTCCTCTTTTTGAAAGCTTTGTTACTGCTATACTTTTTATTGCTAAAAACCATTGGGGTTGGAAGGGGTCTTCGATTCAGTGCTTTGACATTTGCGTTTCTCTCTATAAAGATTTCCTGGCTAGCTACTTGTTATTCTCTCTTGTTTTGTCACTTCAAATTCCAGGGAAAGTGCGAGAGAGAAAGGAGTAAAATGAAGCTTCTTTTGCGGTCCTTTTTCTAACAAAATCCGCTTGTTTTGTTTCTCTATTTAGGATTACTTTTGTTACTACTACTACTGCTACTTTTTCCTTCCTTGGTTTCGATCCTCAAGAGATGGGGAGGGCTACAAGGTGGCTGAAGGGGCTGTTGGGCATGAAAAAAGAGAAAGACAAAGACAGAGACCAGATAGGGCATTCAAATTCAGTTTTATGTGACAAGAAAGAAAAGAAAAGATGGAGTTTTGCCAAGTCCGGGAAGGATGCTAATGCAATTTCTCAAATTCCATTGAGTATTGCAAGGAGTATTCCGGCGAACGATGCTGCTTGGCTCAGATCCTACATTGCTGAGAGTGAGAACGAGCAGAAGAAGCATGCAATTGCAGTGGCTGCTGCTACAGCGGCCGCAGCTGATGCAGCCGTGGCAGCCGCACAGGCGGCGGTGGCAGTGGTGAGGCTGACCAGCAATGGAAGAGGTACATTGTTTGGTGGAGGGAGGGAGAGGTGGGCAGCTGTGCAAATTCAAACGGTCTTCAGAGGCTATTTGGTAAGTGGATATTTTGGCATTGGTTTTATCCATTTCTTTTGGTTATTGATTTATCTACTTTTCGGTCCGTACTATGGAGTTGTCTTTCTTGTTTCTCACTTGTTTGTCTGTCTACTCTAAAAAGTTTTGGGGGAGGTAGATTCAAACGGTAATGGAAACAGTATATTTTTGTTTTCCTGTTGGGACATGGGAGTCAATCAGTATTAATTTGTACCTATACTTCTTAACACTACCCAAGCTTCGTAATTTAACTATCTATTGGATTACTTTTATGTCTGCTGCTCAAAAGCCGAAGACAGAATTAAGACTCAAAGCTAATGAAACAGTAGGTGTGTTTTCTTTGCTCAATGTAACGGTACTTGTGCTACCTATGTTTTCCAACCCTCTTTTTTGACTATGGCCCAAAAATCTTTTCTTTTTCCATCGATTTGAATATTTGAATTTTAAAAGCTTTGTTTTTTGTTGAAGAACTGGGTATCGTTTGTCTAAGCCAGGCGTTGAATTTTGGTTTTTGCTTGTTTTTGGTTCTGCAAGCACCACATTAAAGTTGGTGACTTTTGGGGGCCCTTTAGCCCATTATTTGACTTTTCCAAAAATGTAAATAAATAAAAAAAAAAGAAAATGAAAAAGAAAGAAAAGAAAGAGCTGCAATCGTTTTCCCTTTTGAAGCCTTTGTTGAATCTAATTTGGTTATACTTCCAGGCCAGGAAAGCACTTAGAGCTCTGAAAGGACTGGTTAGGTTACAGGCTCTTGTTAGAGGCTATCTTGTGAGAAAGAGGGCTACTGCAACTCTGCATAGTATGCAAGCTCTTATCAGAGCACAAACAGCAGTTCGATCTCAGCGAATACGTCGCTCCTTCAACAAGGAGAATAGGTACTATCCTGAAAACAGGCCACGGAAATCCATTGTAAGTCAGTCCCACTGCCAACACATTCTCTAATCTACAGTATATTATGCAACTTTCCTATTTAATCAGCTGATTTCATTGATGTTTTTGTCCCTCGTTTTCAGGAAAGATTTGATGATCCAAGAAGTGAAATTCACAGCAAAAGACTATCTGCATCAATTGAAATCAGTGCATACGACGAAAGCCCCAAAATAGTTGAAATTGATACATTGAAGACCAGGTCAAGGTCCCGCCGGTACAATACTGCGTTATCAGAATGTGGGGATGACTTGCCTTACCAGATACTCTCATCACCTCTTCCATGTCCAGTTCCAGCTCGAGCATCGGTACCCAATTGCCAAAATCTTCATGATTTTGAATGGTGCTTCACTGGGGATGAATGTAGGTTCTCTACCGCTCATAGCACTCCTCGTTTTGCTAATACTGCAAGGTCCAATGCTCCTACTACACCGGCTAAGAGCGTGTGTGGAGACGGGTATTTTAGGCCTTATTCCAACTTCCCTAACTATATGGCAAACACACAATCCTTCAAGGCCAAGTTAAGATCTCACAGTGCCCCAAAGCAAAGGCCAGAGCCAGGAGTAAAGAAGAGGCTTTCGCTCAATGAAATAATGGCTGCAAGGAACAGCATGAGTGGAGTTAGAATGAACAAGTCATGTTACCAAATTGAAGAAGCTTTAGATTTTTGAGTAGCGCTCAAGTTTCAATGTCCTCTTAATTTGTTTGCTAAGAAAATTAGGAGGATTTGGATAGAGAACTGTAGAAGTTGAACCAATACAACTTCTCTAGTGTTTTCCACTTTGTTATGAACAAGCCATAGGATAGAACAGAGCGCTTGTGTAAATTCTTTCAAAGAGTTTTTATTCATCATGCCTTTGCCAATGAAATGAAGATTTCCATATTATATATATATCTCTCTCTCTCTCTCTCTCTCTCTCTCTCTCTCTCTTTAAGAAGAGCAACTTTTTTCCCCCTTAAACAAAGTGCTTACACAAATTCTAGAATCTAGATGACAGTTGGAAATTTGTTTGTAAAAATCCAAAATCTGGGGAACCATGTTTAGATGGAATGGAGAAAATGAAAGTTCAAAAAGTTGCTGAAATAAAGCCAGAATTGATAACACTATTAATATTTTGAATTATAGTATTACTTAAAAAACGATTTAAAGCTTCCTTGTTGGTTCTAATTTTGGCATTCACAGTTCAGACTTAAGGGAGGCCAGTTTAGGTAGGTGGTGAACTGCACTGCTGTCATTATGAGCAGGACAATTTTTAAAGCTCTGCTCAATGAGTTAAAAGAAAGATAAGGTAGGGTAAGCCTTGCTTGCCTGCGTGTCTGCGTTGGCATTGACTCCCACTGTTAGGTTTCAACCAATTTGTAAGGTATTAACCGTTTTACCTTGTTGGGTTTGTTATCTTATTGTTTTATCTCAAGAAAAATATCTCATAAGTTAAAAATAACATAAATTTTAAATATTTAATTTCATTTTAATACATTATTTATGTGAGATTTATGATTCTCTTTTTAAACTATGATATCTTTTTTTAATATAAGATTCATGACTTCTTCTATAATGTGAGATTAATAACTCTTTGTTAAAACTATGACACTATAAATATATTATGATGTATGACTTATAATAATAGAAAATATTTAAATAAATTAAAAAAATAACTACTTAATGAAATTGTTATTTATTAAAATTTTATCATATACGTGAATAGTTGGATGGTAGAAAGTCAAGATAAAATAGCATTGCTCCATTTAAAGTTATTACACCTTGAACAAGTTGGAACATGAAACTCGAGAATTTCAAATTGGTCCCGTATTGATATTAAGTCTCAAATATCATTCTCTTACGGCAAGCCCTATCATATATAGTACTAATATATATATTAGTATATATGCTGCGCCCTAGCCTGCACCAGCTGAAATATTCCACAGGTTTACTACAACTTTTCATGTTTGGTCTCGTGCTCTAGCTCCATGATAATCTTTCTCTTGTTCAACAACGCAAGTGCAATATATTATCAAAAATATAGCCTATTAAATTCAAAACACCATGTTCATCCAAAGCACGAGTACCCATTGGTCAGCAATCATTTTAGCACTGACCGCACTTGGGTAGGTTTGGTTTTCTGATTAGAGTTGGATTTTGATGGTCTGTTTGATTGATGTGGTTTGTAGTTGGAACTTGTGGGGAGATTTTCATACTTTCTTTGTCTTTGAAATTCGTAGGTTGGAACTGGGAGGCTTGCATCATCCTATGATTTTGCTTCACATGCTCCTGCTCCTCCTAGTAAAAAGGCTAGAGAGGGCAACTCCAGTAAGTTGAATTTGTCTCTGGACTGCATCATTGTCTTCCCTCCTGCGTCCTGCCATACGTAAAATTAAAAGTAGTACATATCTTCGCGTTAGCGTGAGGATAACTGGATGAGGTCTGCGGTTTCTGTCCTCCATGATAATTATGCTCCCACAGGGTACCACCCCTTTTCTTTTTCGTCCCCTTCAGCTCTTCCCATTAATATACTTTGCCATGAAACTTGAAATCAGCTGGCTCCATTGTACTTCTGGAACCATTGTGTTAAATGGTTTAAAATTTGAAGAATTAAAGGTTTTGTTTTCATATCATAATTTCAATGAATTTAATTTTTATAATTTTAATTAAATGTTGAAAGTGTAAATATTGGACAATTAAGTTTGTTGATCACTAACTATTTTGACTTCTCTTGACTGATTATAATTATAATAATTTATAAATAAAAAAATTAATTAAAAACATGTAACTTATTGAAACAAAAAAAAGTTTTATATTTTTGAACGTCCGAAATATGCAACTAATTGGCAAAAAAGTTCACATGTATTATGCAAAGAATCAGAATTAACGGTTAAATATGTGAATCATTCACTGTTATTCTCAATATGCCATTTGATAAAAATATCAGAATTAAGTTTGCTGAAATTATGATAAAGGAACTAATGAAGTCTGATATAGCATGGGACCAATCTTCGATTTTGACCGAAATAAAAAGTATAACTTTAAGAATAAATTTTTTTTATACATTTTATTTGAATTAATTAATAGGTTTTTGTTTATCATTTTGCATTCAAAATTGTATATAGAGATAGGTTTTGTGCATCCCATAATTAAAGAGATACCGTCTCTTAGACTCTACAGTGTATTAAATTTGTGCATTTATTGTTAGCTCAACTCTTCTATTTGACATATATAATGAAACGCCCAACAAGTGACAGAACAACTTGCCAGAAATTGTCACATCTTTTTTCCTACATGCTATTATTATATATATATATATATATTATTATTATTATTATGTGGTGTTGCAACTTACAAGAGACAGACAACATAATTAAAAGCAAAGTTGTCACAAAAGGTAATGTTTTCTTTTAAATGGAACCACTTGTGTATCCCAACTGTTTTGGCATCAGCAAGAAAAAGAAACGCGTCTCCCTTGGCTGCAACGGCAACATAATTAATTGCCTCACGGATCCTTAATTTACGTTAATGACCGTCTTCTATATACACTATTTGTATTACTTTATTTTAAAATTAATGGTTACCTTATTCTTTCATAAATTTAAAAATATGAAATTGTTTTAATATTCTGAATTTAAAGATGAAAATTATAATAGAAATTTCAAAAGTTAAGAATAAAATATCTCTTAATTCTGAAAACAAAATTGGTAAGAAGAGTTTGAATTGAATTGATAATTAAGCAAACAGCTAGAAATGACAAAAACAGCTCTTCTACGTTTGAAAAGAAGAAAAAGACCATGCTAATGACTGTATTAATTAACAAGATTAAAGCTTAATTAACAAGTATGTCTCATCTGATTCAAATACTGAAAAAATTTCAGGTCTTTACAGAATTGTTTTATTGGGAGCTCTTCGTACGAGAACATGTAGCTGGAATGTGTTTGGTTAAGCGGCTACTGCTTTCGTCATCTTAATCTCTTATCAAACATAAAGAATGTTCAATATTTCTGAAGCCCATTTCTTAATGCATTGATTAGCACAATTTCTGATTAGCTAATGCTAATTAATTATATAAGGTAATTTACCACTGCTCTGCTTCGTAGTTTGAAAACTTTGGATTTTGAAAAAGGGTTTGGGGGGTGATTAGTTTAATACCAAATTTGAAAGTTGTTTACTTTTTTTTTTTTTTTTTGCATTTAATTCGTACGAATTCCTAGCTATCTGTTTGGTACGATTTCGATGTGATTATTGGGTCTTTGGATTTAAAAATTCAAACAAATCTAACCCAAAAACAAGAAAGTTCTTCATTGACTGTCTTGGAATGTGGCTTTGGGCATTTCCATTAGAGTTTTAAGGGCAATAACATTAGTTGGTGGGCTAAATTATGGTTTACACCTTATGGTTGGTTCCCTCTAATCATGTGGTAAGCGCTATTTCGAAACTTAATTGTTATTATAACCATCTTACTTTGGCATTTTGTTAAGATGTTAAGTTTCTTTTGTTTTGTCAAAGGTTTTGGGTTTGAAATTTTTTCAATTTATTAGTCAATTTAATCTCGTAATATCATTAAAACGAGAGAAAAGTCTTTAATTAGATTATTGGTTCAAGTGAAGTTTTACATGACACAAATATTGTAAATGCGTATAGAACATTGGTTACAACAAAACATCAGGGAAGCTTTACTTGTAATTAGTGTAAATTTAATACAAAATTGAACTTGTGCCATTCATTTTCAGGCAACAAACTCCATTGCATTGTAGGTTAGATGAATTTGTGTTCTATCAAAACGACGTCCATTGATTCCACCCGGATCCTATTGCAAGAGAATGAATCGTGAGTAGTAAAAGAGGTACGAGGACAGTAGACACTTTGGTTGGGCTGAAAGAGACAAGATCGGATGGAGGTACACTAGGCCGGTACAGTTCAATTACAGAAACAACCAATGGAGATGGAGCAGGGAGGAGATGGAAAAGTGGAGAAACAGACTTTTCACGGTTTTTGTTGAAAACTTATGTCCGTCTATCTATTCGCAGGAGATAAAGGACTGGTTTGATAAATTTGGGATTGTAGTGGATATTTACATCCCTAGATCTAAGAACAAAGAAAACGCAAGGTGTGCTTTTGTTAGATATAGAAATGAATGGGAGTTGTGGAGAGCCATTAATGCAGGGAAAAGGGTCACAATCAAAGGAAGGGCACTTGTGGTCAAAGTAGCAAAAAAGCCACGAAATAAAGCAAGAGCATTTAGGGATAAAGTAAGACCCAAAACCAAAACATATAGAGACGTCATGAGGATAGGGGTCAAAGAAACCCACAATGCTGAACAAAAATAAAAAAGTGAACAAGAGCACACCGGGAAGAATGCAGAGTACGCTGAGGTCAGTAAAGGAAGCAAGAACGATTTCCAACAAGGTAAGGAATTAACTTGGAAAATGGGAGAGCACAAGAACAGAAACGATGTAGTCCCCTTCAAGTCTTGGGCCGATTGCAAAGCACAAATTGTAAAGGCAGAGAACGAATGGCTGAAAAGCAGTGCAGTTGGCAGACCAAGACCTGGCCTCAGTCCAGAAGCAATTCAATGGTCACTACAATTAGAAAGGGCGTGGGTTAGAGTTAGAACCATGGGTGGAGGATGCTATGTGGTTTCTTTTGATGATGCAAAGGATATGCAATGTTTCTTAAGCATGCACAGAGAAATATTCGATACGTGGTTTGAAGATATTAGACCATATCATGAGTGGCTGGAGGAGAGAAAAATCCTTGTGTGGGTTAGACTTAAAGATCTCCTGCTTCACTTATGGTAGAAATCTCTCTTTGAAGCAATTGGAAATTGTTAGGGAAGCTTTGTCAAAATGGATAAGGACACTGAGGAGAAAAGTAGACTTGACTTTGCAACGATTCTGGTGGAAGTATCTAGTAAGTTAAAAATCACAACGATGAACAGAGTTACTGTTGAGGGGGCCAGCTACTGGGTCAGAGCTTTATATTATTGGCACAGTTGGGATTATTAATGCTGATAGTGAATCAAACAAAAGCTCAACGGAGGAAAGGAAATGAGGAATGTATGAGCAAACAGTTCCATCACTAGTGGCGGAGGAAGGGGTGGATTCCGACAGCGTAAAGGTAAGCTGGAAGCAGGACAAGGACCAAGGAAAAGTTGACAAATGGGATGAGAAAATGACGACACGTGTTGAAGATGGTAATCAGGTTGAAGAAGGAGAATGGAGTCAATTCTCAACAGGGGGTCAGACTAGACATGACATTGAGCTGAATGATGTAGACAAGTCAAAAAGTCAAGGAGATGCAAATGAGGTTTTGAATTTGAAAAATAAGAGGGAAAATAGATAGAGCTTGGAAAAAATGAATGGGTTGGGCTCAGCCACGAGAATGAGCCATGCAAAATCCAGAGACTTAAGGCAGAGGAAAAAAGAATGCTGATGAAAAAAGCTAGATCAAAAGAGGACCACGGTGAGGTGAAGCCCAATCCAAGGGAAAGGGGGAGAAATAAGCGAGAAACAAGTGCTGAAGTCAAAAAAAAAAAACAACAATGGGTCACGAGGCTAAAGGAAAGGAGCAAACCCAAAACAATTTATCAAATGGGACCAAAAAGGGTAGAGGCTCATCTCTGAATAAAAGTGGGGACGTGTTTGATGGAGTAGGGCACACAAAAAAAAATATATTTGATGAGTTCACTGACAACGACGGCTGTGAAAAGGTAGAAAACACAACGAAAAATGAAAAAGTGCTAAAGTCAGTTGAGAAACAAAGTTCATGAAAAATGAAGTGGAAAAATGAAGTTAGGAAAAGCAAATGGGTCAAATTTGAAGAGGCCATGGAAGAAGTAGAGCAACAGGGAGGAAAAATTTCTAAAAAAGAGAAAGGAAAAAGCCACAGTCTATTTGGAAATGTTGAAAGAGGGTTAGAACAAAGTGTACAAGAAATTGGAGAATGCTTAAATAGGTCTCTGTACAATTAGGGGTTTATAGTTGAATTGAGCGAAGAAGTCAGAGAGTGTATGAGCTGAGCAAGAGGGAATAGTTAGGCCACAAGCTATACCTTAGTTGACCAGAGGAAAACAATAAGAGAAAAAATTAGAGAGATATTGAGAACAAAGGAGAACAAAAGGAATAATAGAGGGGAATATAAAGCAGAATCCACAAGTAGCAGTGTTAGAGGGACTAATCAGCAGCTGGAGGAAGCTAAAGTAACCTTGAATTTAAGCGGTGAATTGGGAGTTCGGTACAAAGCAAGGAGAGCGGAGGTAGTTAAATTTTTTTATGAGATCGAAAGGGGAAGGCTAAATGGAGAGTCTTACAAAGACTCTTAGAATAGATGAACTGAAAGAAGAATGCAGGATAAAGGAGTAAGACTGCGGGTTTTGGGTTTCTTTATGATCATATTGACATGGACTATTAGAGGATTAGGGAGAGGGGAAAAAAAGAAAGCTCTAAGGAAGTTAATTAGAGTTGAGAAACCAAGCATGGTGTTTATCCAAGAAACAAATATTGATAAGATCATAAAGAATCTCTTTGACAAACTATGGAGCAGTGATGAGGTTGAAGGGAAGGTAGTTGAGGCTGAAGGCAAATCAGGTGGAATCATAAGTCTATGACAGAAAAGTTCTTTGAATTGGAAGAATGTAAAATAGAAAAAAATTTTCTAATGCTGATTGGGAGAGTTAATGGGATTGACTATAGGTGCGGGTTTATCAACACTTATGCTCCAAATGATGAAGGAAAAAAGAAGGAGTTGTGGGCTGAATTAAGTGAATTAATGGGCAGCATAGAGGCATGGTGGATAATAGGAGGTGATTTTAACACAGTGAAATTTGAGGAGGAAAGGATAGGGGTAGGAAATGTTGGCCGATCAGCAGCTCACTTCGACGAGTTTATCAACTGCATGGGGCTGGTCGACTTACCTCTAACTGGGGCAAAATATACATGGTGTAATAATTGACAGGAGGTAGCTTTTAGCAGGTTAGACCGATTCCTTGCTGATGTTAATTTTCTAGAGAGTTTTGATAATGTTATCCAAACGTGCCTTTCATGTTCAATTTCTGATCACTATCCAGTTAAAATTGGTGCAAAGGATTTAAATTGGGGTCCTAAACCATTTAAATGTTTTGATTTCTGGTTGGACGAAAAAAGTTTTCAGGAGCTAGTTAAAAATAACTGGGATCAACCTGAAAATGACGAGGGAAGAGGGTAAGAGTTTGGGATAAACTCAAAAACCTTAAGATGAAAATCAAGGAATGACAAAAACAGGAATTTGAGAACACTGCAGAGAAAATTGATAACCTAGAAAAGGAGTTAGGCAATCTGAAAGGTTATTTGAGTAGCCATAATGAGTAGAATTTTTGAGATAATCTGGTGGCAAAGAAAGCAGAGCTCTGAAACATGTACAGGATTCATGAAAGGGAATGGAAGCAAAAATTTACAGTAAAGTGGGTCAAAGAAGGTGACAGAAACACAAAATTTTTTCATGACATGACTTCAGCTAGAACGAAGAGCAATTATATTGACAAAGTCAAAGTTGATGGGGGTTTCATTGCAAATCCTAAAAGTGTTAAGAATACAATCGCTGCTCATTTCGAAGACTTGTACAAGTTCAGGGGGGTGCTAGAGGTAACTGAATTGAATTGTGGACTGAGGCAGATCAACCAAAAGGCAACTGATGAAATGATAAGACCAATGACTGAAGAGGAAGTATGGGAGGCTGTTAACAATTGTGATGGCAGCAAAGCCCCAAGCCTGGATGGGTATAATATAAATTTTTTTAAGAGACAATGGAGGATTATCAAAGGAAAGGTGATGGAGTTTATTAATTTGTTTTTCTCAATGGGTAAGCTTGAAAGCGGTGTCAACAACTATTTTATCACGCTTATCCCAAAGGTTAAGAACCCAGTGGAAATGAAAGATTACAGACCTATCAGCCTTGTTGGAAGCTTGTATAAAATTGTGGCAAAACTCATCGCTAATAGAATCAAGGCAGTGATTGGTGAAGTAGTTGTAAACAATCAGTTTGCTTTTGTAAAAGGAAGGCAGTTGGCGAACACTGTTCTTGTTGCCAATGAGCTAATTGACCTGATCAAGAAAGAAAGAACTAGTAGGCTAATTATGAAAGTTGACTTCAAGAAGGCTTACGATTGAGGTTCCTCGATTTCATTATGTCTAAAATGGGTTTCCATGAAAAATGGTGAGGATGGAATCACGAGTGTATCTCCATTGCTCGAATGTCAGTGCTTGTGAATGGATCACCTTCTAAAAATTTTCACATGCAACGAGGTCTACGTCAAGGATGCTCATTATCCTCTTTTTATTCAATATAGTGGCTGAAGGATTTAGTTGTCTGATGAAAATAGTTGAAAGAAAAGGTTTCTATAAAGGCATTCAAGTGGGTAGAAATGGACTCACGGTGTCGCACCTCCAATTCGCGAATGATACCATGATCTTCTTCTACCCCAACTTTGAGGAATTAAGAAATATCAAAAGGGTTCTTAGAATCTTTCAATCGATGTCTGGACTTAAGATAGACTTTACCAAAAGTAGCCTTATAGGGATTGATATGGATTCTGATGTCATTGAGGAGTGGGCAAATTCGATAGGATATAAAAAGGAATCACTGCCTAATTCTTATCTAGGACTTCCTCTTGGTGCAAACCAAAGATCCAAGCAAGTGTGGAGGCCGATCATCCAAAAAGTCCAAAATAAACTTGCTGGTTGGCAATCAATGTTGTTAAATATGGGAGGACGGATCACAATGATGAGGTCGGTACTTTCCAATCTTCCCATTTATCATATGTTTATCTTCCTCATGCCTATTGAAGTGTGCAATGAAATAGAAAAAATTCAACGTAGATTCTTATGGGGTGGTAGCGAAAACAAAAGGAAGATTCATTACATAGGGTGGGACAAGGTGTGTAAATCAAAAAATGAAGGCGGACTCGGCATGGTTGATCTCCAAACAAAAAATAGAGCTTTGTTAAGCAAATGGGTTTGGAGGTATGGAAAGGAAAAAGAAAGTTTATGAAGGAGAGTGGTGAGTGAAAAAAATGAGGAGAATACAAAGTGTCTACTGCCTTAAGTGTTAATCGAGAAAAGAGTTTCAACAGTTTGGAAAAACATCACAAAACCCATTTCCCCCAATAACTCTTTTTTTTATGCAAGTTCAAACTTACTTCGGGTTCGCTCTTGGCGATGGAGAGAACATCAGATTTTGGATCGATGAGTGGATCGAAAATGTTACCTTAAAATAGCAATTCCCAAGAATTTACACTTCGGTAGAAAACAAATGTGGCACTGTCAAAGAGTCTGGCGAGTGGGAAAATGGAGTTTGGGAGTGGAAAATAAAGCTGAGAAGGGATATTTTTGGATGAGAACAGGAGCAGTATAAATCCTTCATGGATACAATAGGGGACTTCTTTCTTTGCGAAAATATGAGGGACGAGTTGGTATGGAAGAAAACTGCGAATGGTGAATTTTCAGTCAAGACTTTCTGTCAAGAATATGGTCAGTCGATAGGGACATGCCAAAGGGAATGGAAATGGGTCTGGGGGGGTATTGCACTGCATAAAACGGAAGTGTTGATCTGGCTACTTATGCATGGGAAGGTTGCTATCAAAGGTGAACTAGTAAAGAGAGGGATTATAAACACTACTGAGGCCTTATGTTCGTTGTGTAAAGAGTCCATTGAAACTGTGGATCACTTGTTCGTGGGTTGCAAAAGTGTCACTAATATATGGTACGATTGGTGTAAAGAATGGGGTCTTACGTGGGTGATGCCGGCAAGATATAAGGAGCTGATGGTTATGTGGAATGCCACAAAGCTAGTGTCAGGGTCAGACAGGACTTGGAAAACAACAATGTTCGCTATAACATGGACTGTGTGGATTGGTAGGAATGAGGTGGTTTTTCACAATAAAGTTTGTGATAAAGAGCTAATATGGGAGCTTATAAAACTTAGAGTCGCTATGTGGGTTAACGTTAGATGGCAGGACACTCCAAGCTCTATACTCAACATGTACAGATTTCTTGCAGTGAGCTATAACCAGCCAAGTATGAGGGATCCAAGACCCCGAACAGTTTGGGAGAAGCCTGAGGTAGGTACCATTAAATTTAATATTGATGGAGCAACAAATGGCTGTTCAGGTGAAGTAAGATAGGTGGGTTACTTAGGAATGAAAAGGGGGAGGTCTTGATTAAATTTTCCAAAGCTATCGACAGGGGAGATTCAAGTCTTGCAGAATATTTGGGCATCAAGGAAGCTTTCATTTTATTCTCCAACTCTATTTGGGCTAATAACTACTCTCTTACTATTGAAAGTGATTCTCGAAATGCCATCAAGTGGATTAACGATCCCTCAAAAACTCCTTGGAGGCTGAAGAAATGGATGCTGCATATTGAAGTTATAAAGAAGGGAGTGACTAACTGGAAGATAAGGCACACACTAAGGGAAGGGAATTGGGAAGCTGACTAGTTGGCTAATGAGGGAGTGGGTAAAGAAGTTGACCTCATCGAATTCTTTTATCCGATATGAGGATGTCCGGGCCTCAAAGAGGTGTTTTTTATCCCCTCGTGTTTCTGGACATGTTGCTCTGCCTAGAGAGACTTTATGATAAGGTTTTATTCTGTCATGTTGCTTGCTGTTCGCTATGGTTTATTCAATTTGAAGGATATGATGGGAACTAATGATGAAGTTTACCTGTTAGGATAAATATGGATGAGGTTTTCAAAGAACGCACATTACTCATGTTAATGACTGATTTTTGTGGTTGGCTCATGTTTCTGGGCTGTTTTTGTTCTGGCTTGATGCTCTGCATTTTGATTGGGTTTCCCAAGTTGTGTTGTATCATTCTGATACTTTCAAGTGATGCAAAGTGATGTAAGGGATTGGTTTTTATTTTTGAACAAGAATATTGGGAGTGTATACCTTTACAGGTTAAAGACATACCAACCAACATTTTTATTATAGGACCTAGCTATCAGCCATTACTCTTGTAAAGGGGTTTTCTTTTGCCCAGATTATCAATGAATTCATCTTCTGACTTTCAAAAAAAAAAAAAAAACTCCATTGCATTATATATGTGTGTGTGTGTGTGTGTGAGAGAGAGAGAGAGAGAGAGAGAGAGAAAATGCTTATGAAAAAAAGAATTATCCAAAAAAATTTTAAATTTTATTTACATTTTCACCTATCCCGTTCAAGCTTTTTTTCTTTAAGAGAATTTCTCATATTAAAACCTCAAAAATATTGGTGGAATATATAAAATGTATAGGCTTCAAACATATTACTAAATAAGTTTCAATAAGTTACATAAGAGTAGAAATAAAAAAATATATGGCCTATTAGCTCAGTTGGTTAGAGCGTCGTGCTAATAACGCGAAGGTCGCAGGTTCGAAACCTGCATGGGCCAGTTTTTCCATTTTATCATACTAAAGGGTCTTTGTCTCAGCCTACTGGATTTGTTGACATCCTTCTTTTCTCTTCCCTTGTGCTTTCTAGACTAATCTTTCCAAACCAATAACAACCATCTTACATTATATATTTCATTTCCAAGGTTTACATAAAAAAATATTTGCATGACATCTGAAATTTATTGGATTGTTCTTACAATAAGCTACATTCTCCTTTTATTTGAAATGAAATAAGCTTTAATTTTTTTTTCAATGGGGTATTAAAAATGATCAAAATTAAGATCCTCGTATATCATCATTACCAAACATAACAACGCTTTTCTTCTACTTTGCTACTTCTTTTTTTTTTTTTTTTTGAGCTACACAACTTGCTTGTTAAAAGCCCATATGATAACTTTTAAAGAAATAATAAGAAATTATTAATAATATCCCATGATTAAAGTTGTTGATTAAGCCCAATTAAGATGGGCCATGCAAATCAAGCTCAATTAAGATGGGTCATGATCCGGAACACTAATTTTTTATTTAAAAGCTAAAACGTGGACCTCCATTAAATAGTTATGAAACTGACAGCTCTTTCAACGGTTAAATGGATACGGGGATTTCAAATTTTCAAATACATAATTAAATGCAAAATAATACATCTACTTCCCAACGGTCACCTGATTTCAGTTTCCTTCTTTCTTCAGAGACACAGCAAAAGAAAAACAGTTCGAACAAAAACGTTTTCGATCAAAACGTAAAAGAGAAAAAGAAAAGAAAAAGGTTACACAAATGAAAGGGTCTGAGAAAAAAGTCTCATTTTCCACTCCTCCCATCAAATCGTCTGCATCTCCCAAAGGTAAACTTTTCCCTTTCTTTCTACTTCTTTAACTGCTTCTTGTTTTTTTCTTTACCCTCAAGCTCAGGAAGTTGGAATCTTTGAATTAGTATTTGGTTTATTGTTTTAATTTTTATGTTGGGGTTTTTAATAGGTTCAGATGAGAATGATAGAAGCAATCAGGAATTGGGTTTGAATCTGCAAAACCCCAAGAAAGAAACTGTGAAGAATTTTATGTCACCTACTGTTTCTGCAGCTTCAAAGGCCACTTTTCCAAGAAGGAAAATCTTAGCTGAAAGAAATGAATCCCCAGGATCAAATTTCTCCAATACTCATCTTTCAAAAACCCCAAATCTTGATTCAAATGCCTCACCTAAGACCCTTCCAAAAGCGTCACAGAAGAATTCCCCAAATCTTGATCCTAAAGCTAATTCCAAGGAACCTTCCTCTCAGAAGACACCGTTATCATACAGTTCCAGGGATGAGACACCTTCACCAAGGCCTTATGATCCATTAACCAATTACCTTTCTCCAAGGCCTCAATTCCTAAGGTATAATCCTAATAGGCGAAATGAGATCTTTTTACGCCTGAGAATGGAGGACAAAAAAGATGATGAGTTGAGTGTCAGTAGCACTTCTTCTTTTGATTCCAAGAAAGCTTCCGGTGATAAAGTTGATGGTGGTTCTAGTGACGGGACTCTTTCGGAGCAAGAAGATGAAGAGTTCGATGTTGAAAGTGATGAAGAGTCAGAGGAAGAAGTAGGATGGAGTTTGAGAGGGGCGTTGAAATATATGCTTTTGTTGGTTGTATTACTGCTAACTACAACATATATTTCTTCCATGAATTCTCCAACCCCTTCACAAGCTTTTGAGGGCCTTACACTTGATTATAAGAAGATCCATAATCACTCGTACGGAATTGTTGAGAGTGTTGAGGTTGGACATAAGTTCTTGGATGGAAAACAAGAACAATTGGGTTTATTGGGCTTAAACCAAGCTATTGTAGATGAGGGGATTCAGAAAGAGATGGTCGAAAATGTTAACTTGGGAGAAATAGTTAGCTTGGAGCTGGAGGATGGAAATTATGTTGAATATGTAGAGATGGTTGAAGAAGTAAAGAAAGATGGGAAAAGTGAAGATGCGTGTGAAGAATTGGTTAAAGAAGCAGATGTTTCTGACCAGTTTGTTCAGGAAGAATTGATTAAAGATGTAAAGAAGGTTGAATATTTGAAGAAAAATGGAGAACGTGAAGATAAAATTGAAGATGAATTGGTGGAAACAAAAGAAGTTTCTGACCAGGTTGTTGAGAATATTGACTTGCAGGAGACAGAAGAAACTGGGCAACAGATTGAAGATGTAGAGAAGGTCGAAAGTGTAAAAGAAAATGGAGAAAGTGAAGATCTGATTGAAGAGGAATTGGTTAAAACAGGAGAAGTTTCTGATAAGATGGTTTGGGATATTGAACTGCTGGGACAAGAAACTGCTGGGGAGATTGAATCCATACAAATTGATCAGGCAGGTCTCTTGTCTGAAAGGACTGATCACCAGGAAGCTGCATCTCATACAACAGACTCTTCAGAGAAAGAAAGGGTAGCTGCAAAGGAGGTAAGTGAAGAAATTCGCAATGAAGCCAGAGATGACGATATGGTTCAAGCCAATATTGTACAAAGCGAAGTTACTATGCTAGAGAGGTCGGGAATATCTAGTGCATTTTGGAATCTCAATTTTGAAGAAGTCAACCCACTGAAGGGGCTCAACCAGCAGATTGGAACTGAAGTACTTCTCAAGGTTATTTTTGGGGTTTTAACATGTGCTGCTATCGTTGCATCTATGGTATTGGGATCTAATATTAGGAGAAAGGGAATTGCGTCAAAGCACTCTTCTCCAGTGGATAAGCATTCTCCTAAACCTGTTGTGAAGGAGGAACCAAGTTCGGTGCTTTCTGCTGAGAGAGCGGAGCATAAAAAGCATTTCGACTCTTTTATGAACACCGTGCCTTTGATTAACTCCGCGGACAAAGATATTAAAGAATCTTACCAAAGCCGAGCACCTTCAGTTGAGTTGCTCGGTGAATTTGACGTGGGAGCAATTAGCAGCTCTCTTAAGAGTCGTGCTATAAAAAGCAGAATGAGAGATGAAGTGAGCAGCAATTCTGATTTTCTGGAAAAGGGTTTTGGGAGCAAGGCTTATTCAGCTCCGGTTCAGGATCAACAAGATTTCTCAGAGTTCTCTACCGTGAATTCCAATTCATCTGAAAGATTGGCTGTCAAGAAGAAAATTTTGAGGAAAGAGTTCGCAAACAATGACATGGTAAGCTTTTTCCTCTATTTTCATTAATCTATGTTTAGCATTCTTATCTCTGAGACTGTTTTCCTTATTATGGATGATCATAGTTTGAAACCAGTATCACCTTTTGTCTAATTCGTAGATTAGACTCGGTTTCAGATTTATTTTAGTTAAGCTGTGACAAATAATTCCATTTTCACAAAGTGCATGATTATCTTGTCACTGCCAGACACTCATTTAGCCATTTAGGACCACAGTTGCTGATTGCTTATACTATATTGTATTGTCTTTTAGAAGCAATTATATGTCCATAACATGCATTTAGGGACTATTTTATGAAAACACCTTCGTTTAAGCTTTTTGGAACTTTGTTATGTTTGTGTTGCAACAGGCAGGACTGGATGGAGAAGGGAGGAACGTGGTCACAACTCCACTGAGGCGATCAGCCAGAGTCCGCAATCGTGCAGTTGCATCTCCATGATATTTTTAATCTTGATATCACAAACAGCATCTCTGTTGTTTCATGTTGCAGGCTCTTTCCAAAGAAACTATTGTAGAATTTGGATGTGATCTCTAGTGCCGTCTCACTGTAGATCCGTTGTATTCTAATCTGTAGGAACTGATCATTGTAATACTAATTATTGGTCGCTTAATTTTTGGTTTTAACAATCGCTTTGCCATCGTTATCATCTTTATGTTTCTTATCCTTCTTAATTTCATCAACATATATTATGGTTTTACATATTGTACTCTTGTGATAATTTATCTTTGGGCATCAATGCAGCAGTAGTGTTAAAGATAGTTGTAGTTCTGACTTCGAAGTGGATTCCATTTGAAGAAGATAATGTTGAAAAGGAGTGGTGTAGTGGTGGTATGCTGTATTGATAATGCTATAAATAAAGATTTTTCTTCTTTTGATATTGCAAAAGGAGATTCTAATCTTATTTTTTTTTCAAGATTGAGTATGGGACTTTAATATGCTTCAAAAAGGACAAGATCATCGGGGGACTATGTAAGAATATTCGTTCGGCTATGATTTGAAGGGAAAAAAAGACATTTCAGGTGTTCATGACACTGAAGAAGTAATGAATCTAACCTACAATTTGGTTTCTATATATGCTCATTAAGTATATATATTTTGCAGTATTATTGCAGGATACAATGACGAGAGTTGAACGGTAGCTTGCAATTTCAATCCACAATTAGAAATAACTACTTTTGTTTGCTAGTAAATATTTAAGTGGAGCGGAGACCTTCTTTTGGAGCTTAGGTGGCCACAGTTGGGTTATTGCCTAGGCCGCATAACGAAGACAACTGACACTCAGCAAAAGGACAAGTCCTAGTCTCCTAGATAGCATGATGGCAACAAGGAGCCAGTCAGAATACTACCCAAAACATGGTTTCCAGGCAGACGGTATCTGGTACTGATTTAGGCAGCTAAACTTCTGTAGACCCTGGGTTTATCTTCCAACTAATAATTGGAGGTAATTTTATGCAGAAATGCAACGAGCACGTGCACGAGGACTTCAAGCTCGTATAAGTTGGTGAATTTTGCTTGATGACATATATAAATGCCTGGCCTCCCACTTTCCAGCATTGCGAATTTCATGTCCAGAGTAGAAGAAAAAAACAAAAGGAAAATTAAAATTTGAGGGGTGACCACTGTCACCCCGCCACCACATTTGGTCCCCATTGAAACCAGCATCAAGACACCACATCACAATTACAGCTAAGGATCAAAAAGAAATCTGGTAAATAAACCACCAAATTTCATACAAGAAAAGAAGTCTGGAATCAAACTGTAAATTGAGGGGCAGAAATTAATGTCTACCATATAGGCTTTGATTATTTTTTAAATTTCTTATTTTGACATATTCCATAACTGAAGCCCAAGCTAATGAAGCATTGAGCCAATAGATTGATCAACTATGGATAGGGTTTACAGATGAGTACAAGAATATTATGCTCTTGGTTCAGCCCAAAAGATTAAGCTACAATAATTAATTAACCTACTATACCCTTATCTGCACTATATATAGTGCTGTAAACTACTTTAATTAGCATCCTGCAGGATTAAATACTAGATATGATTACTTGCTTAAATAAAAGGAGTGGAGGAGGCTGATTAATTTTGAAAAGGAGACGAGATATATCAAACATATATATATATATATATATGTATAATTAATTAATTAATTAAGTGATTAACCATAAGTATATAAAACCTTCATGTTCATGGATTAGTAATGCATCAAAATGATAATTTATATTAGAACCCACAAATTAATTAAAATTTGGCCTTTTAACTTTCCATTAAAAAAAATAGTAAAATAAAGTTTTGACCACAGATTTGATAATGAGTAAACCATGTGCGCAAATTCTTTATAATATCTACAAGGAGGGGAGAAAAAAATTCCGTGTTGCAATGAATCATGCAACTTGATAAAGGCCTATGCAGATGAAAAGTTCTTTTGTACAGGAATTGGAGGAGGCCTGCCGCTTAAAAAACTGCTTCTTCTTCCTGGAAAAGATAAGGACAGGGAATTTCTCGAGACTTTCTTTGATATGGTGGCCCTGGGAAGAGGGTAAAATTTATGCGTATCCAAGCCACCCCCATAGCTTTTACATGCCTTCATTTTCTTTCTGTAAGGAGTTTCTTTCTTTGCAAGGTCTTCTAGGCTCTTTACGATTGAGAGGGATGTAAATGACTGGGACTTGCCTTGAAAGTACCTGGAAAGTCCTCTCCTGCAGCACACAAACATGGAAACATTTTAGCATGAATTGATCTACTTTTTCAGACTTATATATCTTTGATTCATTGTGACAAATGAAGAAATATATATACATATATCAAAGAGAAGGCAGGCTGCGGGAAAAGCTTTCTAAACAGTTGCAAGGAGCGTAACTTGATGTTTGCAACTTGTCATAACTAATTCAGCCTAAATATCTTAAAAAAGGAAACAAAAAAAAAAAAAAAAAAAGGAAAGAAGGTCAGATCTATCTTCACAACATGACTGTTAACTTTATGAGTACTTAAACTAATCCTTCATGTTAGTGCAAACTTACTTGATGGGAAGTTGGGCCATGAGCTCTGACAGTTCATATAAAGGTCCATTACAAATGTTGGAGGAATTTGAAGTTGATGAAGATGCATCATCTACCAAGTCTGACGAAGAAGAAGTTGATCCCTGAGAAGTTCTTGAATATTCTCCCAGGGATGATTCAGAAGTTGTAGTAACAACATCATCATCATCATTATCTTCCACGTTCATCAAGCAGTGATCTCCACGTTTCTCGTCCTGCTTATCCTTCTTCTCAACAAAACCTGGAGCTTGAAACATTCCTTCCAGATCAGCATGAGCCATTTTTGATATCATCAAAATTCTTGGGAGAAGTGCAGAAACAAAAGAAGAAGGCAAAACAACAAGTTTCCCAACTAACTGTAAATGAAAGTTTCAGAAACTAAGCACAACCATGAGTGCTTGAAACCTGAAGAAGATTTAGATTTATATATACCAAGAAATAAACCTTCACATGCTGATATGCATTAAAGGATACATGGATTAGGTTGGTTACTTTTTCGGGATAATGTCTCCATGACAGCAAATGCACACAATTTCCGTCATTTTTAAGGAAATAAAACCGTGCATGGAACATAGGATCTGTATCATAAATTGACACGTGTATCCAAGCCTACAGTTGGATCCACTATTAATATTCTCATCCATGAAGATGAAGATACACATGTTGTTTCTTGGCGTAGGGTGGATGAAAATTGCATCCACTTGCTAGTTGGCTTAGATAGGTCCTTGTCATTAGTAATGCTGCCATTATGTTTTTTTTTTTTTTTTTATTACCTTATCCATAGATTCGACATTATCTTCTCCTCCGGTTTAAATGCCTTGACCTAGAATTTGTACTAGAATAAGAGGATAAGCTTGTTGGCTTTCAATGCCCAATCCTCAGTGACTCACCGTCTGAAGACCACAGACCATTTTTTTTCTTTAGCATTATTGCAATTTCTATTGTCAATTATATTGTTGTTCTTCTAGATTAATTAGCTGGCCCTATAATAGGCATTATCTTTGTGGGTCGAGATTTATATATTCTAAATTAACATAAAATTATACATGGGATCACCTACTTTGTCATTAAAAAAA
The DNA here is from genome assembly GCA_036013995.1 of Theobroma grandiflorum. Taxonomy (NCBI): domain Eukaryota; kingdom Viridiplantae; phylum Streptophyta; class Magnoliopsida; order Malvales; family Malvaceae; genus Theobroma; species Theobroma grandiflorum. Next base: position 9,311,057 of record CP142134.1, on the reverse strand, counting down.
ATTAAATAATTAAAGTAATACAATGATATTTTTATTTTATTTTTTCAAAAATTTATTTTAAACTCTTACACATTAATTATCTGGTTATCAAATTTTACCTTATCTAATTATATCATTTTTTTTCTAAATTGATGCTAAATATATAGTACTTAATTTAAGTATTCACATGCTTGATGACGTATTGTTCTATTGTAAATTACTTTAGATACTATCCCTTATCCATTATATTAACATAAATCTCACAGGATTTATGTCTTTTTAATTACAGGATGAAATAAATTTTGGCATAACAGAAATAATACTAAATAATATATATAAACCAATTGGTTGGAGTATTTAGCAAACACTTAAATTCCTTCCATTGATAGTTTTTCTTCTTTTTAATGTTTCTATGGCTTTTGTCATATGTTATGTTTTAAGAGGGGTTACTATTACAAAAAGTAGATAGAAACCCATACCTATAGACACCAGCCGAGTCAAGATTTTAAATTTGAAAGGGTGAAAATAAAAAATTTAATATTTAAAGGGATGAATTATAAAATTTTTTAAAAATAAAAATAAAAATTTTAAATTTTAAATTTTAAATGGAAATAAAGAAAATATAATTTTTTGTAAATTTGGGAGGCGAGGGCCCCCGCCTCTGCCTATAGACACCAATATATTTAATTAATTAAAAAATATAATATTAATTGAGAATAATAGGCATAATACAGTACCAGCGACAGATGTCAATCTGAAAAGGAAAGAATTGGATGCACATTAAGTATTTATCAATTTTCCAAGTCCCCTAACAGGGAACACATGGAGTCATTGGTCAAAACTGAATCGTTTAAGCAAATTATGAACCACATGATGCACGAAGATCCTAGCAACCCTTTCTTCTGGAGAGAATTAATTGTGTTAATCATCAACAATTTTTCATTTTTAGTATGGCATGTTTCGTGCATGGTTGTAACTAGTTTCTTATAATTTTTTTTAAATTTATTTTATCTTTCAGTGTCATATATATGGTGTAGCATTCTTATCTAAGGTTGACTCAAATAAATTAATTTCAAACTCCATGGTCTTTGGCAGGACAAACAACACTAGTATTTACCACACATTCTTAATTTTGGCTATTAACTTGTGAGATCATATTCGACATTACGTATATGATTTTAAATCAAACTATATATGCTTTTAGCTAGAGATTTAAAATATATCTCAAACCCCCCCACCCCCCATTTTTTATTTCTTGATAAATTTTGAAAGGTAATTGGGAAGGTTTTATTGGAAAATGCATGGTAATAGAGAAAAAACACAACAAAGTAAAGCTGTTAAAGCTGCATGCATGGTCAATCTATTTAGTTGGGGAAACTAGTCTTATTATCAATTCTCGAGGACCGACAAAATAAGATAAATTGAAAGGGTAAGAATACATTTCTTCTTCAGTAAGTTGAAGTTGAAAACTTAAAAGAGAAGGGGTAGGAGCTAAGATAGGCAGGGAGACAGCTACGAGGGAGGTGATGAGGAGCCATCCATAAGCACAAGGCGATGAATTATATATGATAATACCGAAAAAGAAAAGAAAAATCGTGTGGTGGAACCTGGGGCGCGCATGTTGTTGAATGTTGATGTGCACCACCAAAGCTTTCAATTTTCTTCTTCTTATCCATTCCCACGTAATTAGAGACAGGTTGAATTTTGCGGAAAGAAACACGTAATTATGAAATGGCACCAAAGTCCAACAAGGTAAGGCGTTGTTGTTGGACATCGTTTGTTGGGTCCAAATCCAAAGCTGGATGACTCCGTGACATTTCCACTTTTATTCAGACTTGCACTGAATTATTATCCATACTAATTGAATTTTTCAGAGTTATACAACGCAGACAAATGGATAATATCTGTCAAATACCACATCTACATGCAAAACCAAATGCTAAAACCCTACACTAAGAATCATGCATTTCTTTCCCTAGCACTTAGTGGTTGTTATTTAATTAGGCTTTGCTTGATTTTTTTTCTTTTCTTTTTTTTTTTGAAAATGAAAAAAACTTAAAAAGCGAAAAACAATAAATGTATTTAAGAAACAATATATAAAATTTTCATTATTTACTTTTTAAATTTTATTTTAATTTTTGATATATATATTTTTTACATTAAAATGAAATTTGCCACTATATAACTCAATATTGAATTTTGTTCTTAAATTTTTCATTATAATTTCTTTTTTTTTCTTTGACTTTTAGATAAAAAGCAACAGAATTAAAATATTTCGCGAAACAATATTCAACAAAAATTGAAATATTATAATTCCATGATACAATGACAAATTTGACCTAGTTCTCTTTTGTTAGAAAGAACAACTTTTCGGTTTTTGTTCCAAGGTTTGAAGCATTTATGGACTGAATCTAATTTGGACATGGGATGAGTCATCCATAAGCACAAACTTTAAATATTTTAAAATAATTTTAATTAATTAACAAATTTCCTACTACTACTATTATTTATTAATTTAATAGAATAAAGCAATTCATTGTTGAACTACACGGGCTTCGGCTAATAACTCCATAGAAAAGCCGAATTAAAAGTGCGTTGTATTTGCATTGCAATCCGTTGGACAAGTTAATTCCAGATATTAATGATTTATTATGATTTTCAAATATCTCTGAATTTTTAAAATGGGAACATTAAGAAAAGAGTGAAGAAGGCTACTGCGAAAACGCAGAAAGAAGAGAGAGCAGGGAATAAAGAGAAAACAGATGTACTGAAATGTGGGGAAGATGATTGTTGAAAGATTCAACGGTGGATTGAAGCACAACTGCCCATCTTCCCCTTTTAATATCAGTTTTGCAGGGAACTCTTTCGAACAGAGTGCACTCGTCTTTGCACTACGTCGATACACACTATCCCTGCCCACTCCACTACCATACTCAAGGAAAAGAACCAAAAAAAGAAACAGAGATGAACATAAACATGACAGACGCTTCGCGGCTGCTCGCAAAGGTTGCCCGTTTATTTATAGGAGGCCAATTAGGGTTTCAGTTGTAAAACCCTGATCTGTAATTACTATGATGCCCCTTTTAAACTAATAGATATTCAATCCAAATTTCTGGTCGTGGCCGTGGGTCGGGTCGGTCTATAATGGGATTGACTCTTATCATTCATAAATTTATATATATATATATATATATATTTTTATAATTGGAAAAAGAGAGATTTGAATCTTGCACTTTAAGTAGGAGAATAATATATCAACCAATGAATCAAAATATTCGAGTGTTCATAAATTAAATAAATTTATATTTGTACAATAATAAATTCAAAACAAAAAAATATTTAAATCAAATATATTTGCACTCGAATATTTAATTTATTAATAGGTATATAATTTTTTTTAAAAAGTAAAATTCAAATCTTTTTTATAATAACAACTCAAAAGAAATTAAAAAATTTTTCTCTTAAAAACATTTATAGGATTTAAAAGTTGGAATCTCATATTTTGATTCTTGTGAAAAAATACTATGAAACTAAAATCTTGAATATACCAATTTTATGTAAATGATCAATTCAAAAAAAAAATGTAACTCTACATAAAACTTGAAAATACTCCTAATGTATTGCAAAAAAAAAAAAAAACCCTTATACTACAGTTTAAAATAAACTTCTTAAGTTGAGCATAAAAACGTTTATAACGAATCTTAGTTTTTAAAAACAACACATTTATTTATTTTTAAAATAATTAAAATTTTATTTTTATTCTTTAAAGATTATTTAAAATTAAAAAAATCAAATAAAAATTTATAATATATTAATATAAATAACTTAATTGGACCAAACTTGTCTTGAGTGGATAATCCATCCGACCATGAACACCTCTAGTTGAGCACTCTTCATTCAGTCATTTGATACTTGGATTTCTACAATGAAAAGCAAATTTGAGTGAGATAGTCTTTTATTTATTTTGCTACAGACAATCCAGAGATTGTACAAGTGACACGACATGCATAATTATTGAAGAATCGCCATTGGTAGCTGGCGACATCATGAGAGGAACTCTAGTTTTACCCGTAACAGTCCTGAAATCCTCCATCATCAAAACGTGAAACATGAAAACTTTTACAACTCAAAACAATAGATTCCACCATATCATTGTGTAATAGAAATGCTTCAAAATAAGCAACTCCACTGGAGTCAAAAACAGCAGGGAGAATGAATACACATAAATTACGGGAACAAAGGGAATGAAATGAAAAAAACCTATCAACCCAAAAAATTCATTGTCTTCAAAAGATTATTATCATCACCAACTCCAAAAACTTCAATGCCACTTCATGGCCATGGAAGAAAGATGCAAGCCCAAAACCAAATGTAAAATAGGAAATTAACAAGCTGGGGTGAGGCCTACAGACCCTGATCAACAAGATAATCCCCCAACCTCTCAACAACCATGTTACACTGTCCTGGGGTCACTGGTTCATCATACAAGCCAAAAATCAAAGCTTGGCCTGTTTTCTTCACAGTTATCCCACCAGCGCCCTGCAAAATCAGTGACAACAATTAGGAACAGGAATTTCTTTAGCTCTCACCAGAATCGGATAAACTATAACTTGAAAAAGTTCAATGCCATTAGCAGGCATTAATGGCAACTTAGAGATAACTTCTCATCAACGCGTCCCTGTCATTTTGCTTGTACTCAGCAATTCTAATAAATGAAGGCATTTAAAAAAGCAGTAACAGCTAGTTGAACATTTCTGTGCACTCAAAGGAGAAAATGATGGATGTCCTGAAGCATGATGAAACCTGATTAGATAGGACACTTTGGATTAGACTTAATAAAACACAATCATGGCATAGTTAGCTATCTGTTATGTACTCATAAAGGATAATGATAAATGCCCGCATGATCAACTATTGATAAGTGAAAATGCTTTAGGAATAAAACTTTCTATAAAGTAAGGCTAAAGGCAGTCGGTCATCCATGTGTTTGGGCTGTTTAGTGAGCTTGAGACTAATATTGAAAGGGACTACCAAATCAAAGCTGGAGAATATGGTTGAATGCTGGACAAGGCCCCACAGATAAGACCCGTGAAGCTCTATCATTATTACATGCCATATTCTAAGGTCCATAGCAACGCGTTTATTGATTATTAAAAAGGAGGAAAGGGAGAAAGATCTCATATTGTGTGTATCAAGCAAGCCACTAAAATAGTTTCAAATATTTTCCTGTATCCCAAAGAAAGGTAAGTATATACTCTTTAAAGAGGCATGCTCACTCTATTCTCCGAATTGCAGGTAAACTTACAACATATTATAAATCACCAGAACCATATAAGCTTAATGCACATTAAATCCAGATCAATTCAATAGAACAACCGGTGATAACCAAGGTTAAAAAAAGGGCAATAATTCACCTTCTTCCCACGAATCACGGCTCCAGGCTCTCCCTGGATTACCATATACTTAGTGCCACCGAGGTGCAGCCCACTTGGTGCAAGAGACCCAGGTTCATCAAAATCTTTCATAATGGCAGTAATCTCTTCAGGCTTAAACTGCAAATAAACCCCCCCAAAAAAGGGCAATATCCCAAATTAATTAAAAAGGTTATGATCCCATGAGAATACTTTTAAATAATCTAGGTTGATATTAATTTTGCAAAGTAGTCATTCAATATACTAAAAACTCGTGATTATGATAATGCCAAGTCAAGATTCTGTGCTAACTTCCACAAACTTAAGTCCGAACGAAAGAAATGAAGCAAAAAGTTTTCATCACTTTCTTAGATTATAAACATTCTTTATGAATGAAATCAAACAAAAATGCAAACCATTGAATAATCAAATCCATCATAATATATATAATTCATGAGCAATATAGATCGAACTTTTTCATTTATAACTTTCATTGTATAATCACATGATCTAATCAACCAAATAAGATGAATCATGTGTGTATTAAAATAGATTAATCAACAACAAACAACCAGATCCACGTGATTAATTAACTAAATCATTGATCCAAAACAAACAGATCCAAACAAAGGTAAAACATTCTTAAAAAAGGAAAGGCAGTAATACCTGAGGGAAAGAGGTGCTCTGGGCCCAAACACTGCCATCGTGGCCGATGATAGCAGCGGCGGACAAATGATGACCGCTGTCGATTTCGCACATCAGGTGATCATCAACGTAAGTTTGCCACGACATTTTTCTCTGATCAATCAATCACCGTTGATTTTAGTTGCTCGTTTATTTTCTTCAACGTTGATTCTGTTTTTCTGGGTTTCTTCAAAATGAAGGACGAAAATTTTTTTTTGCTGGTTCGAGAAAAAATGTTTGAAACGAAGAGGAGTATAAATAGGGGGAAGTATTGGTTTCATAGGAACGTGGAAAGGTGGAACCCATAATGATGAGGGCCCTGTGGACCGTAGGATTTCATTAACGTGATTGAATAAGTGCTGTTCACGTTCGCTTTTCATTCAAGGGAAAAGGAAATAAAGAGGGAAGACAGAGCGAACACGATGACGTGGTTACAACGGATTTTTGCCACGTCATTTTGTGGGATTATGATTTGAGATTTGTTCAAAGAGTGAAGTGAAAGGAAATAGGCCCAATGTAGTTGGTAGTAATGGGCCATAACTATCAAAGGCTTTTGTCATTGATTAACCCATTCGGATTGGGGCTTTTCCTTATTAATAATGATCCATAAATAGTAATTTGTGAGATTTGAGTATTTATTTTTTATACATTAAATATTTTTAATTTAAATTTCGTTGGATTGATATTTTTATTTTCTATTAATTTTTGGTTTTTTATTTTTATCGTAAAAAATTTTTTAAATAATTTTTATAATTGTTGTGTGTTATTTTTTTTAATATGTCAATCAATAGGTTTATGAATAAATTTTTTTTTGGGCAAGAATTATTAACAGTTTACAAATTAAAAGATTACATAGTACTGAAAAAAATCCATTTAAAAACTGAAATAAATAGTTGTAACTGATAATGTGCAGATTTTAACAATTAATCATAAGATTTAAAGATTAAACTTAGTTGCTTTTCAAAAAAAAAAGATTAAAACTTAGTCCAGCCTTCCCCTTGCATTTATTTGAGGAAAAGAAACTAGTATGAATATAAAAAGGAAAAGGACGTGGTCAGGCTCCGCATTTGGGCTGGGGAAAAGACTTGGCATGTTGGTGAACATCATCGAGGGAAAAGAGGCGGAGTAAATCCATATTGTTAAAGGGCTTAAACAGCAATGGATGAGCCTCATCCACAAGCTCCTCCGGCGTTCGTATAGTCTCCCCGCTAAATGAAAACAACGCAAGGCAATATCTTTCCTTTTTAGCTTTCATGATCACACGATGGGTTGGAGACTGTATTCTTCCATTGCTCCATGCCTAACAACAACATCAGGGTAAGTCTAAAAGGTAAATATAGCAGCCTAATTGTGCGCAAAAATAAAAAAATCTTCATAGAAATGCATTAGTAGTAACTAACCAAGAATGCATCGCCAGCCATGACCACGAACATTGAACCGGAGGGCTCAACGCCGATCCAGTTGCCAGCCTTTGTTTTTATCTGTAGACCTGCAATGTGATTGTCATGAAGTATGGTCATGAAGCTCTTGTCAGTGTGAGGACATCCATCAAAGTCGTTTTCATCCTCCCTGGGTGCCCTATATTTGATGAGTCGAAGAAGATAATTAATAGATTGGATGTGGGAATCGTAGTACTTCCTTACACCGTAGCTTTCAAACACCATGGTTTTCACCATTCGGTCCAATTCTGACACCAGTTTCGCGTATGCATATATGCTTTCACTAACAATGTAAAAGAGAAATATTAGTAAATGTTACTTAATACGCATAGTATATGGGGCGTGGACAAGATGGAGATCATATGTACCAGAAAATTTGGTTCCCATTAGGCCACATGAGGTTTGTGAAACTTTGAGTTCCTTCAAGAATCGTCGGGTTATCAATGCCCATGCTTTCACTAAGAGGAATCGATGGATGTTTGAAGTAACCAAAGTAAGGTTTGTCAGAAGTGTTTAGAACCTTCTTTTCTGTTGGAAGGTGGAACAATTCTCGTACAGAGTCGAAGACTTCATCCTGAAGCTGTAAAGAAACTTTGTCATATGTTGCTAAGAAGCATCCATATTCTTCAAACGCTCGCTGGACCTCTTTGCATTTGGAGATCCAAGAGTCAGTACCAGGCTCGGACTCGTCATCAAAAAGATCAATGACGGGTAGCTTGATGGCTGACTGAGTTGCCATGATCATACAGTTTTTTGAGCTTTTTCTGCTGAGAATAGCTGTTAGGCTTGGAGTATTGGCTCTCGTCGTAGTTACAGTTGCATGCCCCAAGACACGATTTCCAGCTGAACAAATCTTTGCTTAAATAGACACCTAGCTAGGGGCCAAGTATTGCAGTTTGTTAATATATATTAAATAATTATTGGTTAGACTTAGATTAGATATACTTTGTTCATGTCCTCTGCCGCCCCTTGTATATATTTTGGCTGTTTTTCCCGCGGATCGCTCAACGAATCTAAAATTAAGCAATACGTAAGATTAAAGAAATGTAGCTGACTTTCCACTGATTAAACAAGATTTCATCAACGCGCACTTAACCAACTTTTATAGGATAAATCGAATATAAATTTATATTTTATTAATAATGAACCTGAATCCAGGAAAAAGTTTCGCACAAATACAACTCAAATTAACCAAATCCATCTAAATTTCCATTTTAACCCATATCTATCTCTGTTATCATCCAAGTTTTTGCTACACATAATTTCTTACATATGCTTCAAGTCTACATTAATGGTAGAGAAAAAGGTAAGATGAGAATATTTATAGAAGGAAATGTATATATAAGGTAAGAATATTTAAGATAAAAATTTTTATGTATCTAATGAAAAGATATTTTCTGAATTGGCAATTTAACCAAGTACTGTCCATAGACACTAAGTATACCTTTTATTTTTTAAACAACGTGCCTATTTTAGGCTATATATGTCATTCAAGTTGCTACTATATCAACTGAAAAATGTCTGGATTCCATAGTTGAATTGGAAAAATTGTATAGGATATATACTTTAATTTCCCCTGCTATAAGTTCTCACGTTGGTATCTTTAACCCACACTGCTGACGTCCATCATAGACTATCACCTTAATTTGAGCAATTCTATTTATATATCGCACTATATATGGAGACCAGTGTGAAATAATAATTACCTCATTGGATAAACAACATACCATTATATATTTACTCTACTTCATAAGGTACGAAAAAGAGAAAACTTGTATGAAATTAATGTTTTGATCGAGATAATATTGTTTAACAATAGGAATTCTTTGGTGCAATCAAGAAAATCTTAACTTAGATGAAATTTTTGATTTTTAAATTTCAGCTTCCTCAAATATCTAAACATACATATACACATAGAAGCTGTAAAATGCTTTTGCTAACAAACTGGCAAGGAAAAAGGATAAAAAAAATCGTTAAAGAAAAATAAGGAAAAGAGAATATTGATGCATTTCTTACGATCAGACTTTGGTATAACAAAATAACACCATATTAAAATTTAATAATGACAATATTATATATATATATATATATCCAATTAATTAAAAATAAAAAAATATTAATAATTAGATTGTCCGAAAATTTTAAGATAACAACCGATGGATATGTCATTTAATCTAGACTTGATTCCAAGTGGTTGCGTTGCAACTACCAGCTAGCAGGCACCGTCCCATAAAATAAATAATTAAACTCGTTTTGTTCCAAAAAAAAAAATTACCCTCGGTTTTTTTTTTTTTTTTTTGTAAAAGAAGAAACAAGATATAGATAATCAAAACCAGGCTTCGCAAGTTGTGGAATGAGGAACAAGTCAACCTTAAAATTCGACCGCGCAGCCGCCCTTTAATTATCCGCTGAACCCACACCGCCTTAAGAACAATTTTCTATTGAAAAAATAATTAAAAAGAAAGAGAGGAGGGGGCAAGTTTGTTAGCTATATTTAAGTTACAATTGAGGCTGAAAATTTAAAATTTTGAGGTCAATTTAAAGCCTGAATATCATTTCAAAAATGAATTCCAAAGTAAGAAATAAAAAAAAATATGATCCCTCCGTTCTTTAAAAATTATTTTTTATGCGATTAATTAAATAAAATCTTCATTGTCTTTCAGCAAAATGGTAAATTTTTATTTTATTATTCGATTAAATAAACACACAATTTATATTCAACTTATTAATTTTTTCAAAGTTACAACTTGAGGGTAGAATTTATATTTTTTAATAAAAAAATTGTTAAAATTTTTATATCCTTTTATATTACATACTAACTATATTAATAAATGTGAGTGGGATAAAGACGACATAGCAAGTTTGGGGCATCTAGTAGGAAAACTTTTCTTTATATACAATTGACCTCTTGTACTCGAACATTTGACTCACTGGTTGACACATGATTTTTCTATTTAAAGAATAAAGTTCGAATCCTCTCTTTTCCAATTTAAAAAAAAAAACTCCTTCATATATAGAGCAATTCTGAAAGCATCTTGTAAGGATTGCACACTTAACTGATCCATTTAAAAGGATTATTAATTATTGTATTTGATTTTGATTTTTGTTCTGAATGGAAAAACTTGCTGAATTACTTAATCAAAGAATCTTATGTAAAATTTACCCTAAAAATAATGTGACAATTAATAAAAAAGTCCAAGAAGTTTCTGTAAATCTTTTCGTTTTCAATTTGATGCATAATAGAAGGCAGGACCCAGCCAGGAGGGCGATGACTGCTTAGGCTTTGCCATGACATCGAACTCAGGATGGTTTCTGAATTTGATTCAAGCGTGGAGTGGGAATGAAAACTGGTACGGAGCTTCATTTTATGGGCTATAACTATCAAACGCCCTTTGTGATTGATAAAACAAGTTTAGAGATTGGGGCATTTCACCATATTTATTAAGTCAATGATTCTTTTCACCATAACTTGTAATACAGAGATTTGAGATAGGTGCTTTAATCCTTGTTTTTAATAATACTTTTTCTCTGAAAATTTTATTCTCTGCAAACCACTATAGGTTAATGTTTGGACATTTTAGGAGAGAAACTTTACATTATTCATAATATACGTTGAACTACAAATTTCATGCTCATGAGCAAAGTCCATACTAGAAAAGGAAACGGATACAATATTTACCAAGTGATCGGCTATAAAAATGACATATAAGTACTAGTGTAGTTCAGCTCAAACATCTTCCAACCTTCTCTTTTTAGTAATGGAAAAGAAAGTTGAAATGTAAGATTTATTTATGTCATTTAATATATATTAAACAGTATTGAGTACTTAATTATGCACCACACATGGCCTCGTCGTTAAACTTTTGAGAATATTTCCGAACATCATCAAGGGAATAGAGCCGGAGTAAGTCAATATTTTCAAAGGGCTTAAAGAGCAAAGGATGAGCCTCATCGATCAGCTCCTCTGGCGTTCGTATAGTCTCACCGCTGAACGAAAAAAACCCAAGGGAATATCTTTCCTTCTTGCCATTCGTAACCACCCGATGAAGTGCGGAGTGTACTCTTCCATTACTCCATGCCTACCACATATCCAAAACAGATCAAAACGAATGTCAGACCAAGCATTGCATATCAAAGAGGAATTCTTTTCATATTCCGCTAGCCTAGTTGTGCATAAAAAATCACCTGTTTTGCATGCTCCACGAGGCATAAAATTAGAAAAGTAATTGAGGATTTGATATGGTAATGCAGGTGCAGGACACATGGGCGGAAAATTAATTTTTAAGGGTATTAGCTAGCTAGGGAGATGCCAAATTCTAATTCCCAACTAAAGTCAATTCTCTCCATGTGTTTAATTTCTTTCTTATATAATTATCAAGATGTGAGAAATGCTTGAGCTCAAACGACCAATTGAAGGGAATTCAACCTAAACAAACAGTTATTTAAGTTGCTGCTAGAACTAAAGTTGCGTAGGTGAAATGCGAATTGTTTTAAGTGCATAGTGGGGTTTCTTGATTGTAAAAAAAGAAAGGAAAAAAACTGACCAAGAATGCATCACCGGACATGACTATGAACATTGAACCTGAGGGCTCAACACCAATCCACCTGCCATCTTTAGTTTTTATCTCCAGGCCGGCAACTTGATTGTCATGAAGTATGGTTAAGAAGCTCTTGTCAGTGTGAGGAAAGCCGCAGTTATTAGTTTCCTCTTCCTTGGGTAGTCTATATTTGATGAGTCGAAGAAGATAACTGGTGGAATCGATGTGAGAATCAAAGTACTTCCCTAAACCGTAACTCTCAAACACCATGTATTTCACCCTTCGATCAAGTTGGGATACTAGCTTTGCGTACGTATGTACACTTTCACTAACCAATGTCAAAGAAATATAGTAAATATTTTTAAAAATTAATGTTTAGATTTTTTTTTTCACAAAAATGATGTGAATAAGATCATATATAGATACCAGAATCTTTTGTTGCCATTAGGCCACATGAGATCTGTGAAACTTTGAGTTCCTTCAAGAACGGTTGGACCATCAATGCCCATGCTTTCAGACAGAGGAACCAATGGATGTTTAAAGTAGCCGAAGTAAGGTTTATCAGAAGTGTTTTGGACCTTCTTTTCTGTAGGAAGAGCAAACAATTCTTGCACGGAGTTAAAGACTTGATCCTGAAGCTGTAAAGAAACTTTGTCGTAAGGTGTTAGGAAGCAGCCACATTCCTCAAGCGCTAGTCGAACATCTTTGCATTTGGAGACCCAAGAGGCAGTTCCAGGCGCGGAATTCTCATCAAAAAGGTCTATGACTGGGAGCTTGACAGCTGACTGGGGTGCCATGGTTGAGCTTCTGCTGCAATTAAACCTGTCAGGTTAAGGTTCCAGCGAGAATATTCAGTAATTATATACATCTTCTGGTTTGCTGATGCATGTTTCACGACCAGAAAAACAAGACCAAAGGGAATTTGCACATGAAAATTGAGTTTTTGCTTGGTCCTCGCTCGCAGCCTAGCTAGAATGGATTGATTAATCTTCTATCAGAAAGCCCAAAAAGGTATATCGAATGGCGACGCTGCTGACTTGATTTTTTTTTTTTGGGCGGTGGTGGGGTAGGAAAATAATTGATTAGCTAAGCATCTTTGAAAGTTTTGCCCCTTTTGCATGGCCAACTCCAACAAGAAATTCACCTCTTGTAAATTTTTAATGCTTGGGCAACCAGTATGATCTATGTCATGATCAGAGAATAGGAACAAGAACTTTTTACACATAACTTGTATAATACAAATGTACATTTATTACTTTTTTGACTTTCTTGTAGTGCTACCTGTCCCCTAGGATTTATCATTTGATGTTATTAATATTTTATTCCAACTCCCTTGACCTTATTTAATATACAATACAAAAAAAAAAGTTACTAATATGTATTTGTATGTTATTGTATTTATGATATTTAAAAAAAGTCAAAGCCTTTCAGTTTATTTGAGAAAATAAGTTTTGTCAATATGTCAAGTGACAGAGTAAATTTTCTTATGTTTTAAGTTTTACAAAAAAGAATTCAGCTAAAAAAATAATACTAAAGCTTTAATGACTGACGTTTTCTCTACCTATACATTTTTCTAATAATTATTCGATGAAATTAATTAATTTCAAAACATAGATATGATTATCATCCATCTAATGTTATATTTTTGTTACTAATTATAAAAAAACAATATTGGCTATAGGAAATATAATTTATTGTTACTCGTTATGATATATATATATATATATTTATGTTTTTGTTCGTTTCTTTCCCTTCAAAGTTTTCATGAATCAAATATATATAGTTTGGTTCATATAGCTTTTGCGGAAAATAATTAAGAAAAGAAATGCATAGATATGCAATAATTTGAACCGTATGGACTAGTTATAGAAATAAAACTATAATATATAAATAAATAAATAAGTAATAAAAATAAGAATCAAACAAAAAAATAATGAAGAATGTAAATTAATTTAAAGTGTCTTTGTTTTGTTACTTTAATTTAAGTTGTCATCCGAGGGTTAGGTAACATGATAACCTGTAGCTGAAAAAAGATGTTTAGTCGGCATGCAAAGCTTTTGACTTACCTGATAACCTAAAACAAGATAATAATCATATAATAATACTGAAATTCAAGCGTGAAATGTTGACTAACACACACCCCACATATCGAAAGAGATATATATATATATATATATATATGTATATTAAAAACATAAAGGAAGACAGTAGCAAGTAGATTCAGACTCGAGGCAGATCGATCTTTTGATGCAAACCTTTTCACTGTATTAACACATCTACTCACCGACGCAGTACTTGCACATATAATACTCAAAAAAAAAAAAAAAAAAACTAAAGCAAAATCTTTGATAAAAAGGAAATTGAAATTCTTAGCCAATCGTTATTTCTTCTTACCAGTTTCGCAGGGAAAACAATGGCTGTTGTTACAGTTGCCTAAGGGAGCCTAAGATTTCCAACTGTCCAACGCCCTGAATGCGGGTGGCAACGACCCTGCTTATATAGACACTTAGGCTCCCAGCATTTGAATAATCATTTTTGTTTAGCTAGAATAAAAACAATATAATTAAAAAAAATAGAGCTGACTTTCTAGTTGATTAAAATAAATTATTAAATATACATAGACGAGGTCTTTTTTTTATATTATTTATATTGTTGGACGACTAACTAAACTTTTTGTTACATTGCGGAAGTTGTAGTGACAAAAATTGGTATGTAGTAAATGAACCGGCCTCCCAAACTATGGGCTCCACGCGTTGACAATTTGCACATCGTGTTGATTGCATCTAATATTTGAGGCAATGCATGAAAGAAATGAAGAGGAGGACCACACTTCTAAGAATTAAACACTCCAAATGTCCAATATTGCTAGGCATGCAACTCCTACATCTTACTCCCTTTGGGCCCCCATTTGAATTTTTCATGTCGGTTGGATTGAAATTGATATGCTATTTAAGTTTGGGAAGATATTTGTTATCATATATATTTTGATTTGTTGACATTTAAGATCAACTTGCGTTTATAAACTAATTTTGAAATCGATTAAGAAAATGATGAATCGTGGTAAAGATATTAATAATTTGATTTAAAGAGATTATAGAAGTAAAATGAATCGTCTTTGCACTATTCATATAGTGAATAACATACAAAATAATAATCAATCTCATTACACTTAATACGTTCATGAAATAAATCATTATAAGTAATTTGTATAAAATTATTGTTATTACAATAAAAAAGAGTAACAGGAATTTGGGCAATGCCCACATCTTTTAACAATTGATGAATCCAAAGTAAATAATTTTTTCTATATTAATTAATCATTTGATTTTAGTCTTGCATATTTAGCATTAAGTGCTTGTTTGGTTTGGTTTTTTTTTCAACTTATCTACTTCTTAAAATTAAAAGTCAGGCAAAATATAAATTTTGAAAAACTCTTAAAAGAAAGTAGTTTTTTTTAAAGAGTAAAATTTTTTAAAAAAAAGTTTCAAAAAAAGCTCTTGTGAAGAGCTTTTTCTTTTCTTCTTTTAAAAATACAAAACAATTTTTTATTTTTGTTTCAAAAATATTCTGATCTATTAAAATAATTACAATATTACCCTTTTAAAAAAAATACCATCTACGATAATTTTAACCAAAATTATAACTTATATAAATAAAAACTTATAAAAAAAATTTAACAAATAATTTTAGTTTAATTTTAAAAGCTATTATTTTTCATAAAAACTTCATAATAGCTTTTAAGTTAGAAAAAAATCAGACCAAACAACCTTTAAGTCATTATTGTGGTAGGCTAAGTACACTGGTTACTTAGATTTTAGAGCTACCCGGACGAGGGAGGATCTGCTTACCTTGTCCTACAAGTAGTTGGATTTACAATAATTTTTTGTCTCTTTTTCATATTTTCAGATAACAGTAATTTTTTTATATTTTTTCTTCTAATTTTTATTAAAATAATAATAAATTATTCATCATTTTACCCACTATTTGGGTGTGCACAGGACTAATCTTTCTAGAATCAATTATTTGGTGCCACGACATTATTTTTTCCACACAATGTATATGCTCATGCGCATGACATATGATAAGACAATCTGACAAAGAAATGTTTGACAAAAGAGTATTAATCGTTTCTATTGACAAAAATGGTTTATTCCACAATTCGTTTAAATTAAGAAAGAAAATGCTACTCCACTTAATTATAATTATCATTCATTTTTTCTTCACTAATTATGTAATGTTATATATGTATATTAATTTATTTCATCTTTATAGATACTTGTTTTTCATGTTAGATGACACAAATAGTTAAATAAAATGAGATATGGTTAGCTATGAATTATCTCATGATTTTAAGATTTATCAAACTCGAACATGCAAATCAAAAGTAGACATAAATTTAACATGCATGTATGAAGAAAGTCTATTTAATTTTAATATAAATATATTTTAAAAGTTTCATGTTTTCTAATTGTAATTTCTATTGAATGCTTTGAAGAGTTATTTTCATTAAATTAAATCGTAATATAGAATTAAAGAGAAGCTAGCATTTATTTTTGGGCATATTGGCATTGCTTAAAGTCAACTTTTGCTTTGGTAAGCAAAGTCAATAACTTCTACCACATTTAGTGATTTATATATAAATGCTGTTAAGATAAGATTGATAGGTTTTATAATTTTTATAATATTTTCCATTGCAAAATGTCGTTATCAACAATCGGTTTCTTTTTTGATCATTGCCCAATCATAATAGCGGCGAAAATTCGTTGGTAAAAATTTGTCCTATATTCATCCTCTCATTTCATGTTGTCGTCAATTTGCGTTGTAACATATTTTCTTTTTTATAATTATATATGTAGGAGCAATTAAATAATCTTTTCAAATATAGAATAAAAAAAAAAAAAGAAGCTAAGTGCATGTAGTTGAATATGAAAACTGTATATTATAAGATTAAATACTAAAATAAGATTTTGACATTCATAATTAACAAAAAAAAAATTTTACATTTACATTTAATCATCTATATCAAAATTTTAGGTGCTATGTAAATTAATTTCTACATGACATTTTTATAAATGAAATTATTTTGCCCCCAAAGTATTTCAAAATAAATTCATGGATACTTAAAAATTCAATTAACAACTAAAAAGCAAGTATAAACTAAAATAAATTCAATTAAACATGTTTCATTTAAAAATTGCAAAATTGATAGTCAGCTAATTAATAAACTAGTTATTAATAAGATAAAATTGTGAGAAATAACCTTCGTAAGGGCATTTTAAAAATGACCGTCTTTATAATTTTAACTATTTTTAAACAAATTTTGATAGGACTTAACAAGAATACCCTTTAAACAATTTCAGACAAATTAAAACAGTTTCAGTTTTTTCTATCCCGCCATCTAGACAAAAATTTCAAAATTAAATCGGGCTTTCTGTCTGCTCAAACACCATAAGGCACAGAAAAACAACTCCAAAAATGATCAGCTAAAACTCCCTGAATGATCAAGTAGAGAAGTTAAGCATAAAGGAATCCAAACACCATAAACCAACGCAAAGAAAAAGAAAAACTCAATAATTTGACTCGTTGTCAAGGGAAAGAAAGATTAACCCAAGAGCATCACATCCCAGATTGATGAAGGGCAGAAGCAAGATCATCACCGAAGAAAACAACATCAGATATAAATTTCTCCCACCACCAAGGTAGAGGCATATCGTCACGTGGGAAGAATTTTCGACTCAGAGGTAAGGAAAAACACGTAAATCAGTAACCAAAGACAAAGGAGTATGGGAAGCCCTCAAAACTCACAACGGGAAAAACAAGATATTAACACAAACAAGAACTCTGAGGGAACAAAACATAACCAGAAAAGAAAACTCCTAAGACCTAACTAGAAACCAAAGTCATGCACTGCTTTACTAAAAATTAGTCATATAATGCTTAAACACTAGTCACGCAATACCCAAAGTCAGTCACGCAAGAGTGACTGACTTTGGGTATTGCGTGACTAGTGTTTAAGCATTATATGACTAATTTTTAGTAAAGTATTGCGTGACTAGTGGATAGGCATTGCGTGACTTTAGTTTCCAGTTGGGTCTTAGGAGTTTTCTTTTCTGGTTATGTTTTGTTCTCTCAGAGTTCTTGTTTGTGTTAATATCTCATGCAACCTGCGTGACTGACTTTGGGCATTGCGTGACTAGTGTTTAAGCATTATATGATTAATTTTTAGTAAAGCATTGCGCGACTAGTGGATAGGTATTGCGTGACTTGTTAATAAGGCATTGCGTGACTTGTTAGTAAGGCATTGCGTGACTTTGGTTTCTGATTGGGTCTTAGGAGTCTTCTTTTTTGGCTATGTTTTGTTCTTTCAGAGTTCTTGTTTGTGTTAGCGTCTTGTATTTCCCGTTGTGAGTTTTGAGGGCTTCCCCTACTCTTTTGTTTCGGTTACTGATTTACGTGTTTTTCTTTACCTCTGAGTCAAAAATTCCTTCCACGTGACGATCTGCCTCTGCCTTGATGGGGAGAGAAATCTGTATCTGATGTTGTTTTCTTTGGTAATGGTCTTGCTCCTGCCTTTCGTCGATCTGGGATGTGATGCTCTTGGGCTCTTCTTTTTTTCCCTTGACAACATAGTCATGCAATGTCTAAAAACTAGTCACGCAATATCTAAAAACTAATCACGCAATACTCCAGAGATGAATAGTCTGGTGAGAAAAGCTCAAAGAATATAAGTTTGTTTGAAGCACAGAACTAAATATACTTGACCCGTTAATAGGTTTCGGGTTGAGACACGGAGCTAAATAAATTGATCAATCTCATTAAGGGTAATTTTGTCTAAATTTTAATTCTCTTGGCTAAAAATAGTTAAAATTATAAAAAAATCTATTGTCAAAAACGCTTTATGCATATGACCTATAAAAAAAAAGTCGTCTATTAATAAATTAAACAAAACTAGTTCTTCAATATTAGGGGTTCACGCCATTGGCATGGCTTAGTTAATTATAAATATGTGTATGTGGCAATCTGTTTCTAATATATAATTATTTTTATAATAATAATATTAATGATGAGATTACCTAACCCTTTCAACACAACCAGAGGCCGTTGAAAATTTTCTAAAATTTGATTTCAAGTGATGGGCAACGCTCGTCTACTGTTTGATGAACAAAATCCAAATTTTCAAGTGATTTCAGGCCTCTTCAAATTTAAAATATGCAAATTCTCAGGTCATGAGGAAAATAAAATTCTCAACCTTTCCAGCTAAATCCAAATGGGTCCTACTCAGTTACTTGTTAATATATTACAAATGGAAAATAAAATTATGTCCCAAAAAAGAAAGAAAACAAAAAATTGGGCTCCCTGTATTTGCCATTTTAATGTAGCTTGACTTAATTTATTTTTTGCTCTCGAGGGCATTGCTCGTTCAACAAATTTAAGGCATTGAGTTTGAGTGGTGGAGCACTTTAAAATTAAGTTTCCAAAAGAAAAAACACAAGAATAAAATATTTTTGGATGAGAATAAATAAATCTGCTTGACAACAAAAATGTCAAAAGGTTTTTATTTTAACATATAAGCTTGACTTGCTCCACAATAAATTATTTTCCTTGCAAAAACATCTCCAATTCAACATTCTTCTCCAATTTGCTCTACTGCTGCTCTAAAACTGCTCTGCTTTCTCCTGTAAACATTTTCAACCCATGCTTTAGAACTTCTTCCAAACTAGTTATACCAAGTAACTTATCGAACAAAATACCCAACTTTTTCTCAAAATAAAAAATGTTTTACTTATGTGAATTGGAAAAAAGTTGGGTTGGCTTATTCGTTTTTGACCAAACACTGTAACATAGCTTCCAATAAGAAATGCCAAAGGGAGGTGATAATGGTAGGAACAAATACTACGAGATGTTCATACAATCATAGGGGTGATAACCTGCATGATGAGAATGGGAGGTGTGGCGTTGGTTTCTTAAGAGAAATTATAAGGAAGTATTTGGAATTGTTTGTAATAGAATGAGGGGGTAATCCACGGATCTCTGTTTTACTTGATTGGGGAGAGGCGTTGAATTTATCAACAATTGCTTGTGCTGATTGTTGATCCTGCATGTAAATGCTATCAATGTATCTTGTTTTGCTATAATATAATTATTAATAATATGATGACTTAATTGGCAATATATGTATGTATGTATGTATGTATACATTAAGAATCCAGAATTCTTTTGGCGATATAATGGACTCGAATCAGGCTTCCAACTGATAACATTTGATGAATTTTAAAGAACGAAACAGAGAATATGAAAGACACAAGCATATCATGTTCATATGCTTTGACAAAAATTGCAGAGAGATAGATAGAAACGGAATAGGTCGAGCGGAACCTAACCACTTAAAGGGTGGCTAGTCACCAACGGAGAACAATTTTTCGTTTTACCTGCCAAAGGGAATATGGCATCTCCACATTTTTATATACAAAAACCTAAAACTGAAGTCAATAACATAGGAGAGTGAAAACCAAATTTAAATAAAAATTAATATATTATTTGTCTAATAGGTTCCTCCACTGCAAACATATGGTTACAATCCGATTTGCTTTTCAGCATGCCTTCTTCAAAGTATCTAATGTGTTATGGTGAAATTTACAAGGTATAAGTTATCAATGGGTGGTTTATCCCCACTGCCAGCAGGCACCATGTCTAAATGAACTTTAAAAAATCCTCCGTTCCAATTGAAGAGCAATATTTCCATTCAGACGAATCCCCAAAGGGTATTGAAACTTTCTCCATTGGACAACTGTCGCAACGTGCGGGTCCGTAGAACCCGTCCGCCAGATGCGAGCGAAAATGAAATAAAAATTAGGAGTCACCACCAATCGTTCCTTATAGGTGCGATTGGTCACCTATTGACTTGGTTCTAATCGATGAAGTCCTAAATCGATTTCAGGTCCATCGAAAGAACAAAAACTGGTCTACGTTTTTTTTTTAAATTGGGTTCGGGAGTGCGGTTACGCACGGAGAAGGATTAGCACCTCTGTGACGCCCGTTCCACGAATGGTACCATTTAATCTTAAGTCATTCTGTTACGGCCTGATTTCGATTTTACGGTTATGTTTCCTTAATCTTCGCTTATTAACCAATTTTTATTGAGTTGGTCTTTTATTCGGTTTTACGTATGCACGTGATGCAAACATAAAATGATGTTATGATTTTATTTATTTTAAATGATGAGGTCGGTAATCTTTTATTGGAAAATCATTCGAAGACCATTCCAACGCTTTGGTGAAGTCTCGACATTTTCCTCACCTAGAGATATCTCCGAAGGAACTCGTCTCTACAAGTTCCTCGGAGAAATCCCATCATCGGAATTCCTGCCCCATTTATAGAATAAGTGTGGCATACTATGACAGGATAAGATGATGATGTCTGTATGCACGCGTTTATTGACTTAGATGGTTCGTAATTTATTCAATTATGTGCTTAATAAATAATTTATCACCTTGTTTATGTATTTATTACTTCATGCGTTATTTATTTTCTACACTTTCTTTTTTTCGTATTTTTTATCACTTTTTCTATTTTTATATATATTTATTATCATTATTTGTTATTATTTTACTATTTTTATTTTTCGTTTTCTATTTAGACCTATATTCTTTAATTAACACTATTAATTAATACATTGCTTAGTCACATGGTTTACCAAACAATTAATTTTTATTGGTTGAATTAACTTTTTTGATCATATTTATTTAAATTAATTTAAGTTTTAATGTGACATTATGTAAATTTATTTTCTAATGTATTATTCTCAATAATGACCATTTGAGTATTAAATATCGGAGTATGGAATTCGGATTTATCCCGACGCTTCGGTGAAAATTCATCTCAAACTCCTCACCTAGAAAATCTACCTAAAAGAGGTAACTCTTTACCCTTTTTAGGTTGAATTCTATCATCGGATACTCGAAATAATTATTATATATGTTTATGCATATTTTAAATTTATTTATTTATTATTTTTTATTTATTATTTTTATTCATATATTTATTTAATGTTTAATACTCCTACTTTGCACAAAATATTTTCATTAACATTTTTTTCATTTTAATTGTGTGCTTAAACAAATAAAATAGCCTAACATGTTAATTCAAACAAATGCATAAATGGATCTAAGGGTTTATATCTTTCTTGGGCTATATTAGGCCCAAGATCAGTAGGCCCGCGGAAGGCCCAAATCGCAGCACCAAATTCGCTTAGCAGGCCCGCACTTTTCTAGGCTGAGATTGGCCCAGTTTCACAAGCCCAGGAGTCCGCAGAAAGTCCAAGCCCGTAGCACCAAGTCCGCTTAGCAAGCCCGCATTTTTCTCCCAAAACGGCATCGTTTAGACCTTGGCTCTTCAACTTCTCCACTCCACTGAAACGGTGCCGTTTTATGCCCCTTTTGTCTGATATAAAAAACTTTTTTTTTTCACTTTCACCCTTTCTCTTCCTCTCTCTACAACCCCGATGCTCTCCCCTTTCTCTAAAAAAAAAGCCTTCCCTCCACCGGTGCCGTGCCTCCTTCGACGACCCTTCCTTTCTCCTACCACACCTCGATCAGACCCCTCTCTCACCGTCGTCGGGCCACACCGGTGTTGACCCGCGCCTCTCCTTTTTCCCTTTCCTTCGATCTCCAATCAGCCTAGCTCCTCACCCAAACAACCTTCTCTCTTTCACCCACAGCCCAAACACACCCCGATCAGACCCCCCCTTCTCGGACTTTGGATCCGACTGTGTTGTTTTTTTTTGTTGTTTCTTAAACTGTGGTTTTTTTTTGTTGTTGAGAAAGGATTTTTTTTTACTTTTTGGTCTTGGGCATCCTACTGGCTGTTAGAGAACTAGGGATTTTTGTTGGTGTGGATTGTGATCGTTTTTTGGTTGCAGGAAAAATTTTTTCTGTTGTTTTCCCCCGATTTCAAAAATTACTTTTTTTTTTGTTTTCAAAAACCCTTCTCCCCCATTTGAGATGAACTCTTTCTTAGTTTCTCCTATTCTCTTGGGTCATCTAAATCCGGAACATGTATTGGTTCCGCGGGATTTGCTCCGAGATTGGACCCCAATTGTCCGTGGATCGATTGATGACCGGTTGGGGGTGGCACATTATAATAAACTGACCGCGCCACTTGCGGGTGAACTCTTTCAAATGCATGGGGCAGAGTGAATCCTGGAGGATAAGGCGGATCATCCCTTGGGTCGCTTGTGCCTTGGGTTGGTGGGTTTTCTGGTGGAGCTGGCTCTTCAGCCACTCTTTTCCATTTACTTAAAGTTATCACCAACTCCATCATCTTTGCTAATTGCTCCCTCATTTCTTCTTACGCTTTCTCCATTCTTTCCATTCGTTCTCTATGTTCTTCTTCCATGATCCTCACTCGTCGACGAGTGTTGTGAATACGTTGGTCACCGACTTTGGGTTATGGAGCTATCTTGGAATTCTTATTTTTTAAATCATAAACATGAATTAAATGCAATTTTTGACGCATGAATGAACACATTTTTTTTTCTTTCTTTATTTTCAGATGCAAAAATTTATTGCGAGTGAAATGCATGTATGAATGATATACTAGGAGTATTTGCCACATAACACCCATCAACAAAATAATCTATTACAAAAGATATTGTCTTTCATTACAATCCAGGAGACATCTTTTACATTCAGAAATATTCACCAATTTTATTATAATGGCTATACGCTTCATCATAATATCTGATCAGTTGTTGCTCTTGTTTCCCGATCAGAAAGACTTGGCTCCTTAGTATGTCTGTCTTCCTAGCCATGCTTCTCGCCTTGTAAGCCACTTCCCTCATTTGCCTCAATACATAATCGATCTGGTCATATTTCTCCAGGTAGGCTTGTTTGTAGGATTCACCCCACTCTCGAACTCGGAGGCTCTCTTGCTTGAGGCGTTCATATTCCTGTTGGTAAGTCCCCATAGCCACTTCGAGCTCTTTGTACTCCTATCGTAGCAATTTGATGGACTCTTGTTGGAATCGCACTTGATTTCTCAGTCCGTCGTTATATGCTTGAAGCTCGTTACCTCGACTTTCTCTTGCTTGTATTCCTCTTTGGAGTTCACTTGTCTCGGTAGCAAACTTGTTGTTCAGAGCTTCGTACTTCTTTTCCCATTCATCTTCTATTTTTCGGGCTTTTTTTTTTGTTCAATTACTTCCTTTTTCGCCTTCTCGCATTCTCTTTGGAGTTTTTCATATCGTTTCTTCCAATTGGCGCTTTCAGCTTCAAACTTTTTTCGACCCAATTCACTTTCGAGCAAGGCATCATGGGGTTCCGGTTCAATTGGGCCCTTGAGTGTATCTTCCCTCGGGTACACAACGTCTTTGACTCGTTTGTCGTGCCATGCTTCATACCCAGCAGTAATTTCATCGACGTACCTCCCTTGGTCGACTCGGCTTGTCTTCTTCCAAGCTCGTGCAATCTCTTCGATCTTTTTCAAGAAACCCGACTCTCCATAAGCGAATTCCAAGGTATTGAGTCCGTGCGTCATCGACACAAATTGCTCCGACCCAAACTGCCTTCTCACCATAATTGGGGAGTAACTGATTGCCCCCCACGGTCCCATCAGTGGTACCCACGGTTTATCTCCACATTTGTACATGACCGGACTACGAGGCATCCACGGAGCTCTCCACGTTACTTCCATACTTATGAGTTTCTGAAACCTAGAGATCCACTATTCCTTAGTCTTACTTTTCGGCCATTCACTCTCACAAAATTCTTTGATAGAGGCACTTAGCGGATGAAATAGCTTCTTGAATCTCATGACATTGCATTCGAAGTGGCTTAATATCCAGACGGAAAGCAGCTGCGCGCATCCCACAAAACGTCATTCTCCTTTTCTTCGACAATAGTTCAATGATCTGAGAGTTTCAGCTAGAATTGAGGGTGAAGGATTGGCCTTATTGACGACTTGCTCGAAGAA
This sequence comes from Theobroma grandiflorum, assembly GCA_036013995.1. Lineage (NCBI taxonomy): Eukaryota > Viridiplantae > Streptophyta > Magnoliopsida > Malvales > Malvaceae > Theobroma > Theobroma grandiflorum. Next base: position 9,286,037 of record CP142134.1, on the reverse strand, counting down.
GTCTATAATTCCGACCTCTACATGCCCCAGAACTTTAGGAAAAATCACCAACCCGTAAATTTCTAAAGCCATCACAAGTTATCTTTGCTCGGTATCTTGATACTTCATGACATAATTGCGTAAGAAACTCCACGGGATACACTCATTGTCTCCTTTTCTCTTCAAGTTTTGGTCGACTTCACCCGAGGTGATACCATCATCTTGGCTAGTTTCCACCTATGCCCAGTCTTCTGTCCCCTCCAATATATTTTGTCCGGATTGTCGAGATCAATTTGTATGAGAGTTGTGTATTCTTCGATTGTGGGAACTATATCCACCTTGTTGAACACAAAACACCTAGATAATAGATCCCAGAACTGCACGATGGCTTTCAACAACTGTTCATCAATCTGGACCTTAAGGAGTCGAGCTATGTGGCAATACTTCTTATCGAAACTTGCTCGAGTTGAGGGTCTCCACCTTTCCCATATGTCAAGTAGGTCAGTAAGGTCATTCTGTGTCAGATCAAGATGGACCCTTTCGAGCAATGATGGCACATGGTCTTGCGACAAACAATCCCCTTCGCTTTGTTGGACATTCGCCATGTGTTGGGTCACCTCATATATTCCGTCGTAGCTTGAGAGCGACCATGATGACTCCATGAATGTAATTGGATCTACTCCATCGATGGTTGCCAAGTGACAAATACTCTCCCTATATGCAAAATTATGATGCAAATGTGCATATGCAAAATGAAAATAACAAAAAGGTTCACGTTAGTGCAAGAAAATATTTAAGAGCGATTCTTATTAAAAGAAAAGACTAAAATGAATAATGACATGAGTGCACATGATACCTTCATTATTTTGCTAGAAAAATTTAGAGTAAAGAGAGTGTGAAAAATTCCTTCATGTGTACCTAATCAAAGGTATATTCTCACGGGTAAGGTTCTACCTAGGCAGAGGTGACTTTCGGTATTCTATATGCTGAGTTCGGGTTGAAAATAGAGCTAAAGGTTCTCAAATCGTTCTTCACTGTCATCCACATGGACTAGTAAGGCACCCCGGTCCTCGCCCATTATAGGCTTCAATCGGACTAGGTTCGATTTGAGTGGAAGTCTTCACTAGCTCATGCGAAGGTTATCACCTCACGAGAGCGTAGCTACTTAACCCGCTCCTAATTAAGGACTAAGCCGGGGTAGAAGGTTTATGCATGAATGCAAAATGTGTCGTGTGTGTGAAGGAAAATATCGACTTTCTGCCAACAATCTCACATCCCTCTATCCTAAATTCCCCACAATCGAATAATAATTAAAACAATAAATGCAACAAAAAGTAGTAAAAGCAAATGCACAAAATTAAGGGAAACATTAAATTATTTAAGGCCTTGAATGACTTATGATTATTTAATGGCTTGACTCGCTTCGTCCCCAGTGGGGTCGTCAAGCTGTTAAATAATCATAAGTCATTCAAGGCCTTAAATAATTTAATGTTTCCTTTAATTTTGTGCATTTGCTTTTACTGCTTTTTGTTGCATTTATTGTTTTAATTATTATTTGATTGTAAGGAATTTAGGATAGAGGGATGTGAGATTGTTGGTAGAAAGTCGATAGTTTCCTTCACACACACGACACATTTTGCATTCATGCATAAGCCTTCTACCTCGGCTTAGTCCTTAATTAGGAGGGGGGTTAAGTAGCTACGTTCTCGTGAAGTGATAACCTCCGCATGGGCTAGTGAAGACCCCCACTCAAATCGAACCTAGTCCGATTGAAGCCTATAATGGGCGAAGACCGAAGTGCCTTACTAGTCCATGTGGACGACAGTGAAGAACGATTTGGGAACCTTTAGCTCTATTTTCAACCCGAACTCAGCATATAGAATACCGAGAGTCACCTCTGCCTAGGTAGAACCTTACCCATGAGAATATACCTTTGATTAGGTACACATGAAGGAATTTTTCACACTCCCTTTACTCTAAATTTTCCTAGCAAAATAATGAAGGTATCATGTGCACTCATGTCATTATTCATTTTAGTCTTTTCTTTTAATAAAAATCGCTCTTAAATATTTTCTTGCACTAATTTGAACCTTTTTGTTATTTTCATTTTGCATATGCACATTTGCATCATAATTTTACATATAGAGAGAGTATTTGTCACTTGGCAACCATCGACGGAATAGATCCAATTACATTCATGGAGTCATCATGGCCGCTCTCAAGCTACGACGGAATAAATGAGGTGACCCAACACATGGCAAATGTCCAACAAAGCGAAGGGGATTGTTTGTCGCAAGACCATGTGCCATCATTGCCCGAAAAGGTCCATCTTGATCTGACACAGAATGACCTTACTGACTTGCTTGACATATGGGAAAGGTGGAGACCCTCAACTCGAGCAAGTTTTGATAAAAAGTATGGCCACATAGCTCGACTCCTTAAGGTCCAGATTGATGAACAGTTGTAGAAAGCCATCGTGCAGTTCTGGGATCCATCATATAGGTGTTTTGTGTTCAACAAGGTGGATATGGTTCCCACAATCGAAGAATACACAGCTCTCCTACAAATTGATCTCGATAATCCGGACAAAATATATTAGAGGGGACAGAAGACTGGGCATAAGCGAAAACTAACCAAGATGATGGGTATCACCCCGAGTGAAGTCGACCAAAACTTGAAGAGAAAAGGAGACAATGAGTGTATCCCGTGGAGTTTCTTACGCAATTATGTCACAAAGCATCAAGATATCGAGCAAGGACAACTTGTGATGGTTTTAGGAATTTACGGGTTGGTGATTTTTCCTAAAGTTCTGGGGCATGTAGAGGTCGGAATTATAGACTTCTTCGAGCAAGTCGTCAATAAGGCCAATCCTTCACCCTCAATTCTAGCCGAAACTCTCAGATCATTGAACTATTGTCGAAGAAAATGAGAAGGACGTTTTGTGGGATGCACACAGCTGCTTTTCGTCTGGATAGTAAGCCACTTCGAATGCAATGTTATGAGATTCAGGAAGCCATTTCATCCGTTAAGTGCCCCTATCAGAGAATTTTGTGAGAGTGAATGGCCGGAAGGTAAGACTAAGGAACAGTGGATCTCTAGGCTTCAGAAACTCGTAAGTGTGGAAGTAACGTGGAGAGCTCCGTGGATGCCTCGTAGTCCGATCATGTAAAAATGTGGAGATAAACCTTGGGTACCACTGATGGTACCATGGAGGGCAATCAGTTACGCCCCAATTATGGTGAGAAGGCAGTTCGAGTCAGAGCAATTTGTGCCGATGACGCACGGACTCAACACCTTAAAATTCGCTTATGGAGAGTCGGGTTTTTTGAAAAAAATCGAAGAGATTGCACGAGCTTGGAAGAAGACAAGTCGAGACCAAGGGAGGTACGTCGATGAAATTACTACTGGGTATGAAGCATGGCACGACAAACGAGTTAAAGACGTTGTGTACCCGAGGGAAGATACACTCAAGGGCCCAATTGATCCGGAACACCATGATGCCTTGCTCGAAAGTGAATTGGGTCGAAAAAAGTTTGAAGCTGAAACCGCCAATTGGAAGAAACGATATGAAAAACTCCAAAGAGAATGCGAGAAGGCGAAAAAGGAAGTAATTGAATAAAAAAAAACTCGAAAAATAGAAGATGAATGGGAAAAGAAGTACGAAGCTCTGAACAACAAGTTTGCTACCGAGACAAGTGAACTCCAAAGAAGAATACAAGCAAGAGAAAGTTGAGGTAACGAGCTTCAAGCATACAACGACGGACTGAGAAATCAAGTGCAATTCCAACAAGAGTCCATCAAATTGCTACGACAAGAGTACGAAGAGCTCGAAGTGGCTATGGGGACTTACCAACAAGAATACGAACGTCTCAAGCAAGAGAGCCACCGAGTTCGAGAGTAGGGTGAATCCTACAAACAAGCCTACCTGGAGAAATATGACTAGATCGATTATGTATTGAGGCAAATGAGAGAAATGGCTTACAAGGCGAGAAGCATGGCTAGAAAGACGAACATACTAAGGAGCCAAGCCTTTCCGATCGGGAAACAAGAGCAACAACTGATCAGATATTATGATGAAGTGTATAGCCATTATAATAAAATTGATGAATATTTCTGAATGTAAAAGATGGCTCCTGGATTGTAATGAAAGACAATTTTTTTGTAATGGATTATTTTGTTGATGGGTGTTATGTGATAAATACTCCTAGTATATCATTCATACATGCATTTCACTCACAATAAATTTTTGCTTCTAAAAATAAAGAAAGAAAAAAAATGTGTTCATTCATGCGTAAAAAATTGCATCTAATTCATGTTTATGATTTAAAAAATAAGAATTCCAAGATAGCTCCACAACCCAAAGTCGGTGACCAACGTGTTCACAACACTCGTCGACGGGTGAGGATCATAGAAGAAGAACAAAGAGAACGAATGGAAAGAATGGAGAAAGCGCAAAAAGAAATGATGGAGCAATTAGCAAAGATGATGGAGTTTGTGATAACTTTAAGTAAATGGAAAAGAGTGGCCGAAAAGCTAGCTCCACCAGAAAACCCACCAACCCAAGGCACAAGCGACTCAAGGGATGATCTGTCTTATCCCCCAAGATTCACTCCGCCCCATGCATTTGAAAGAGTTCACCCGCAAGTGGCGCCGCCAGTTTATTATAATGTGCCACCCTCAACCGGTCATCAATCGATCCACGGACAATTGAGGTCCAATCTCGGAGCAAATCCCGCGGAACCAATACATGTTCCGGATTTAGATGACCCAAGAGAACAGGAGAAACTAAGGAAGAGTTCATCTCAAACGGGGGAGGAGGGTTTTTGAAAACAAAAAAAAAAAAAAAGCAGTTTTTGAAATCGAGGGAAAACAACAGAAAAATTTTTTCCTGCAACCAAAAAACAATCACAATCCACACCAACAAAAATCCCTAGTTCTCTAACAGCCAGTAGGATGCCCAAGACCAAAAAGTAAAAAAAAAAATCCTTTCTCAACAACAAAAAAAAAATCACAGTTTAAGAAACAACAAAAAAAAAATAACACAGTCCGATCCAAAGTCCGAGAAGGGGGGTCTGATCGGGGTGTGTTTGGGCTGTGGGTGAAAGAGAGAAGGTTGTTTGGGTGAGGGGCTAAGCTGATCGGAGATCGGAGGAAAGGGAAAAGGGGGAGGCGCGGGTCAACACCGGTGTGGCCCAACGACGGTGAGAGAGAGAGGGGTCTGATCGGGGTGTGGTAGGAGAAAGGAAGGGTCGTCGGAGGAGGCACGGCACCGGTGGAGGGAAGGCTTTTTTTTTAGAGAGAGGGGAGAGCATCTGGGTTGTAGAGAGAGGAAGAGAAATGGTGAAAGTGAAAAAAAAAAAAGGTTTTTTATATCAGACAAAAGGGGCATAAAACAGCACCGTTTCAGTGGAATGGAGAAGTTGAAGAGCCAAGGTCTAAACGACGCCGTTTTGGAAGAAATGTGCGGGCCTGCTAAACGGACTTGGTGCTGCGGGCTTGGACCTTCTGCGGACTCCTGGGCTTCTGAAACTGGGCCAATCTCAACCCAGAAAAGTGCGAGCCTGCTAAGCGAATTTGATACTGCAATTTGGACCTTCCGCGAGCCTACTGATCTTAGGCCTAATTTAGCCCAAGAAAGGTATAAACCCTTAGACCCATTTATGCATTTGTTTGAATTAACATGTTAGGCTATTTTATTTGTTTAAGCACACAATTAAAATGAAAAAAATGTTAATGAAAATATTTTGTGCAAAGTAGGAGTATTAAACATTAAATAAATATATAAATAAAAATAAATAATAAATAAATAATAAATAAATAAATTTAAAATGTGCATAAACATATATAAAAATTATTTCAAGTATCCGATGATGGAATTCAACTTAAAAAGGGTAAAGAGTTATCTCTTTTAAGTAGATTTTCTAAGTGAGGAGTTTGAGATGAATTTTCACCGAAGCATCGAGATAAATCCGAATTCCATACTCCGATATTTAATACTCAAATGGTTATTATTGAGAATAATACATTAGAAAATAAATTTACAAAATGCCACATTAAAACTTAAATTAATTTAAATAAATATGATCAAAAAAGTTAATTCAACCAATAAAAATTAATTGTTTGGTAAACCATGTGACTAAGCAATGTATTAATTAATAGTGTTAATTAAAGAATATAGATCTAAATAGAAAACAAAAAATAAAAATAGTAAAATAATAACAAATAATGATAATAAATATATATATAAATAGAAAAGTGATAAAAAAATAAGAAAAAAAGAAAGTGTAGAAAATAAATAACGCGTGAAGTAATAAATACATAAATAAGGTGATAAATTATTTATTAAGCACATAATTGAATAAATTACGAACCATCTAAGTCAATAAACGCAAGCATACAGACATCATCATCTTATTCTGTCATAGCATACCACACTTATTCTGTAAATGGGACGGGAATTTCGATAATGGGATTTCTCCAAGGAACTTGTAGAGACGAGTTCCTTCGGAGATATCTCTAGGTGAGGAAAATGTCGAAATTTCACCAAAGCGTTAGGATGGTCTTCGAATGATTTTCTAATAAAAGATTACTGACCTCATCATTTAAAATAAATAAATCATAACATCATTTTATGTTTGCATCACGTGCATACGTAAAACCGAATAAAAGACCAACTCAATAAAAATTGGTTAATAAGCGAAGATTAAAGAAACATAACCGTAAAATCGAAATCAGGCCGTAACAGAATGACTTAAGATTAAATGGTACCGTTCGTGGAATGGGCATCACGGAGGTGCTAATCCTTCCCCGTGCGTAACCGCACTCCCGAACCCAATTTTAAAAAAAAAACGTAGACTAATTTTTATTCTTTCGATGGACCTGAAATCGATTTAAGATTTCATCGATTAGAACCGAGTCAATAGGTGACCAATCGCACCTATAAGGAACGATTGGTGGCGACTCCTAATTTTCATTTCATTTTCGCCCGCGTCTGATGGACGGGTTCCACGGACCCGCACGTTGCGACAACAACTAATATATAGGTTCATTTGCAATATGCTGGTGCACAGGGTGATGTAAATGCACAAGAAATTGCAGCCCTGAGAACAGTGATAAGATGTGTTCAAGAGTATGGGCTAGAAGCTGACTACCCACTTGACCCACTCCAAAAAAGGCTTGCCCAACTGGAAAAATCATAATCAGATAATAGGAAGAGAATAGGAGATTCTGGAAAACATCAGCAGCCAAAGAAGTCAAGACCCAACGAGGGATTTCGAGGATTTCGTGGACCTCTTTGTAGGCAGGCTGCACCTGTTTACAACAATAGGTCTACATATGCAGGAATGCCCGAAAGATATCCTCATGCTGGTCCTAACCTCTACAATTATCAAGTCCCAAACCAACCTGCTTATCCTCCACAAGCCAATGATCAAAGATTATACTACTATTCTCAAGATGACAGAGGTCCAGCTCCCTCATTTAATGCAGCTACATCTAACTATCGAAGCTGTGGTGGTAGTGAACAGCCATATATGTAGTTCTTGATAGAGAAGTTTACATAGATGCAAAAAATTAGTTGATCAGAGTCTTTGCCCCTCTTCAGTACTAATGTAGCCCCCTTTTTATGAGGCTTCTATTATCAAATGCCTTCAAAACCATGTAGTGTTATAGATTGAGCTTGCTATGTAATTTTCTATTGACCAACAACTTACTAGATATGCTAATGTAGGACATCGAACTTTACTTTTCAAAAAAAAAAAAAAAAACCATTAGCCGCCTCTTACAGCAGAAATCAAAAAGTTCACAAGTATCTGATGTGTCGCAAAAACTACGCAGAAGAAAAAGAAAATGCCTACCATCATTGCCATCTTCTTGGTTATAATCATCTTCATCATCATCAAAATGTTCATTCTGCAAGATTGTAAACATTATTGGCAACATTATTTTTAAAAATTCCAAACCAACAAACAACTCTTGTTTTTGTTTCTTTATGAGAAGCATCAGCTTGAATTCCAATAAACAAAGCTATTCTTTTCATTTGAAGTTTAATGGATCCTTTCAAACTTCCTCCAACCCAGATATTGCCTATCACATAAAACTAAAAGGGAATAACATATGCTGATATCATGTGAATTAGCATCTAAAACTTCATGCTGACCTCATTATAATCTCCATCATCACTGTATGATTCATCAGACAGTTCTCCTGGTTCTTCCTCTGTATTGTCTTCTTCTCCATCACCTTTCTCTTCCTTTCCTTCTTTGTCTTGATCCTATCAAGTAGGAAGATGAAACAATTACCAATAGGAATCTATTGAGGCAAACAAGCATCCATGATGAGAAAGATTTGACAAAACACAAAAGAACATTTTAAACTAAACTTTTTATTAGCAAAAAAGGTAAAGAGAAAAAGAAAGTAGAGAGCAAAATGATCCAAGTTCCAACAGGTTCAGAAGCCGTTCGACCGAAGTCCAAAATATTTGCGCACATGAGACGACATGCTTGGACAATTTACCTCAAAACCCCATTCAAATTTCTCGAACATATCTAATTTCTCCAAGCCTGTGCACAAATAAGAAAAATGTAAATTAGTTAGAGGAAAAATGTATATCAGTTTAAGTAAAGGATCATTTCGTAAGGCACCTTTTGTTTTACAAAGAACAGAGAGAAAACATCTAATTCTAGACAAATAAGTTATTTCCTTCTTGTAGCAAAGACTCCAAAGACCAGCCATTAAGACTGGTGCATTCACCAAGAAATTAAAGGCATCAGAACTACATCAATCTGAATGCTGCCAGAAAGAAGTTGAAACAAGAATTTACTCAAAAAAGCTAGCCAGTTTGATAACCTTAGGGAAACCATAATATGTTAAAAGATGTAGCTACTCTTCTTATGCCGTTGAATAGAAAATAACTTGACAATGATGGTTAGCACAAAGGTTAGGTTGCTCCATTCTAACTTGGAGGTTATGGGTTCAAGTTGAAGAGAAAAAAAAATATACTCCTGTTTTCACATTGAAAAAACGAAAACAAATGGGATAGAACATATCATTCAAAATCATTTATTTTTCCTACTTGAAACTATCATTTGCTCACAATGGTCCACCTACTCTAGGGTCATTGCAAAGAAAATATTATATTCTGAAATAAATTACAAGAATGTAGTTAAATATGGTTTCCTAGCCCATTAAACATCTCTATAATGGTGTGGTGGCTTCTAGCTTAGTGACTATAGAATCACTTTTAAGATTAGTAATGCCCTGTGTATCATATAAACATAAAAAAGGCTGACATTGAAATGTGCAACTTCAAAAGAAAATGTCCATTAAAGGAATCCATTTGATGTCTATTACTCCATGCAATGAATATATAATATAAAATACCCAAAAACAAGAAAGCAATAGACATGATTTCTTGTCAAACCTGAGTCTAGATTCCATTGCATCTTTTTGGCGCTTCACTGACCTCTCCTTAAATCTGAGATTCACTATTCAATTAGACTGAACCAGCAAAGAAGACGAAAGATAAAAGCTAAAGTATTGCACATATTGTCTTGAACACTAAGTCAATATTTGCATAAGTTGTTTCAATTGTGAACCTCCAATCAATTCTTTAGGAAAATTACGAGATTGGAGTTGTAGAATCTGGTTAAGACTATCGTGTTTTGAGGTGCTCTTTAGCTTCCACCGGTTAGAATATCTTTCTATGTCCATGCTCTGGCTTTCTAAAATCACATTCAGGAGAAAAAATAGTTTTAATATGGTTAAATATAAGAGCTATACCTTTGAAACAATATTAATACAAGCAAGAAGCCGAGAGCCAATTGATGCAGCTGGCAAAATGGGTAAAGTCAAGAACCAAAAATATAAGATTGTAAATCAAAGAAAATTGGCAACTTTGACAAATTTGGCATATGTGGCACAAAATAACATCAGATTTCAAAGTCGTCAATCAAGCATAATAATGAGGAATGCAATGGTGTGAAACTAATATTTATAATGAAGGCAAAACATGATGTACATGTTGTTTTGGGATATAAAATGTGGAAATTCAGGGAATATCTCTAGAAACATTGGGATGTGAAAGTTTTTCTGAGGCTGCCCTCAAAATTTTGAATATAAATTCAATTTTCAATATTTCTGCAAACAGTCTGAGAAAACAGGACAATCACTGCACTGAAATCATTGCAGAAATAGTATAATAATGACACACCTAGACATTTGGCATAGAATGTACAGGCAAAAAGAGGTTGCAAAATGCTTACTGTGTTTCAATATTCAATATTTCTGCAAACAGTTTGACAAAACAGGACAATCATTGCACAGAAATCATTGCAGAAGTAGTATAATAATGACACACCTAGACATTTGGCATAGAATGTACAGGCAATAAGAGGTTGCAAAGTGTTTACTGTGTTTCAATATTCAATATTCAATATTTCTGCAAACAGTTTGAGAAACAGGACAATCACTACACTGAAATCATTGCAGAAATAGTATAATAATGACACAGCAAGACTTTTGGCATAGAATGTACAGGCAATAAGAGGTTGCAAAGTGTTTACTGTGTCCATATAGTTAAACTGCTACCCAGGTTTAATTAAGCGATATCTACACGAAAGTCAATGAGCACTGTTCTCCTAACTTTAACACAACTGAAAGAAGCTGCTTCTTTGTTATCGAAAGAAGCATCCTTGAACAGTAGTCCTCTCACATTTTCAAATATTCTTAATTTCCTAAGCCTGGACAAGCATATGAAGGTTGAAATTTTATGACAAACTTTGTTGGGTTCTTTTGACGCAACAAGATCATTCACTTGAAGCAAATTCAACGTGTTTACAACTATGAAATATTCTGCCAACTCTAACAAATCAAAAGCTAAATTCTGAAATCTAGAAAGATTTTAGAGAGTTTCAAACACTCACTCTTTGAAGCATTTTCTTCAAGATAGTAAGGAGAGGCTTTCCAATAGTTTTGCAACCTTGAATTCCAAATGACTAAGGTACACCTTCTACATCAGGTAATACAACATCCTGCGAATCACCCAAAGTTCATCTTCATTCATTATGTATAGTTTACAGAGAGCTCTAAGCCCATGCCCAGAAAACAAAAAGTTAGAGGATACTTACAGGGAAAAGCACCACTTGCTCAGGCTTAAAATACCCAGAAAAGCCACCTCCTCCAAACCCCCTTCCTCGTCCACGTTCCCTATAACAACCCATCTACCGACTACCCACCCAAAAAATTATAATTTCAGTTCCAATTCTAATATGTTCCAACCATTCTAAGAAGATACAATGTCAAGCAACCTTAAAAAGAAAATAAAAGAATATACACGGACGGTAAGAAGGCCCGACTGACTGATCTGGAGCAGCTGACATGTAACAGTTCGGTGGAATACGTCGTTGGAGTGAGGAGGCCGGTTGAATGGAGCCTGCGCCAAGTTGAAAACGCTGGATGAATAGGAATGACGGCGTACAAGAAGCCCAAGGGAAAAGAAGCGGGCTGCCACTAATACTAGGCCTACAACTAAAATGGGCCTTGGCAAGATCCAAAAATCAAATTGCAGCTCAACCCAGAACTCTGTTGGGCGTCTGGTACGATAGATTTTTTAACATTTCTTGCATTTTGCGCTAAAAAATTGCATTAAAGTGAAATATTACACAGAATTTTGGGACAATTTTTTTTAGTATTCAAAGATAAAAATGTTTTCAAAATAATATTTTTTTAATTTTAACTGTTTTAAGTCAATAGAAAAGATTTTTGGATAAAATTATTCTTAATGAAATCTTTTCATATTTAAACGCATGTGTTGAAAAAAATGTTATTATACTTTATGTCGAAAAAAAAGTTATTTCACGTCATATTTGAAGTGTTTAACTCCAAAAGTTTATGTTTTAGTGAATATAAAAATAAAAATCAAGTTATACATTATATTTTAAAAAATATATTATTACATGTTAAGTTAAAAGAAAATGTTGTTACACACTAAGTTTAACGTGTTTAATTCTAAAAGTTTATGTTCAAGTAAAAACAAAAATAGAAATGTTGTTACATACCATATTTAAGGTGTTTAATTCTAATAGTTTATGTTTTAATAAAAAAAAAATAAGGACTAAGTTACACGTTATGTTGAAAAAAAGTTATTACATACCATGTTTAAGGTGTTTTACTCCAAAAGTTTATATCTTAATGAAATACAAAGATAGAGGTCAAGTTACCTGTCATAATTAAAAAATATTGTACTACATGTCATTTTGAAAAAAAGTTATTACACGTCATTGTTAAAATATTTAATTCCAAAAAGAGTTGTTATACGTCGTGTCTAAGGTGTTTATTTCAAGAGTTTATATCCTAGTGAAATACAAAGATAAAAACTAAGTTACTTGTCATATTTAAAAAATATTGTTATTACACATTATTTTCAAAAAAAATTATTACACGTTATTTTTTTAAAAAAAATTATTATATGTTATGGTTAAGGTATTTAACTCTAAGAGTTTATGTTTTAGTAAAATATAAAGATAGAGACCAAGTTACATCTCATATTGTTACACGCAATATTTAAGATATTTAACTCTAAGAGGTTATGTCTTAATGAAATACAAAGATAGAGATAAAGTTATATGCCATGTTTAAACTATGACATATTCAATAGATTTATTACATGCAAAATACATTAAAGTTGTTACGTGTAGGCATAGCGTGTGACAACTTTGCCTACACGTAACAACTTTGGATAGTATTCTAATTTATAGATTTTCTTTATTTAACTTCAACTCATTAACTTTGGGATTCTGTGAATGTAAACTAATAAATCTAAAAACATACATTGATGTCATATCTACTATTTAGTCTGTAAATCGACGATAATATGTTGAAAAATAGATAGAGAGAGATAGTGATGGTGGTAAAATTAGTGAGAGCTAGATGGCGGAAAAGAGAAATTAGGAGCATAGTGGATGGATGCGGGAGAGAGCAATCGATAATATTAGAGAGAGTTGGATGGCGAGAGAGAAATTGGGAGCACAATAGACAAATGTTGGAAAGAGAAATCGAGAGGGGAAATTATAATAAATAGTTTAATTTGTTTAAAATGAATTTAAGGGCATTTTTGTCAAGACATGATAAAATTTAGGTAAAAACAATTAACTTTATATAAAAAAAGTTATTTTTGAAATAACCATATGAGATTGACCATTTTTCACAATTTCTTTTAAAATTTTTGTCTATTTAGTCCTTCTATCATAAAATTGGTTAATTTTGTCTTATATTTTAAAATGTTGTGCAATTAAGTCCCTATACTTAGCTTCGTTAAAATTGACTGTTAATGGTGTTGATGTGACATTGACATGTCAAATGATGTTGATGTGGCATTGACATGTCATAAATTTTTTTGAATAAAATTTTTTTTTGATATATTAGTTTTTTATGTGTCATGTTATAAAAATTAAATTGAATAAAATAATACAGAAACTAAATTGAATAAAATACTTAATAAAACTTTATAGTATAGTGACTTCATTGGTATTTTTATCATTTTTCATATCATGTTACACATGGCCATGTTGGCCTACCCTATAGGCTAGAATGGTGTAAGAAGTCGATGAAAATTTTGAAATAGTATAGTTGAATGTAGGTTTTGCTTATAATATGAGATATTGTAGTTGAATGCAATTTTACTTGTAACATGAAACCATGTTATGTTTTGTTTTATTAATCTATTTATGCAATCTAAGAAAAATAATATCATAAAATGATATCATTGTATTAACTTCCCATTTACTTTGGGAATCAAGAAAATGTTACAATTTGTTTAAATTTACAAACCAATTACAAAAATATCAACTTTAGTTACAAAAAGATCAAATTTACTTACAAAAATATAAACTTTGGTTACAAGAAGAATTAAAATATCCATTTAGTTTCAAAAATAATTGATGCAACAATCAAAATAATAACAACAAAAACCAATATAGCAAATCAATCAAAATATCAACCATGCAACATCAACAGACTTTTCTAATGCTTTCTTAAGTTGAAACTGATGCACCATCCAGCAAATCAGCAGCAGCAGAGGACTTTGATTTGCTTTTTTGTTTCTATTGTGCAATGTTATGTGGCAATAACAACAAATTCAATATCTTAAATACAAAACTAAGACAACAGCTTTATCAATACAATGCAATTAGTTTTCTTCTCATCAATAACTTCCTAATAGATATGAATAGAACTTTAATTGTCAATTGCAATTACCAATTGATTTTTCCTACCAACAAAGGAAGGGAACTACCAGAGGTTGAGGGAAGAGGCTAGTAAGGGCCCTGCCTTTCCAAAAGTTTTAAAATTTTAAATTTTTTTCTTATTTTGTTTTTAAATTTTATAGTTTTGATCTTACTTTTTTTTAAAAAAAAATTATAATTTTGTCTCTATAAATATTAAACTTTTAATATAACAATTTTATAGACATTGTTTTCGCTCCCAAACATAAAATCTTGACTCCATTACTAGAAATTACAATTGATTTCAATTGTCCCATTCACCAAGCAAACTGCATTATGCAAAGAAAGTTCATTATTATTTCCGTAATCATATAAAAATGTGCTCGAGCCTCGTTCTTTTTAGGCTTTTGAAAATTAGGTAACAGGCTCTTTCCCGGTTTCACATTTTACATGATAATAAGACCTTAACCTATTAATTTTCAACTGATGTAGTACATTGGGTCAGGCATCTTGAACGTCCTATTGCCTACATCAGTCCCTAGGAGATCGCTCCATTGATCACCCATGTTCCCGATTATTCTAAACCCACTCATCGCTAGCTTCTTTCTTTCACTTGATTTGTATACCACTGCTGATTTGCCTGAATAAGATGATCCCCTGCATCAAAAATGTCACCAAACAAACATCAGAACAAGAAAAGATGGATGACCTACCATGTTCACTATACATCCTATATGAGGTAGGGAAGCTTACTTACTTGAGGATGAGTTTCTCCCAAGTGTGATATCCAGCTTTTCTTAGATTATTAGCTGTTACACTTCTTTGATATTCTGGTCTCCCTGTTAAGAAAACCACCTTGGTCCCAAGAGACAATAGCTTTTTGTACAGGTTAAGAGTTTCTGGCAAAGCTGGGGCTTTGCCTTCCATTACCCATTTGTTGAATAAAGTGGGGTTATACGGCTCCACCCTGGAATTTCCATGCCATAGAAAACACGAGAAACACCAAATTTTGCTTTCAGTTGTAAATATTAATGTATCCAATCATTTAAGAGAATATATATGTATACTCTTTCTTCTTTTTCTTTTTTATAAATAATTAATTAATGTTTCCTTTTTGTGTGAGTTATAGAACCCATTGCTTTTACTACTTAAAGTTTACAAGCTTAAACAAGCATGTGAGATGAAAATTGCAGTCAAAAGAAAAAAAAAAAAGTTTAAAGTCACGCATATGGCCTGAAATTCGCTTCTGCTTTGCATTGCAGTACTAAATTTAAACACAATCTATGATGCATCTAAGGCCAAAAAGTCACTGCATAAACATATATATAGCCTATTGCACGTTGCTAATACGAACTACACTTGTTAAAAGATATAATTTGTTTAAACATCGTTATAATCTTTGTATCGCAAGCAATCAACAAAGTTTACGCTTTATAGTCACAAAATAGACTTCATTTTCTGCATGATTGTGTACGTACCCGAATCCATGCTGACCATAATAAGGCAAATTGGAGAGTGCGGTCTCATCTACGTCGAAGACCCAAACGTCCTTGCCTTCTCTGGCCAGGCTGAGGCTTTGGGCGTAGAGAAGAGCCTGATTAGCTACTACTCTCGAGTCTTCTCTGTATTGGTGGCCTAACATGTAATGTCCCACGTACTCCTCACACTCTTCCGGAATAGTAATCCAGCCTAGAACATTATTAGTTTCGACGCCAAGGCGCCAGCTCAGGCATGACAAGCCGGGTACATGGTTACCAGCGGCGCCGGATTGTGGGCGGAGGAGGTGAATTTTGTGGGGGACAGTGTCCTGGTCTGATCCCTGTGAAATTCCTAGAGTTGTGGCAAGAAATAGAAATAAAAACAATGCCATGTTATGTAGTTGTAGAAAAGGTATTGAAGGAGCTGAGAATTTGCTGCTTGCTGCCTCTTGGATAAGCCGATTTGGCTTGTTTAAATAGGCTTAGACACTGGTTAGGTGACCTCTATTTTTGTATTTAATTATCTGGCTGTCCTTATCCATTTTATGACAATTATTTGTAAATTTATATTTGGGCAAATTAATTGTATATATTTTGTAAAACCAAAAATAAAAACTAACAAGTAAGACTATAATTTACCTTCCATTCTAAAATAAATTATACACAAGAATGAAAATCTCCTATAAGGATCATTAAAACATCATATGGATCAACCTAATTGCATTAATTTCCCATTATCCCACTTCAGTTTGCTCTTCATGGAAGATATATTTGAGATTGGGAGTACTTGATTTCTTTCATTTTATATCCTTCTTGTTTTTCTTCTTTCATTTTTGTTCCTGCAACTATATATATGATGCATTAACTTTTTTTCAAATTTAATTACATCTAGCTATTCGATTTAAAGGTGAGTTTTACTTACACTTCTAGTGATTTTAATTTTTTTTCATATGGAATTTTGTGATTTTTTTTTTCAATTAGCATAGTGTAGATATTTTTTTTCTCAATTAGTATTTTGAAAATAATTTCTATCTCACAGGACATTAAACTCTTAATTTTGCTCAGTAAAATTTTCAAAATAATCTCTTATAGAATAGAGGATTATTGTAGTTTTATTTGATAAAATTAACAATCTAAACACTTATAGAATAGAAGTTAGCCATAAGATGCCAATTGAAAAAAAAAATTCCCCTATTGTTAATTGAAAATAAAAATTACAAAATATCACGTGAAAAAAATTTGAAATTATAAAAGATATAAATAGTGTTTATTATAAATTTTAAGGTGCCAACTCAAATCTCTCAAGCGGCTTAACCTACATTCAGGTAGATTGAATGAATTGAATCTTCATTGTTGTAAATGCATCTAATCGATAAAAGTCAAAAGTGATGTGGAAACAACATTTCCATTAGTTTAGTGCAATAGATTAAACATTTGAGAAGAATACTAGCATTATTAATATGTTCTTGTTTTCACACTTCCTTTAGACACATGGTTGAGGAAAAGTTCTTCATAAATTATATATATATTTTTCAGATATCTAATGAAAATAAATCAAGTATTTGAAATTGTTAAATTGTTGAAATAAAGTTGACATGACATATAATCCATGCCAAGCAACAACTTTAAATATGCGATTCATGTTTATTAAAGAATCTAAAGAAAAGGATATAAAGACCATTTTGGTCGACGTTTGGGCTTAGCTCAAGTGGTAAAGGTGGGTGGGATTTATGTAAAATTCCTAAATTTTAAGTCATATTACTTTCTCTTGTAGAAAAAAAAAAAACAAAAGAAGACCCTTAAATACATATATGATGTAATTATCAACCTCCAAAATTTCACTGTGCTAGCAAATGTATGCATTTAACCTACCATTGCATCATGATGTGTATGTGTGTGGACAGAGTTAGAGAAAAGAGTTAATGTGGATGACTTCATAATGGTTATAAGTGAATATTTGAAGGATGGATTTACCTCAAATGGAGAAATGTGTTACAAGTGATCCATTAGATCACAATAACACAAAACAGCAAAGTCAAAGGAAGATATTTAGGGATCTTTAGCATTTTAACAGACACCATTACAAGTTTTAAGGATCCTTGTTTTCCCCTCTTTAATTCCTTCTTGCAAGAAAACCTAGACTCACAATTCAAGAAGAGGTGGGAAAAAGCGATAGATTCACTGAACCAAACATTGCAACTGTATAGTTGGAAACGAGAATTTCAGGACACAAGCCCACCTCTACTGAATAATAGACCTTTTGACTCTTTGTAGTTTGTAAGACATGCTTGTCACTAACCACTTTGACAAGAGAGGCAAAATAAAATAAAATAAAAAAGGGAGAAAAAGAGGGCCATCCAACAAATTATTTTCCGTCAGAACAGTGTGGTAAGGGGGGTATATAGATGATAAAACAAAAAAAAAAAGAAAAAAAAGAAAGGGATGACCGACAACCTTAAAGTAATAACATTGAGAGCGACATTAATTTGGAAAGTTGTAAAAGAGGGATGGGCACATGAATTCACAGCAGACAAAAGCTTTCACTGCGATCTCTGTGTTCACTCAAGATCTCAACTATAGAAACTAAGCAGAGGCAACGGTAGATGTGACCATGTCAGTTGCTTCAATACTATGCTCTTTAAGCTTTTCCTTTCGGAACTGACCCTTACAGTTCCCCCTATGTGTTTGCTTCTTTCAGCATTGAGTAATAATATTTAATGTCTTGCTATTTAAAAAACAAATTACGATGATGCACTTTCTTAATCTTGTATAAACATATTAATTAAAAATAAAATAGTATTAGAAACATTTATTTATTCAATTTTCTTTCTTATTTTTAAAATTCCCTTTTTCTAAAAATTTGTTGTTTTGATAGTAGGATGGAAAGTATGAAAGATGGATATAGGTAACCACACTGTCTAATTACTGCTGCATGACGATCTAAATGCGGTGCACAGTGAAATGATTGAGTTTGAAGAATCGTCAAGTCACAATCAGAGGCCACAAACTATTAATCTGGTCCTAGGCCGACTGAGTGAGCTTGAGCTTGAGCTACACTGATTTATTCAATATTTCAACCGTCAGTTCTTCTCCGTCCCAGTCTCACTCTCACTATGTACCACTTTTGAGTTCAACCATCTTCTTTTCCTGGCCATTAATTTTGGCTTGTCTTTTTCTTTTCTTTTTTTGGTAATATTTCATTTTGAACAAAGCATATAGCATTTCCCCACTCCATGCCAATCACGCTACTTCCCATGTAGTGCATCTCTGCCTCGGCCACAGCTTGATTGGGCTTTAAATATATTGTTTCAATGTTCTTTGGTAATTTGAGCTTAATTTAAAAGTCTTTTTAATGATATTTTTCTTTTATATTTAACTGTATGTTGTACATTTGACTGCACGATATATAAAATTTAACAGTATTTTGAGTGGAAATGTTGTTAACTGACCATAAATATGCAAAAAAAAAAAAAAAATCTGTTAAAAAAAGAAAAAAATAGGAAAGCACAGATACAAAGTTAACAACTCTTAAGAGAGGGCAAGCATAGATAATATATGGTATTTGCAATATTGCTAAATAAATTTAAACCTATGGTTGAAGGATTGAAGCACCACACCTTGTTTTTTTTTTTAAATATTAAATCTTTTTGCTCATACCAATTATATAATTGTTGCAAGTTGCAAACTTTGAAGCGATGTAGAGCATTGGATTCGGCATTTTGAGTGTACGATTGCCAACATTGTTGCCCGACAAATCGCTCAATTGATCTCCCTCGTTCTCAAGGATTCTATATCCCTTGCTGCTACAAGCTCTGTCCTTTTCTTCTACTTGTACACGACTGCTGCAGTTTCCTTTTCAAAGGTTTGCCTATTTCCAAAAAATCAATCATTAAGATTTTCTATACACTATTGTCACATATACAATAATTCCGTAGAGAGCAAAATGAAGTTGATTGCCTTTCCAAAAAAAAATGAAGTTGATTACTACTGTATGGTTTACAAATTGAATTTTTTTAATGATTTCCTGTAAATTTTATACCCATTTGTGCTGATTTTAAATACTAATTAAAATGTCTAGATATATGTATATATGTATGTAGATAGAATAATAATCCTAAGTCGGTCATGCTTTGTTGGTTTTAGCCTTTAATGGCCTGCGAAAGTAGGAAGCAGATAGATAATAATATTTTTGAGCTTGAAGAAGAAAACACGTAAAACATTAATGATTTGTGGTGACCCAGGAAAAGGCCATTGTTCAGGAGAAAGATGGAAGTAAATCGAAAACAATAGCAAAATTTCATAATTAATGCTTAATTAATTACTTTAGAAGGAGCTTCTCCCAGGGGTGATAAGTTAACCCCACCTTGTTCATATTTAGTTGAGTGATTTGTCTTGAGTTTTGGGCATATTTTCTTGTCAAAATGACAATCTTGAAACCGATGGGGACGCAGTAACTACTTCTTGTATAGACATGTATTGGTGTCGCTGGCGATGCTGGTGCTATGCCTTTGCCCTGAAATATTAATCAAAATAAAAGACAGTGCCTATTGTTTGCCATACAAAAAAGCATCAAAGTTGTTTCGATGCAATTATTGGGAACAGAGATAATCTCATTTTACCCTTGGTTTTAGCTTTTGTGAACCTCGTTACATACCATTGAAGGCTGCTGAAATATCCTATTCATTTCTCATTGCACTAATGACACTTGGAAACGTTTTGTATGCTAACAACAAAAGTGCATGCCTTTCAGAAGGAAACATGTATAATTTTCACAAACTTGTGGAACCACATCCAGGTCACGTCTCGGATGTTATCTGTTTCCACGACCAGACGCCAGCTAAGGCAGTTGATACCGGGAATGTGGTGGTGGCCGGCCAGCAGCGCCAGATTGTGGTCGTTGAAGGTGATTTTGGTGGGAAAACATTGCAGGAGCATAATGAAAATTGACAAGTTAATTATCGCTTAAGTGTTCCCAATAAGAGAAAAACAGTGAGATGTTGAATTTTGGCATGCACATTGGTTTTCGACTTCAATAATAAGAAAGCTCTATCCAACCAAAAATAATTGAAGCAAACTATAGCGTTAGCGTGCAATTAATTGCGGAACTGATGTCAAACAAACATTTTAAAGCAACGGAAGGACTAGCTTTTGGCCATTAAACAGTTAGAAGGAGGTGCTTCGCGGGCACGTCTTCTGCCTACTGCTGGGATATCGGCCAGCCGATAGCAATGGTCTTTGCTTGGCCCAAGTAGCTTTAAATGTTGGCTGGGACTGACTACCAACCTTCCTCTCTTGCATACACGGCAGATGACTAGCAATGAGCAACTGCTCTGCTTGCGACAAAAACCCAAAAACACACAACTTAATGTATAATTCTAATTAGCAAGAGAGTGAAAATGAATTAATAGAGCACCTCTTGCTATATAAGGCTAAATTAAAACTAGTTTTGTTTGGAAAATATTGGCAACAAAAGGTGGACAACGTACGCATTAGATGTGTTTTTCACTTAAACCTCTGATAATTAAATTACCATAGTGGTCGAGGCACAAAAAGTAAGAAGTTGGTTATATTAGGAAACAATATAAGAGAGCATGAAAAGATATAATATACCTAATCATTTATAAAGTTAAGACCTTGATTTGTGAGAGTTACCCCAGCTAAAAAACCTTGGCTGACTTATTCTTCCACTGAGGAGCAACATTTTTTTAAACAAAATCTAAGTAAATACACATGTATGTAGGGATTTGGGAACATATAACATAATGTCAGAGGCAATATTTGGGATACAATACTTGTCAAGTTGCACTTCTTGCAACCCAATAATCAAATTTAAAATGAAAATTAAAATTTGCAGTTACATATACTACCAAAAACGTTTTAGGATGTCAGCAACTGCCCGCATTGCCACCATTGTAAACACACCTCTGGCTCCAAATTCCGTTATTACACTCATTTCGCATGAAACTTGCTCCTAACTGACTCATAGCTTGGGACATTAATAACTGCCAAGCAAGAAGGGTAAAGAATCTCGTAATCTGATTACAACCAGACTTTGGATCAACTAGTTCCCAGGAAATCAGATACTTACCGTCACCATACGATGCCATTGTTAGAGGTGAGGATAAAATCTTCTTAGCCATATCAGCAATGCCACGCAAAGTGACTTCATCTACCATTTTTAAAAACGATTGTACAGATTTCCTGAGAAGAAATAAGACAATATGTTGCAGAAAAACAAATTGCATATTCCCTTTCATGAGGCAAAATTATAGTAGAATTTAAGCGCCACTTCCAAGTAAAATCCATAAGAAAACAACACACCTAGACATTAAATTTTTTTGGCACTATTTGTCACAGTACATATCATTCCCTTTAAATACAAGTTGAGAAGCCTAGAATCAACTGACTAAGCCTGTTCCATTAAGTGATTTGTTTTTTAATGATTTTGAAAGGTTGATAACACAGTGCAACCTCCACTGAAGAAGAGAAGAACAGTAAACAAGTTTTCATGGCCAGTTCAGACTAGACATGAACTCATTAGAAAGGCAACCATCTAAGGGATTTTCACCAAGTAATTATTATCAAAGCACGATCAGTATAGCCCAATGTTTGGGTTGCAGAGGCAAAAGAGGATGTCAAAACATGTTTGAAACTAGAACATAAGAAAACTTATTTTACATAATAGTAACAATTAATATAAATTTCACAATTCAAATAAGCAGAAATTTTTACTAACCATAGAGAATAAATAAAATAATGCTATAGTACATCACAAACTCACAATAAGATCATTTGGCTCATGTGACCATTTTCAAAAAATAAGCATTTAAATTAATTACTAATTCAAATTTTTTTGACATCATGAAACCACAGTTGTTGTAACCAATTTCAGACAAGTACACAAGTACCCTTTATAGCAGGGTATATGTTTGCAGGTGAAAAAAATTACAGAAAGGTTTCTACTTGGAGCTTTGACAGTCTATAGTGAAATTTTGATAAAGCATTATTGGGGGTAAAACAATTGAAGTTGCAACCATATACGATTTAAGTGCCCGATTTTTCTAATATAATCTCTAAAAATGAGGAAAATTACACTTGTAACCAGAATTAAATATCACAAGCCTGTAATTCTGTGTTCTCCGTAACCATTTTCTCACATGCATGTCTTACCAGCATAAAGATGCAGGTCAAAACATAGATTTCTTAGATTAGGTGTAGGTGATCATGTCTGAATGCATAGGATAGATACAGAAAAAGGAATTTAAAGTCCATAAACACACCTTTCTCCATATGTTAAAATCTGCCTTCCAATATCTTCTGCCACAATCATCTGATAAGTACAACTAATGTTACAACTCTTTTAACAAAACAAAGAGCAATATAGCAAAAACCAGCAAATTGGTTAAGAAAGAATTGCAATTAATATAACTGGCCAGAACACTGCACAACTTTAAATGGATTTTGAAGTGTGTGTGTGTGTGGGGGGGGGGGGGGGGGGAGGAGAGGGGGGAGGAGAGAGAGAGAGAGAGAGAGAGAGAGAAATCATACTCTAGATTCTAGATTCATCAGTACTGCAGATTTCGTGGCCTCTTGTGCACGTTTTATCATTAGCTGAGAAACTGCCACCAAGATGAATTCAAAAATTTGTAAAGAATGAAAAGAAAACAAAAAGAGCAGGGGTAGCAATGATGAAAAAACTTGCCATGCGAAAAAGAGTGGCCAAAAACCAAAAAGGCAAAAAATAAGTGAAATGCAATGCAAGCAAACCTGCTCCTTCTTCTGCCAATAAAAGTAATTCTTCTGCTGCTATGTCAACTGCTTTTGAC